>CAXAMN010021473.1:488323-543950 GCA_963970005.1 Durusdinium trenchii | reverse complement strand
GCCATGAGGTTGGAGGCCATCGCAAAAAAGGTTGCAGGCCTAACAAGCAATACGAACTTCATAGAGGTAGGGGTAGCAGCACTGATTGTTTTACTAGGTTCTTTCAACGGGTTTTTGGATTGGACGCGCTTACCATCTGGGATTGTCGAGGTGGCCCATCGGACAGTCACCGAACACCGGGCCTTGTCGCTGCCAACCTTCTCCTTTGCATCTCACCGCATGGGAAACTATCCAGAGATCGGAGGGCATCATGTTGGGATTATGTTGCTCATGTTGCTTGAAACATTCAAACTACCTCAGTCTGAGTCGTGTTGGCACCCCAAATTGTTGGGTTCTTCACATCCTTACCCTACAGGTCCTGCTTGACTGTCCAGTAAGAGTCGTGGCTTTGTTTCATCAAGTCCAGTTTTGCATGGGGGTCAGTTCCTGTAAGATTTCCAGCGTGAAGTCGTCATTGCCACCTGTGTGGAGTGTGCACCATCCCGCGGACTGCCCATGCTCTTATCACCTAGACACGACCTGTCTGGGACTGCCATAGGACTGCATGCCACCCCAGCCTGACCTCCAGTCAACCACCCCGAACGCCCGTTTTGAAGGCAGTACGGCATGGCAATGCCAGACAGGTCGTGTCTGGGTCATATCATTCCCAGAGACGACTAATGGGACTGCCAGTCCGGACTGCCGATCAGTTGGGGTGGTTGACTGGGGGTCAATGGATCGGCAGTCCGTCCTGGCAGTCCCATTAGTCGTGTCATATCATTTGCCGTCCAACTGTCCCATGACCGTCGGGTGTTTTCCATCCAAACACCGTGCCGGTCGAGACGGTCGTCGGTCCGATCGTCGACCCGGTGGACTTCCAGAGAGACTGGCCTTGAGGCAAGATCACTGAGGTAAACAGTGGAAAGCAGTCCACCTTCTTTGTTTACCACTGTTTCGTAGGCCATGGCCTCCAACCTGGAAGCAATGGCCTCCAACATCAGATTGTTCGCAGGATTTCGCAGTGGTTCCAGTTCTAAAACCACTGACCAAAGGCTGCGTCCTATAGTTCCTTCCTACTTGTGGCTGCCTGCGTGTGTTTTTTGTGGGAGAGTGTTGGTTTGATGAATCTTCCTCCAGCACCTTATATTATATTTGAGAGTCTCCCAAGAGACAACCCGACAGGCCCTACCACGGATAGTGGATCTCGATGTTTTCACCTCAACATGAAGGTCCAGGTACCTTTGGATGTCAGTGTAGAGAGTGAGAGTGCGAGTGAGTGTGAGAGTGAGTGAGTGTGAGTGAGAGGAGTGAGTGAGAGTGAGTCCGAATGAGGGAGAGTGAGTGTTTCATCGAAATTGACAGTCAGAGGGAGAGGGCCCTCAAGAGAGGGGACGCCAATGGCCAATTTGCCAATGCGGTGAATGCGGTGAATGCATGCAGAGAAGTGTCCTCGCTGGAAAGACCACGCACTTATGGAGTAGTTCTATGCCTAGGTCACCGAGGACGTACACAGCCAGGGGACCCTGGTCTGTTGGTATGTCATGTGTTCGATGACCTGGGCATCAATTCAAAGCCGCCACAAAGTTGGCGGAAGATGACAGGAATCTTCCTCCTGACTGCACTACTTGCCCTTGATGATCATTTGCGGTTATAGGAGGATATACATGTGGCATCGTGTGGCTAAAGGTCTCCATCTCCTTGCACGCCTTTTTCGTCGGAATCCATGCTTGCTAAGCCGCCAACCAATAAGCTTCTACATTGGCAAGAGCTGAGCTGTTGGGGCGGTGCCATTGGGTTCGCGTTCACGTAAGAAGGTTCTTTTTGAGGCAGTGTCTATTGGAGTCTATGGCACAACCCCCCTGCATGTCTTTCAGATGGGAGCTCATATATAAACCACCTTTTGGTGGATTGTGCCATCTCTGCATCCACTATACCTGGACCCGACGATAAACAGGTCTCCGACATGGTGGCTTTTGACTTCAAAGTCGCAGGTGACCTGTGAAGTCGGGTGCGAGGTTGCTGGTTATTGGGTCTTTGGACTCGAGTCCGAGTCCTTCCGAGTCCTTCCTGCTAGGGTTTTCTCAGCCCCAACTGGTGCGAGGCCTGAACTGCTTGTTGGTTCCTGTTCAACTCGACCTGATCAGGTCGAGTTGACCTAAGAATTCCGGTCCCCCCGAACCCAATTTGGGGCTTGCTTTCGGGCCGATATGACCCTCTTCCGGTGTCGCGTCCGGGTCGCCTGTGAGGCCCGAGCTCGCTCGGAGTCTTAGGATTACCACCTACATGGAGCCCGAACACGGAGCCCATGCATATCACCTACAACGAAGTAAAGGCTGCAGAGAGTCTATTGTTTGGACATGGGGCTCGGATTTTCTCTAGAGAGACTAGAGGCCACTTCCAATCCCAGCATTCGTTCGCTCTTTCCGTGCCGCCGTCGAAACCAGCATCTATAAACTGCACCACCGAGGTCGGGTGGTGCTTTTCCACATAGCCCCCATCCATCTTAGTCCTTCCGTCCTTCCGTCCTATCAACGCTGGGGGGGGGGGGGTCCTTTCAGGGGTATGCACTTTGTAATATATGGCCCTGTAGCAGATTCAGGATATTCAGGGGATGAGGCCCAGGGGCGGTCAGGGAGGTGTCCTGAATGGGCATTCCTGGGAGTGCCTGGAGTGTTTGAAGGAGGCACTGGGGGTTTCCCCCAGTGCAACCAGGTACGCAAGTGGTTCTTCCAACCCAAATGGCCATTGAGATCCATAAAGTCACTCTTGGCGCTCAAGCACGTTACTGTGTTGTTTCTGAGAAGTGTCTAGGTTTCCTGGTTGCTGATGTCGGTTTCTGTGCTCCATGTGGCAAAGTCCACCACTCGGAATGGAGCTGCACAGGAACGGAGCGATGATTTGTGCTCGTGCAAAAGTGAGGGAATTCCCAGATAAGTTGGCTCCGTCCGAACCGACCTGTAATTAACAGTCAGTCAACAAGCAGCTTCTTTTCTCATTTTTGAACAAGGCCTGCTGCAACTGAACCATCATCTTCCACTGTTACAGGTAATAGGATAGACCCAAGGAATAAGTCTATTGCCCGGGTGTGGTCCACCTGAAACAAGCTGAGTCGACCAATGTGAAACAAGCTGAGTCTGTTCCCAGCGTTTGTTCGGCCAGGTGATGATTTACTGTTAATATATGTTAGTCACCCAGAGGCTCCGTGAAAACAGCCCAACTGGTCACTGGATGAACCCGGATCAACCCGGTTATTAGATCAAATATGATCAATTTGAAACATCTACCAGGAGTCACAAGACGGGGTGCTTATTTCAGGTTGGAGGTTAGGGGTGCCCATTATCCACTCACTGGATTGGACCAAACACCACCCCTGTGTGACTCCTGGTAAAAACCTTAAAATTGATTGACCTGGTGAGAATCCGGACCCTAAGCAAAACAGAGGCTGCCACCTGGTTGAACATTGCACAATGAAGTGGGTGTGGGTGTTTTTCCTCTACACCTCCTGTCCCATATACTCAGAAGATGGGCACAGACCCCAAACCCACCGAAGACGCACCGAACCGAAACGGAGGTAGAAACGGAGGCGGGCAAAGGAAGGGAGATCCACCCACGAGGTGAAAGGCCAGAAACGTTTTGGTTGATTCCTTTGCTAGTAATTACAAGTGCCTCGCTAGTAGTAACAAGTGCCTTACTAGTAGTAAAAATGTTTGCTATTTAAATTCAATTCTGATAGCTTCTTGTTACTAGTAGTAAGGCACTTGTTACTACCAGTAAGGCACTTGTTACTAGTAGCTTCCTACCCCCCTGAAATCATACACCTTTGGGTGGTGACCTACAAATGTGTTGGGGGACACAGATTTCTTGTCGCGTACTTGGACTTGGATGTACTTGGCTTTTTGGGGTAGCAGTGCTGTAGCAGTGATGTCAATTGTTATAGGGGTCGTTCACTTGGCACCCCAAATTGTTGGGTTCTTCTAGTCCTTACCCCACAGGTCCAGTTTAACTGTCCATGACCATGACCCCATGACTCCCGGTGAAACCTCAGTATACGAGTCGTGGCTTTGTATATGATCAACTTCAGTAGAATGAGGTGAGTTCCTGACCTCTTGGGATCTATAAGAGGTCGTTTTTCAGAGGTCTTTTTGGCCATAAAACGACTGGATATAAGGACCAAATGGTCGACCTTTGGCAGGTATCAGTTGGTGCGAGGGACTAAATCCTACGAACTCTTTCACTTCTGTGAAATGGTGCGAAATGGTTCTTGCAGCCAAGTGTTCCAGGCGGTAGAAGCATGTATATAATGTAGAGGAAAGAACTCACCATGTAGCGATGGCCTCCACCCTAGTAGCGAAGGCCTCCACCCTAGTAGCGAAGGCCTCCACCCTAGTAGCGATGTGGAGGGACATCCATTAACATCCGATCATGTGAAGGTTCCTGTGGATTCTTCCCACCGACCAAAAACCGAATATACGTGATACCCATTGCATGCTTTTGTTCCATCCTCTGAGGCCTTCATGCGGCGCTATGCAGCACCCCAGGCGCGTGTTTTTTTTTCCGTTCCAGAGGTGTACGGGGGTCGGACTGAACAAGCTGTCCTGCGAGGTGCCTCAAAACCACAAAGACCAACTTGCAACCACAAAGGATTAAGTCAAGGCGCTGAAGTCATTGATTTCTACCATGTCACCTTCAATCAAATCCAAGATTCATCTACCAGCACCTTCAAAGGGGTCACCAATGGAAGCCCCTACACCACTAAGGGACCTCCATTGGACACCCCGAAAGAAGGTCCAGGTATGTTTCACGGTCTTTGGAGCCTTGGCCGCTTGTAGTCTGTTCTATCACCGGGATTAGCCAGGTGGTTCTTCATACATCATACGTGCGTGGAACCACTCCAAAAAACTCAGCACCACGCACCACGTGTCCTGGGAAGTGTAGGTGTAGTACTAGTATTTAGATGAAGCAACTTGGTTTGTTTAGAAAACAACTGGCAATCAGGGTGAGGGTGGTCTTTAGGGCATGTGTCACTCAAGTAGCGCCCCAGTAGCCTACCCGCCCTTCCAACACTGTTGGTCCAAGCTCATGGTGGTTATGTTACGTGTTTCTTTTTCTTAGAAGGATGGGTGGTCTAACCGTTAGACCATGTGGTAACTTAGACCGTTAGACCCGTCTTCCTAGGATGGTGGTTAACTTCTGTGCTATGTCTAACCGTTATGTAGTCTAACCCACTTCTTCCCGGACTTCCAAGCACAGAGCGGACTTCCATGGGTTTCACATTGCACGAACACACCGTGTGCATCTCGGGGCGTTGGCGTACTTCTGCACGTGCAGTGTGACCCGTCGGTGGTGGTTCAGCACGGCACGTGGACCCGTCTCAGCACTCCGGTGAGAACGTGAAGGAGCCCAAGTGATTCAGCATCCCTAGGGATCCAAGTACCTTCTCAGAAGGTGATTGGAGACTATTCATGTAGGCTTGGAGGGCCCAAGTACCTTCTCAGAAGGTACTTGGATCCCTAGGGCATGATGGAGAAGCGAAAAAAAGGTAAGCACCAGGACCTTCTCAGTGACCTCGTCAGGATTGGTTGACCTTTTCAAGAGCTGTTTGTGACCGGGATCTCACTGGGATCTCAAGTTTGGTCACTGGGAAGGTCCTGGCAATTGGTGAAACATAAGCAAATTGGTTTGTTCAGTAACCAAGTGAAGTTACCAAGTAACAGTACCCAAGTGAAGTCACGTATTGTTTTGTTTCTAGTGTTTCTTCTTTGTTTTATTCTTCAGTGTTTCTTTGGGGAGATTCTGAACGATCCTGAATGGGTGAAGTTCGACGACAACATGTTTCAGACGACCACCTCTACCCAGCCGGCCTTTTAAAGGGGGGTTCTCTGGGTTTCGTACCCCCGTCCGCTCCATTCACGCACCGGACCGATCCCTCAAAAGCTCAACCGGGGTCATCCATGGGGTTTGGCCCGAAAACCCCATGCCGGCTCTGGCCAAAAGCGATGACCGGCCATGGTCATGTGTGATTCGAAGGTTTCACTTTGACCCAACACCTAGGTCCGGAGAGTGTGGTTCTTCGATCTCTTCAGGAACTGACCTCCAAAATCTGGCTAGGTCCGGTCATGCAACATCAGTCAATGAGCGCAAGGAGCAGATAGTTCTAAGTCCTTGGACTGGTGGGGAGATGCAGGGATATGACGAACTCCACCTCATCCGGCGGTTCACGAAAGAGAAGAGAATCGTGTCTTGCCGGGCAACGCTGGTCAGTGGATACTCGCAACAAACAGAGAGACAGCCCGCTTTTGCCCGGGTGCAGCCAAAAGTACACGAAACGGCAATCATGCACTAGCCCAACAGGCCATGTTCAATGTATTTGGATATATCATGGAATCTGATTGCTTAGTGGCTTGCTTCGCAACGCCACGTGGCTACTTTCGTGGTAACTGGATGCCAACAGAACCTGTAGACGGCTCCAAGGTCACTCAACCTGTCTTGGACGGACCATGCTTTCGCTGCCCCACACCGCAGGTCAAGGCGCCGACCAAAGATCGTCAAGCGCAGGCGGGGCTGGGCCGTAGGGACCATGTTCCGTTCGTGGCGTCCTTGCTCCTCCTACAGGTTAAGTGACCTGAACTAGGACCCGGGGTACTTATAGGATAGTCGAACGTTCGGGTTCTGACCCACCTCTGGCTTAGTTGCTCCGAAAAGCTGCTGCGGAAGCACGGGGTTCGTACTACCGTCGACCCAGCTCGACGCGGAGCGTGGCAACAGCCTCGACCCTTCCGGGTCCCGAACCACACCGATCAACCCCAAGGGTCGATTCGAGGCCGGTCTTGGGTCGCGATTGGGGAATCCCAAAATGGCCTGTCCGCTGGGATTCTGGGGCCAAGTTCTTCATAGTGCTTTCGCAGGTTCGGTTCTGCCTTTTTTGGCTGTTCAGAATCCGGGAGCCAACAAATAGGGTTTATTAGGGTTTGGTTTCGGGCCCGGACTGTCCCGTTTCCGCGTTTCAGTGGGTGGAGAAGGTCCGGCCCCTGGTTTTAGTAGAGGTCGGGCCCAGATTCTTGGGGTATGCGACCCCACCTAAAAAGCTAACCTTTGTGTCTATAGGTGAGGCTTGGTGATGTCCTTTGAACGCGCAGTAAGTATGCGTTCCAGCTGAATAGCAGAGCTCGTATGAGCTTGAGTACCTTCTATGGGCCCGCCGGACCGCCCAAATACTCAACCCTTTTGACCATGATTGACCCAATGATACCGAGAGGGTGATTGGAGACACCTTTTATGTGGTTTTAGAGTCAGAGTCCAAAGACCTTTATAATGGATCCCAATTATTGCTGCTGTCGTCCAAAGACCGCACTACTTCTTATAAAGTCGTGCTTTTCTGGCGTTTTCATGGGCCGGAGCTCTCTGCCTTCCACCCTGAGTGAAGAGGGACGGATGATTTTGGTTGGAACGGTTACCAGCAGAGGTGGGTCAGAACCCGAACGTTCCACTATCCTATAAGTACCCCTGTATATAGGGTCCCAGTTCAGATCACTTAACCTCTGTTGGGGACGGGACGACCGTCCCCGGACCGTTTGTGGATCGTCGCACGAGGACCTTCACGACAGCACTCGACAGCCAAGGGTTTGGCCCCTCCGGGCTGCTACTCCTCCTACTACTATTAAGCTCTTGATTCATAAACCTTCCATTTGAATTGAACAACCTCTTCCCATGGGGGGTATCAATCAAGAGTCTACATGAGTCTACATTATACTGCTTTGACTCATGTCCAGTATACTCACTAAACTCTCTGCTGGTGCACCTAAAAACCACGTACCACCATTCACCACCAACGACACTTCTGGCGGTTTCCCAGGTGAGCGAAGCACGAAAGATCATCGCGTCTCGGCATCGACTCGGACGGATGGAGGACGAGCTTGGTTGCCATGCATGGGACTGGAATATACTACCTTCGGATAGATAGATAGATAATAGATAGATAGATAGATTATACTGACAGGCTTCGCCAACTGGCGATGCCCTTGGAAATACACTCGTCCTGGTGCTAGAAATGTCGGCCACAAACCGAAATGTTGAACATTTCCAGGACATGTATGTTCATCAAAAAACGGCAAAAACAGATGAAACATGATCAAACATTGCAAAACTTTATCTCTAGAGAAGAACGTATGCAAAGGGGAGAGGAAGTTTTGAAGTAGCATTTGTGTCGAGCACCATTGGCATCACCAGAATACGAGGAGCATTGTTCATAAACCACATACATGTTAATGTTGCAAAAACACTTGAATTTACGGTGTTTTGCGCTTAGTCATGCACCAAAGGATTTGCATCTTTCCTGCTGAGACTCTGCTGATGCTAGTAATGCTCGACCAAAATTTGTCCTCAACATCTGTATCCATCTTAAATGCTCCATTTTCTAGAAGCTTTGAAGCTATAAGCTTTACAGTTGCCATGTTTCATCACTTTCTCTCTGTTTTTGATGTTTTTTGACGAATCCACATGAGCCCGGGTGATGCTAGAAATGCGGGTCGGCGGCGAGAGCGCGTTGGCTAAGACCACTCAACGTGCAAGCATTTCAGTGGCGAACCCCTGAATTCCCTCGGGCCACACACTATCCGGGGAAGCTGGCAGGTGGCCCCCCGATGAAATTATGCGATCGGGAGTCCCCGATGAGATTATGCGATCGGGAGGTCCCGGAAGTGGGCGGCGTGGCCGCGCACTATCCGGGGAAGCTGGCAGGTGGCCCCCCCGAAAAAAAGAGCAGAGGCAGAACATGAAGTTGATATTGAATTGGATTGTGAGATTGGTGGTGAGATGAAGTCAGACGACTGAAGAAATTTAATTGGAGTTGGAGCATGATTGTGATTGGGTTGCAGAAATTTGACAGAGAATTGAAGCGAAGGGTGTAGCTGCGGCGCGCGACTT
The DNA here is from genome assembly GCA_963970005.1 of Durusdinium trenchii. NCBI lineage: Eukaryota > Dinophyceae > Suessiales > Symbiodiniaceae > Durusdinium > Durusdinium trenchii. The sequence goes on along the minus strand of CAXAMN010021473.1, from coordinate 535,049 downwards.
TGCATGAGGTGCGCCAAGTGGCAGGCACCGCGATGTGCTTGTCGAGGTTGCTTGCACAATTCGCTTGCTTGGGTCGGAACAACGGCGTTGCCGACGGTCTCCAAGCAAGGACAAATGATTTCGCAACCACCGCCTGTGCCTCCTCCAGGACTTACTGGCCGCACGATCAAGGAGTATGGCTCCAGTTCAGAATCTGATATGGCGACTAGCAGACTAGCACCATTTCTGGAGCTCCTCCTTCTACTGGCCCAGCCTCTAATGCTCTTGCTGCTGAACAAGTGGTTCGTTCTGCTGCTGATTCGAGTTAATAGGCTTACTACTACTTATATCAAGCACGCGTGCTTTTCTGGCCCTTCTTAATTCACCGAGTTTGAGGCGGCAGAGATTGTAATGTATATTTTTTTTCTGCTGAGATCCTGGCGACGGACGCGTTGCACTGAACAGTCGAACGCTGTACAATTTGACCAGAGGCTGCCCAGCCGCCAACTTCCGGGAATGATGTTCTGTCTGTCTGTCATCCAACAAATCAGAGACAGAGAGAGAGAGAGGATCAGGTCTTGGGTCTTCCCATGTCTTCCCAAAAAAATCAAGGAGAGAGAGAGAGAGTGTGTGTGTGTACCTGGAACCTCCTCAGAGTGTGTTTTTCCCCGACCTGCGGCGTGAAAAAACTTCCTTTGGAGTCAGTATATTTGAGTGGCGTGCATACACAACTGCAGAATTGCAGGTATAGATTACAAACGCTACATTGAGCGAAACACGATTCATGCTAACTAGTCTCTTGCACTTCTCAAACCTCAGGAGTGTAAGTTGTGACCCTACCTTAGGTTTTTAGCTTCATGTATGTTCACTGTTCACTGAGATTCTCAGATTCATTCTACTGCCCTTTTGGCTTCTTTACAATGTTTGATTAAATTGTGTTTTAATTGATTTGCGCCATCCAGTTAACCCATGTTTTTTGAAGCTACCCCAGTTGCTCCAAGGTGTTTGAACACCCGAAAACAGCCTGAAATTGAATTATTCGCAAAGTTTAGCACGCAAAGACCTCTGACTCATGAAATTGATCAAGCAATTCAGATCCAATTTGCTCACAGAACTTAGGGTGCTGAACTGGTATAGGGGTCTATCTTCGGATTTCATAAATATCGTTTTGTGTTCGGTTCACATTTTAAGTACTGTAGGCTGTAACACTGGACTGGTCCAGTAGCCTCGAGCACACGGACGAGTCTGGAACGCATTAAAATGAACAGCTATCACATTTCTCACCCTATTAGGATACAGCTATACATATATTCTAACGATGCTTGAACTGAACGTTATAGTAAACTTATCAAATATAGCATGCTCCCTTTTCGTCCCGACCAATGTTCGCCCTTGTGCCACGCAGACGGACGTAGATAGCTGTTCGCAGCTGCCTCCGCATCTGCTGTTGGCTCCGGAAGAAGCCAAAAAGCGGAAGTCGCGCCCCAAAAGCCAATGGCCGTGGCCGGACCCCCTGGTCGAAGCTGCCGCGGAGCGGGGCTGGTAAAAGCGGAGGTAGCGCCACAGCTTTTCCGCATCTAATTTTGCGCCCACAATACCTCGGACAGGGTGCCTAAGGCTAATTTCGAAATCCAACAGAAAAAGCTCGAGGCCAGAGGCAGAGGAGGTGGGAGCTCCAGAAGCATCGCAAAGCCAAAACCTCGGTCTTGCCAGATAAAAACACCCTGGCCCTGGAGGTCTCAACGGGGCAGAGAGCGACCACTGCCAGTCTCTAACGTTGCCTTCGGAACCCCATAGAAAGAGGAGTCCAGGGCAAGCCCCAGGTAGCTGCAGGCGTGCTCCAGAGGCTGCAAGGACCACACCAAAACCTCGGTACGGGACTCGCCCGTTCAGTGTTTCTCAGCACCTCGTGCATTTAAAGCCTGCGCGGGCACAGGCCGCCTCGTGCGTTTTGTGCCCGTGCGGCAGGCAATGACAGAGAGCAGAGGGGCCAGAGCAGGCAGGTGGCAATCGCTTCTCGCTACGCTGTCCCAGGCGCCGCCCCGCCTAGGCGTCAGCTAGGCAGGGGCGGATATATACATATACATTGGAACCCCCAGTAGGCGGTCAATAGCTTACTTCCATCAGCCCTACGAATCCAGGCCCGGACTTCCCCGTTTCGGTGGGTGGAGAAGGTCCGACCCCTGCGTTTCGAGGTCAGGCCCGGGCCCGGATTCTGAGGGTCTTATAGGGGTCAGCTTCATGGGGTAAATGTCTGCAACCCTTCCATACATGGAGTGTTTGGGTCAAGGTTTTTTCCCAACTGTGGTTCACCCCGGAGGTCCTGGCCTTCATGTGTCATAACAACAGAGAGAACACAGGTGCGCCAGACTTCCTTCAACAGCATGGTGAACTCCAAGATCAACAAAATCAAATCACGGTCGCACACAAACATAGGCTGACGACCTGACAATACCTGACAGTTCGGTACAGGAGAGGCAAATGTTTGTCCCGACAGTTCAAAGATCTCATTCTGAAGGAGTTGATCATGGACCTGGTTTTACTGGGTCAGACTGGACCTCAAATCCCTGTAGGGTGTTGTTCCTTTTTTGAGAAATGGTTTCTTCTGTGTGTTACTGGTGCCGTTGGGGGCGCAGGAATGCGCCCCAAACCCTCGACCCGGGTTGTTTGTCCACCGTGGGGATCGTTTGTTCACTGTTTGTTTGATTCGGCGGTGGCAGTGAAACCCAGGTTTTTTCTCGTTTGGATCCAGAGCCTGTGGTTCTTCAAACCTTCCAGGTAGAGCAGGAGATTTGTTAGAAATGTGCATTTGTTGAAACTCGCTGTTTGAACCACAAAAAACCTTCCACAAAAAGGATGGTATATAATAAGTTTGTGGGTCGTTTCCTTCCCCATCCAATGACCTTCATCTTCCAGAAGGGCAACCGGTTCGTCTGAAAAACCAAGGCCGATGGACTGGCCAACGTAGGAGTGCGGCCCTCAGGATGCTGGGCATGCGTTTGTTTTCGGGAAAATAAACGAAAGCCCACAGGTGCTTGGGGATGGATGTTCCCACAGGTGTTTGGGGATGGATGTTCTCAAATGATATCGTTCTTGAAATAGTTTCAATAGCCTTCACCTACTTCAGCAGTGATGAACCTACAAAATCATCCTGTGTGGCACAGCGTTGTCCTACCTCAATGTGATCAGTCGTTTTTGACTCAGAGATGAGAAAATGAAACTAAGAGTTTTTCATCCGTTTGTTGTTTGATGTGTTGTGTTCCAGATAAACTATATGACCTTGGCCGATGTGTATACTTATATTGAATCTGAAATTGGTTGAAATGTTTTGAAATACAAAAAATGAACAATGAACAACAATCAAACCAGAGTTCGTACAGCCAGATGAGGAATATGAAACTTTGCAAGTTAACAGCCACTGGCACCATTTGTGCGAAAATAGGATCGGGATGGGTATGTAGCGATTGAAAACGCCGGAGGCCGGAGAGGAGCTCAAGGCCTTGAAGAAGTGTGATCTGGTCCTGACACGCTCACACATTGGACCTTGATTGTCGACACGTTGGAGCAGCCCTTCTTGGCCAACTCAAGACGAAGGTCTCATGATGATACTGCCACCAGCAGTGGCCAGAAACAAGATGCCTCCCTGTCCTCCTCTTCCTCCTCTCAAACCCGGTTTTGAGGGACTGGTCGGGGTGCTTCACTGCCCACCGCACGACTGGGCTGTGAACCCCTTGCGTTCCACTCCGATCGTCCACTCGACCGATCTGGCGAGGTCGAAAGCCTCCGAGATGCCCTGGAGTCCTGCGGCCGGGTGGACCCGACTCGGAGGAGGAAAAACCCTCTTGGGACTCGGAGACCTAGAGTCGACCCGGAACTCGTACCTCGGGTTCAATGGGGCCCCAGTCGTACCTGTGTTTCTTTTTGTGAGGTCATGTCCCATTCTTCTAAGGTGCGAACGGTCAGTCGGGTCCAGGTATATACACCAATCCGACACCTGGGACCCTAAGAATTCCGAACCCAACCAAAAGGGCTGGTTCCAGGACCTTCAGTTCGTGACCTCTTTGGAGTCTCTAAGTGACCTCTTTAGGGACTAAGTGACCTCATTCTAGGATCTCAAAAGGTCACTTTGGAAGGTTTCTGTGTTTCGGTGTTTCGGTGAAGGTCTGAGCACCCGGTTTCCGCGTTTTGGAGGTCTGGCTGGTTCACCCGGATTCGGGCCCTAGGGTGGATTGGAGAGTTTGAGCACCACCTGGCTTGGTGGTGAGAGTTGTGATGGGCTGGTGACTTCATTCCCTAGGGATGCAAGTACCTTCTCAGCAGGTGAGGACGGAGACACTGCCAGGAGGGTCCAAGTAGCTTCTGAGAAGGTACAACTGGATCCCTAAAGATTAGACTCTTAGTGATGAGGTGGCATCTCCAAGCTCTGTGAAACAATCTGTTGTCCAAAATGGATGGACAGCGCCTTTTGAACACGCCCAAGTTGAGCCGCTTGGTGTTTTTTTTCTGCTGTGAGCCGCTATAGGTGTGTGTGTGTGTGTGCTTTCAAAAACCCATTTGCGGTCCTTTTGATGGACAAAAACTCCTATGAAGTTAACTGGTCCCTACGAATTTGTTAGCCCTTCATGGCAGGGGTCCAGACCCGAAACCAAACCCCATGTGTTTGAGGGCCCGGATTCTTAAGGCTGCGTATATCGACCGGTGAACTGAATCACCTTTGTCGTTGTTTCTCGTCGCGAAAAGCAGTGACCAGCCTTCCGGAAGAGGCACAAACCGGGGGACAACGAACTGCTCGGAGCAGCGATGCTGATCACCTGAAACGCATCCATTGGTGTTTCCAGACATTACAAAGCATCTGTTCTGACTCAATGAATGGTGCTGGCATGTTCTTTTTCGACTGAGGTAAGTGGTGAGTCACTTGCTGTGGGTTGCCAGATCGGCAACCTAATTAGTTCACGTTTTCTCGTTCCGCGATGCCAAAGAATCCACCTGGATCCAAGCTTCGTTCGTCGATGTGTCGATGTGAACCGACGAACCCCATAGGATCGAAGCGACGCAGCGACGCCCCGGACGACTCGACGAACCCGACGTTTTCACCCTTTGAAGGTGAAGCAGTGTTGGGAGGGTCCGATGCGCGGCCTTTCAGAGTGCCAAAGGAGGAAACATCAGAAACGGTGAGAAGGCAGATGTTGCCCGGAGAACCAACAGAGGTTAAGTGACCTGAACTAGGACCCTACAGGAGTACTTATAGGATAGTCTAGTTCGGGTTCTGACCCACCTCTGCTGGAAGGGAGTTTCTTCAGTCGGCTGAGTCCGAATTCCTTCGCCTCTTTGCCTCTTCGCATCCGCCCACCGGTGGGCCGGCTACAGGCGCTGAATGGACCGGCTACGTCAGCGAGTGGGTTTCCGGGCGGCGAGTGGGGGGGGGGTGCAGGATTGCGGGGGTGCCCCCTTACTAGGGGCACGGACGCTATGAGGAGCAAAGGGCATCGCTACTAATTATAGGAGCGATTGGACGCTATGTTGGGAGGAGGTGCAGTGGATCCTCCGTGACTCCACCTGGACCAATTGGGGGGGGGTTGTGGGCATGTGATTTAAACTAGGCTGGGTCGTGCAGGATTTGTGGTGATTTGGGCGATGTTGGTCGCAAAAGAAACACAACCAGACCAAAGGATCTATGAGTCTGAAGACCTGTCCGACCATGAAATTGAAGGAACAACCTTAATCTCAAGCAGTTTGGGCCCTACTTGTTGGAACTACCGGTGGATTTGATGTGTACATCCACCGTGTATTATAGAAGTTGCAGTGGGGTGACATGTTTGTTGCCACTCAACCGGAGGAATGCCGCAGGTTTGACAGTGTCATCTTGGTTAGCCAGGCTCGAACAGCACTGTGCCTATTATATATACTGTGGTAGCAACAACATCGGTGGTCGGCATCATTGAATTTCCAACAGCTTCGCGGCACTCTCAGCGCAATTTCCTTGTGCAGAAGAATCTTGAGAAGTGGATGTCGACCTGATTTGAGCTGAAGAGTACATACAAATGCCTTGTCTAAGGACCGGAAGCGGACCTGAACATCCCGTCTCGCCAGCCAGGTCCAGTGTTTCTCCGTAAATACACAGCCTGTGCGCTGGCTTCTCCCCAGGCTCGGTTTGCTATCGACGTCAACCTGGTTGCCTCGTTCGCTCAGGACTGGCAGCACATTGCCCGTTACCTCTTGGAATTCACCGAGGAGTTCCAGTCACGGAAGAAACGAAAACACCACGGGGCCGTACTGGTACATTCAATGATCATGTCCTGGTCAGGGTGTCCACATTCACATTCTGCAAGCCATGTATTCTTTTCGGATAGTGAGCAAGGTGGCCACCAGGCCCACCTTGGTAACAGAGCTGTTGGCATGAGAGAAGGGGCTGCAACATGGCCGTTTTTTCAATAAGAAACCAAAGTGAGACGAATGAGAAGACCTGTTTACGCTCGCAACTGCACTGGGTAGAGACATGTAGAGACCCAGAACCTGAGAAGCCTTTGTTTTGGATCACCAACCAGAGTATGGTCTTTTCCTATCGGCCACAGTTGTTGCGTCGACCTGATCGAGCCTGGTGGGTTGAGACCTGGGTCGGGAGGATGGTTCTCTTGAGAGTCTGAGAGTCCAAGGATTCTTAGGGTAGTATACTTCATGCCATCAACCTGGAGTCGACCCGGAACTCGTACCTCGGGTTCCATGGCTACAAGATGGTACAGTCGTACCTGTTTTCATGGGGTCAGACGTCCCATTTTCTAAGGTCCTTGAAGTCGGGTCCAGGTAGTTGGGAGACGGCACCTCAAGCTACGTTCGTAGCTTCTTGTTACTAGTAATGCCCTTAGTTACTGGTAGCAACGCAATTTGTTACTACATGCACCCAAAATGATTTATACCCTGAGAATCCGGGCCCTCAAACAAATAGGGTTTGGTTGGGGCCTCGTCCCCTGCCAAGAGTCAAAGGGCATATGTTTGTTGTTCATAGGGTATCGCTTCACCAAAAGTGGTTTAGCATGAGAACCAGCAAGAACCCTACATACACCTATACACAAACCCTACAGGAAACAATTCAGCAAAAACTTTGGACCTGGATAGTAAATGTCGTCAATGCCTTCCAATGATATGGCTTTTCGGCACAACCTTCCAGTGGCTTTCCCACTTTTGGGCGCCACTAGCCTATGGATACCAAATGCCATTGCCTTCCCATTTCATTCCTGCTTTTGCCTGTGCTTTTTTTCCACACGTTTCCACCATTTGCATTTTTCGGATTCATCCTTTCCACTCTAATTGATGGCAATATGTTCCCGCTTTGGGGCACCACTCTGATGCTTTCCCCACCAGAACCTGAAGGAACCTGACTTTTTCCTACAAAAAACTGAACTTTCCCCACTTTTGGGATAGCCTCCAAACAAAAAAAGCAAACAAAAACAATAATATGTAACAATTACCAAAAGTTTGAAATAATTGGGACATGCGTTCCTTTTTTATATACATTGTGTTATTTGAACTTGTATGGATTCCGGCCAAAAGTCTATAATCAAAAAACGATAAAGGGGTCAAAAGTATAGCTTATGATGTTGTTGTTTCAATTAGATTATGTAGCGGGCCCCTAGCTAAACACACCTATTCTGGAGCTAGGTTTGCGGTAGACTTGCGCTAGTGTTTGACTTAGGACATGTTCAGAAGGCCGTCAGGTTTTGAAAAGTAGCTGCAAAAAAGTGCGCTAGCCTAGCACTGGGCTAGATCCGTGCTAGCAAACATTGCCAGACGCCAGCAAATGGTTTGATAACTTTACCACTTTTGGGGCACCCCTCAACCACTCCCAAAGGTCCATGCAATGTGAGTGCCTTGTGTCCAAGTCAAGTCAAACCTGACCAAAACCCCCATGGAAATCCCAACTCTTTCCCATGCATTTCCCAGATGGGAATTCAGTGGGATTTCGTCAGGTTTTTACAGGTTTGCACCAGTGAAGAAGTGCTCTATGAACAACCTCCAAGCGGGATTCATCCACAAAGAGCTCGGGCCCCGGGCCCGGATTCTTAGTACTGTACTGCAGGTCTTGCAAATCCCAGACACTCCATGGGACTGCCATATATGCCTACATGGACCCCCAAAACCACCCCAACTGATCGGCAGTCCTATGGCAGTCCCATTAGTCGTGTCTGGGAATGGGATGCCCGATTCCATCCCCTTTCTTCGTGCCCGATCACACACAACGTTGGGGGCTCACAAGATCTGATCTGAACGGTTTCGACATCGAAGCGGTGGCACCAGCGATCGGGGTCTTCTTCCAAACGTTTCGGGGTCACCGCATCGAGTCAGATCGACAATGCATAAATAAAGGCATAATCTAAGTGGGTTTGTCCCACTACCTGTAACAGTCGGTACCAATATACAATATTCAATGATCAGCCATGATCGCTAGAGGGCCTGGAACCTAACCATCATCCATTGGGCCCTGGTAAGGGGCGTAACGGGATAGGATAGACCCAAGCATAGGTCTTGGACTTCACCCAAGAAGGAATACCTAGGACTTGGGCGGATGCGATGTTCCATGATCGTGGGCTCTACGACAGCCTATGCCGTAGCCGTTTGTGTGGGTGCAGCAATGTGCAGAATTCGAATGCGAGTTTAGGGCCTTTACAAACATGTTTGATATTGTTTGATAGATTAAATCAATCATTCACAGGACCCACATATGCAAACCTGTCCGATATGTGTGAACTATCGTCCAGTTTTTGGTGGGGAGCCATTCTATATAATAGGCCCTCCGTTTCCATTTCGATGTTGGGCCAGTTGGGCGTTCCTAGTCTCACGAATTCGTGCGTTGCTTCACTGATCCATGATGCATCCCGACACAGCGAAGACACCGGAGCGAAGATAGCCCTCCCAAGACAACGAAGCTCTCCATTTCCAGCGGCCCGTTGGCGCGTGCCCATGGCTCCAATGGAGGAAGCTGGAGGCGCTTGGATCGAGCCGAAGGTTCGATATTTGAGCAACTTTGGTCACATATGATGGCTGAAATTCTTACCTTTTTCCCTGGGGCGGAAATCAAGTTTTTGGCCGCGGAAATGTTATTTGTTGCCGCGAATGTCCCTTTGAATACATTGTAGAGGACTTGAATATCTTCTGTGGTGTACATTGGGCATTTCTCACTGGAACGGTCCCTCCATTAAGAGAACAAAGAATGGCGACACTTAAGTTTCCACCTGCACCTGGAAATCTGACTACACTATGTGTGTTTTTGTTTTTGAAGGTTTCTTGTGCGGAATGAGCACATACACAGTAAAACCAGTCCAAAGTTGAAAGCACCTGGCGCAAAATACACGGGAAAAAGGTTGAAATACCCGGGAAACGGCGGAAATACCTGGGAAAATGGCGAAAATACCGTGGAAAACGGCGTAAGTTTCTTGGCAGAAGGCGGGATTTAAAAACAGTGCCTTTGAAGGGTTTGAACACATGTTGCAGCCTTTTTGTTAATGTCATGAATAAAGAAGTGTCAAAATCGTAGGGTGTGAGATCTTGAGATGTGAAACTCTGTGAAACTATGTCCTTGCAGAACTATAATCATGGAAGAGACAACCTGGTCGGTGTTAGGCAGTGGTGATGGTTTTTGAAAGGCTATGTTGAAATTTACTTGCGGCAAAACGTCCCGGCTGGCCGCAGAAATTCCTACCTGGCGCGGATTTCCCCTAAATCCGCGAATGCTCCCGGGCAAATCGGACTGAGGCGAAAAATGTTCCCCCATGCTTCGTTCGGCATATAGACCCCCAAAAAGATAGACGATTCGTAGATACTCAAAAAGTGTAATCCGTACCACGGTCATCTAGGACCGCGAGAGAAGACGTAGGACGATCTTTCGGGGCTCCCGGGCCCAACGGCATCCCGAACGACAGCAAGATGGAAGACCGGAGCACGTGAGAACAAACGCAACCAATGCAAAGAGAGTGTGTCAAAGGACAAACGTGCAAGAACTTGCCCAAAATGCCCAAACGCATGCAGAAGTATAGCACAAACACAAGAGAAACCAAAACCAGGTCAAGCAAAAGAGTTCAATCACTCCTGAGGGGGGTGTTTCATGCCAAGAACCCGTGAAAGCGCACAAACCAGAACTGGGCAACAGTGAAAGTGGTATATTTGCACTGTAATGGATAGAGTGGATATGTCATTCGTATGTTGTTTTGTTTTTTATGGTTTTGATGTGTATACGGTTGTCTTGCTTACAACCCGGCCTTTTACAAGACGGGTTTTTCGGGCGCCATCTCCTCGCGATCGAGGCAGCCTAGCCTCCTTGTAAAACACAGGCGAAGCCGATCCAGCTGATGATCACACAGAGGGACTGGATGAAGATGGCTGGGAGGACCAGTGGCGCCTGCAGGGCGAAGGATTTTTGATTCGATTAGCTGGGCTGGGGATCTGCGCACATGGGATCTGACCCCGTGTCCTTTATATGGATGTGAGCTACGAACGGAGCGTTCGGACGCTACGTTCGGGGCTCCTGGCATCACTACTAGGAGCGTTCGGACGCTACTAGGGGAGCTATTGCAGCTTGCAAAGTATAGATTTCTGGTATATATGTTTGTGACGGGTCAAAGACCTCATTCTACTGGACCGGAATTGATTATGCAAAGCCACAACTCAATGAGGTAAAGGACCAGCTTTTACAGGATCTTGGGACCTGTATAGGCACTATACCAGGAATGTTCAGCCTTTTGGCGCTGATCATCGTAATTTTGAGACCTCTTGTTGCTGACTTCGCACTTGATCCAAATTGTATCGCTCCATCCTTCAGTTTGTTTGAATCATTTTGCATCAGGGTTTGGTGCTACCCTGCAGGACATGATGGATGGAAAGGTTCGCAGCTTGGGCAAAGAGAGTTTGAACCATGGACGGCCTGTTTGTGAGTGGTTGGTTGATTTAATGTATAGAGGGGATACCCCCACCTGTTCAACCAATAGGTACATACTGATCCCGATTCCGAACAGAGCATCATTGCTTTGAACTATGCATCACGGGAATTTATGCGAATTGCTTTGCCTCGAGAACTCGCATGAACTCCCCAAAGACTTACATAGCACGTAGAAAAAAAACATCCGCCCTGTTGCACATGGCACCACCATGGCACCTCACGGCGTTCGCGGCGGCCATCGCCGCGTGAACGCACGTCGTGGTTCGTTCGGGACCCCTCGATCTGCCGAGAAAGGGATGGGACGTTTAAAGCAACGTTTGAACAAAACACAGTCAGAAGATGTCAGAAGCTCCTCGCTTTGCTGTTTCTCTTTTCGCTCTTCACTGAAGAAGTCTCTTTCTTCGCGCTAGTTTTGTCCCAGAAAAGTCCAACCTTTGGGCCTTTGGTCTAATGAGGGCCCATCATTTGGAAGGCCCAAAATATGGCTGACCATCCCATTAGGATGACCATCCTGTTTAGACAGCTTTGGACCAAACACCCCCCAGGTAGCCCTAACGGTGCATCGTGTCCTCGGCGAAGACGCGCCGAAACAGCGGCGAAGACGTCAGAGTGCGTCTTATGAACCAATCCCAGACAACCTTCACCTAATAGCGTTCTTGCTACTAGTAGCGTCTTTGCTCCTAGTAGTAAGGCCAGGAGCCCCCAACAGCGTCCTTGCTACGTTCGTAGCTTCTTGTTACTAGCAGTAGCGATGGCTTCCATCCTACTTGCGGGACTTCGCGGCGTGGGACTTCGCGAGTTCACCGCGGCACGTCGAGTGCCGCGCGGCCACTCCGCCTCGCGGGCGCCCCCGTGCTTCGAGGAAAACGGGTGCTGAAAGAGGGCACAGGAGATGCAGTGGACCTCCAGCGAGACGTGCTGTGTAGCTTCGAGGTACGGAGCTCGAGACGGCGCGCCCGCCGCGGAGGCGGAGGACGGCCGGTCCACTGGACGGCCGGGAACCGGGTGATTGGGAACCCCCTAAGAGTGGCGTGCCGTATAGGGCGCATGGCAGAGTGGTCGGACCCTGCATAGCGGCTATTGGAGGCTTTGGATTTTTATGTCAGTCCATAATGTATGTTGTTTTCCATGTCCAGTTTGGCACTCCATCGGATGTTTGGAGCTTGGACTTGATCGTCCGAGGACAATGTGCTGGTCTGTTTGCTTTGAATGGTCCGATAGGGCAGAAGAAGTGCGGTAGGAGCTCTGAGCCCAAGGGCTTTTTACTTCGAGCTGTGGTTAAGAAAGACCTCTGAAGAGTGGCGCGCTGTTTTAATCATGTCTCCCACCGCCGGTCATTGAGAGATCCTTTCCCCAGCAAATGGTGAACGGTGTGAATCGCAGCTGGTGATTCGCCGGCGAATTTCGTGTCTCAAAGGAAGCTGAAAAAAGATGCGACGTGTATTTCGTGTTGTTTTAAATCCTGTCAAGTCCCCTTGGCCACAGACTAGAAGATTTGGACGGGGGTCAGGACTAATGTCGACGTAGGATTAATCAACCGCCCCCCCCCCATCCCCTTCAAGGTCAACAAGGTCAACAAGGTTTGAGATTTGAGGTATTGAGGAGGACATCCCCCTGATAAAGGTGATGACCTGATGATGGATGATGAGATGAGGACCTGGACCTGATGATGGATGATGGTTGATGGGATTCTGTGCCATGAGAAGCCATCAAAAGGATTGGTGAGCAGGATGGGGCAGTTGAGAGGTGGTGGTGAGAATCAGGAAGATGAGGAGATGAAGATATTGAATACTAGCAAACAAGAAAACAATAAAGAATTATAGATTATAAATACTAGTGAGCTATATTTTTCTGGGGCAGCTGGGATTGATTAATAGGGGGAGGTGGTCCTACTATTGGGGGGTAGGGCCTGTGTGAGGGGTACCCTTTGTGAGCTTGAAACAGTTAAGATTGATAGAGTTTTAATAAGGGAAAATGAAAGGTTTTTGCTAGAAAGTTTTTGGGGGTTTGGGGGATGGTTGGTAGCATGAGACCCGAGGAGAAGCCATCAAAAGGATTGGTGAGCAGGATGAGGCAGATATTGGAGACTAGCTAAAAGAAGGTAATATAAAAGAACTATATATAGATTATATTGTAAACAATATTTATATTTTTTGGGGGCAGCTGGGATTGATCAATAGGGGGAGGTTTCTGCCCAGGAAAAAGAATATTAGGTTTAAATTAGTTTATAGTATTGGGGGTTCGAGCCTATGTGCGCATTAGTAAAGAAGACGGTCCCTGGCTTCTGACGATGCCCAAACGAGCCCGAAACGAGCCCCGTCCCGCTGGCCGCGCGGCCGCGCAGGTCCGCCTGCCGCCGGAGGGCGAGGGCGACGTGCTGCAGCGGCGGAAGCACGTGCGCTATCGCATCGGAGCGGGGCCGGATGCGCGGGCAGGGCCTGGAAAAACGGCGGGTGCCAGGAGCCCCTAGTAGCGAACCTTGTTACTACTAGAGAGAGGATGGACGTCCAGGATGAGGAAAAGCCTTGTTTTTGGTGGAACATCCGCTTTTGGAACGCTTTTGGAGCGTCCAGGTATTGTCACAGACCCTTTTTAAGTCACGAATGAATGAATGGACCTTCTGCAAGGTTGGTCTTGTTTGCAGACCTATGCAGACCTCAAAGGCAAGATCATTTAGTTTGCCTAGAGAATTGGAAAACACGTGCTAGAGTTTAATGTAGATTTACTAATAACCACCTCATTCGAATTGAAAAACAATGCAGCAGCTCTCATATGGAGTGTTTTATTCATCAACAGTCTAGAGTTTAGGGGTGAAATGAGCATTTCTCCAGCAGACACATGTTTCGACCACGTTCTCTTCAGGGCTCACAAATGGCTCACATGTGTTCGGTCAGTTTCTTTTTCATCCACCTGCGACAGGAGAGTCGGAAGCTATTCCTGGGCTTGAGCTTGCCTTGAGGCATATGCGCTTGGGTGTGCCTCAGCTGAGAGTTCATCCATTCTCTACGTACGTCCAGTCTGACCCAGGTCCAAACCTGGTCTTGAAAACCATCTGCAGTAAAATGAGGTCTTTGACTGGTAGGGATTTGTGGACCAACTCACCCACACAGAGGAGCCAACCCCTTAGGGCGGTCACCACGCGAAAGAATGGGTCATGTTATTTGACAAGCGCGGAAACCAGGGTTGTAAGATGTTGAAACACTGGGTTGGTAGAGCCTCCTGTTCGAGTATGTGTTCGATATGTTTTCAATGATGTTCCAGGTGATGAGGTTGCCTCCTAGAAAGTGAAGCTACTAGCAGCTAGGTCCAATCCGGACAATGTTGAGGAAGACATGTGCTGTATCTAGGAAAGCCAGCACGATGCATATATGATGTACAAACCAACTGGCTTTAGGTGACAATGCAATTTTCCCGTCACACCGTCATCATGTCGAGTTGGAGAGAGAAAAAGATTTGTCGACAACAACACGCCAAGGATCTTAAAAAAAAGGCTCGAGCCCGTACGAGCTCCAATTTACAAGACTCATGTTCTTTATACCAGTGGCACTCAGTTTACCATGAAGAATTCAAGCTTTTCACATACATAAACCATTGTTTTTTTGCTAGGGAAAAGAAGGTGTTCGATGGGCCATGTGGGGCCCCTGGTGGGATAGGTGCCCAGCCGGGTTTTGTTCAGTCGTTGAACATCGAACGAAGGACGAACGAAAAGCACCGGAACCTGGAGCGCTTGGTCCTACCACCCACGGAAACCAGGGATCACTTGAACTCAAGAAGCTTTCTGGATTTTTTTTTCACTAGACTTGGATGAAATTGGGTTTCATGATGTTTAATGTTTGAGATCTACAGTTTCCTTTCCAAGGACCTTCCAAGTAACTACACAAAAGATCGATAAGTAGCCTATAGCACATCCTATATCCCGCAAACTCTTTCAGATGGAATATGCTAGGATCCTTGCTGTGGAATCCGCAGATGTGTGAGCAAAATCATGCAAAACCATATGATGCCATATTGGGGCAGCACTGATGCAGTTCGTTCTACAAATTGCTTCATTTGAGACAGGGCCTACCCAGGAAAAGTGGATCACCTGCAAATTTCACTTTTTTGGGGGGAGAAGGTGGACACCCCACATTTCACAAGAACAGATGGAAGAAGGTTGACCGTTATTTTCCTGGGAAACTCAGGGAGTCAGAGGCACTTGGGCCAAATTGTACTAAGTACTGATGATTGCCACGTGACCGTGAGGACGATGGACGATGGACATCTGACTCGCTGAAATGAAAGTCCAAAAATCACCTTTACAAAGGACATCGCTACGAACGGAGCGATCGGACGCTACGAACGGGGCTCCTGGCCTTACTACTACTGTAGGAGCAAGGATGCTACTAGGTTTTGGGACACCCCTTCACCTCTAAGGGGCTATTTATAGACACCTCAAACAGAAGGCCCTGGTTTCCCAGGACGTTCGAGGAAATGTCCTTCCCTCTGGTAATGGCAGCCTTTTTATTTGGGTCGTGCGTACTTGAAGAGCTACTCACCATGAAGCCCGAGCACGATCACCGATCCAAAGGGCTCCGCGGCTGCGGAAGCGACCAGCCGCGGTTTCGCGGTCGGACGCACCGGCTTCCGCGGTTTCGCGGTGCAGCCGATCGTCGACAGTTCGGATCAGCTGGAGCATTCCGGCTGACCCGAGTTCGCTTCTTCTGAGTTTGGGAGGTGTTTGTTGTTCCAGTTGTTGGGGTGCACCCGGACTCCGGTGTAGACCACGCGCGATTTCAGGAAGAAGCTGAAGTCTTCTGCATCAGCCGCTTTGCCTGGGGTTTGGAACCCCAGAGCCGGGTGATCGTAACTCGGATGGGTTGGACCTATAGTGAGTGCCTTCCAGGTGCTTCCCACCCATTCCTCCTCAAATCCAGATGGGTGTATCTTCTTAGAATAGCTCTTGGTGGTGTTTTGAAGAGTACCTCTTCAACTGTATGAAACAGTATCAAAGGCTCATCCTTGATATCTGAATAGGGGGAGACCCCCTACATCCCCTGGCTTCGACTGGACGATGTTCACTTCACATGGGAGAAACATCAACACCTTCCCAAAGCCAAAACCAGATGTAGGTTCACTGCCTACAAGTATACTTCACTTTCAGCCATTTCAGAAGTCAAAGACCTACTTCATGATGGAATACCATGAACTGGGTGATGAGATCATCAACCCTTTTCAACCCCCGCAGGCCCTTCAGAGGTTTTACTATCGGCAAAGAAGCGAGCACCGGCCTTCGTGCGGACGAGCGAGCCATTCGGGCCGAATCCGGCACCCGTTGTCCAACCAAGACCCAGACCCGACCTGTTTGGGACTGCCATAGGACTGCCTACATGGTTTAGGGTGGTGCCAGGGGGGGTCAACATGTAGGCATATATAAAGCAGTTCCAAACAGCTCGTGTTTGGGAGAAGCTCCGAAGCGGGCCCGTTTTCTCGGACTCCCCCCGGTGTCTCCCCGTTTCGGTGGGTGGAGAAGGTCCGAGCACCCTGCGTTTCCGCGTTTTGGAGGTCAGGTACGCACGGATTCTTAGGGCACGAAGCCGAAGGAGCTGAGAATAGGCGACCGCCCCATGTTTGCCCGACCAGTGAGACCAGAGACCTGCCAGCAAGCTGGAGGCCATCGCTAATAGGTTGGAGGCCATCGCTATTGGGTATTGTTTTCCATATAAGTGGCATGTTTATTCATTTTCCACTCATTTGGCTCGACCAGAGACCTGCCGGCAAGCTGACACCCACTCAAAAGGCAGCACCTCCCTGCTGCTGAGAGCGTTTCCTTTGGGCAACCCAATGGGTGTCATGGCTGGACTACCCTTAGCTACACTACTTGGAGATGTCCATCCAGGACACCCAGAGGGTCGGAGGGTCCAGGTAGGTTCCTGTTCTGTTCTTCATGGTTAGTAACAACAGAGGTGCCTCCGCCGGTGGTGAGTTTTGATGCTTTCGGTGGAATGCACCGGTCGCTGCCGTTGACAGATCTGTCCGGTCCACCGCGGGAGGCCCTGCGGGATGTCGGGCGGCCGACGCCAGCGAGAAGGATGTGCCGGCGGACGCCGATGCCCGGAGCGCCCGGAGGGCTGGTGAGTGGACCGAAGAGCTGGGGTGGGCTGTGGTGGCCAAGAACGAGCACCTTCCAGGACCCTTAGCTGTTAAGCTGTTAATTAAGGGGTGTCCATTAAGCACCCCGACTGGGGGTGCTGGTTATAGCACATTTAAGGGATTGGAATGATCTATGTTGATCAAATATGTGGAAGACAAACACTCGATGCCTGCAACCCTCGCCTTCGATGCCATACACCATACATGACCTGGATATTTCAGATATTTCAGACGCCTACAGCACAGGAATTTCTAGCCACTTGGACAGCAAATTCGGATGCCCATTGTGAAGCACTTCGTTCTGTGGCATCGCTTCTGCTTCACCCACACTCGACCCAGTCCCGGCCTACATAACCCGTCGATCTCCCTTTTTTCCACTCCAAACCGATTGGTTTCTCGGCCAGTCCGCGTGGATGGCCGATCGGCGATCGACTCCGGCCGAGGGCGGGGGTGAGAAACCCTGACCGTTCGTTTGGGTCTCGTCTGGCCCGAGGGGGTCGCGTTTTGGGGCTGACCGTCAGTGACCCACAATTGGCAGGGTTCAGATGTCCGGACGTTATCAACCAGTCACGTAAGTAAGGTAAGGGGTGCGATCCATGGAAGGTGGCTGGGGTGCACATCCACTGACGACAGGGGACGTTTCACACCACCCCGGACCTGTGACTCCTGGACCCTTCTCGCCCTTCATGACGCGTCAGATCGGCGCCTCGGGCACCGCGGGGCACCGGTCGGCGGTCCTGCGGTCGGCGCGCGCGAAAGTGTGATGCTCTGGGTCGTGGGGGACAGGTGTTGCTGAGGGTGAAGCTCTTGGACCTCTTTCCGGCCAGTCCGGTGGACGAGAGCCTTGGAGGCATAGAAAGAGGGATGCAAATGGGCCTGCCGTTTAGAAGCCCAACGTTTTAGATGTGTTTTTTGCATCAGGTGCTTCTTCCCCGAAGCATGAAGGACACCGTTTTGGATGGCTTGAACATCTTGAAAGATACAGTGTGCTCGGGTATTTTGGGGCAGAAAACACGCAACTTGGATTGGAAGAGAGGACCGTTTGGTCTGGAACAAAGAAAGAAATCCCTCATGCAAAGATGTTGAAAGTTGATACCTTAATCTTTGACCCCCCAGCCCTGGTACCCTTTGAGATGGTCTTAAAGGCTGGTTGTGGTCTAAAAGGCTGGTTCTTCACTCCAGTGGGGCCACCAACGACTCGTTTGTGCAAGATTTGGGGATCCGCTGCCACCTTCGAAACGGGTTCGGTGCGCCTGGACCCTCCGAGAAAAGGTATAAGTGATCGTCTCAGACGGTATGTGGATCCGTATGGTAGATTGGTTTCATGACCCTACCGAGCCCCGAACGTAGCGTCCTTGCTCCTAGTAGCTTCTTGTTCCCAGGAAGTACGTGGATCACCTACAGGTTCACATGTTTTGAGATTGGGGGGTTCCTGAACAAGAACAGGTGTTCTTTGCAGATTGGCAATTGCCCGCCGCCAATGGCATTACTATAGTAGTAACATGTAGTAACAAGAAGCTACTGGGAACAAGGGCATCACCTACTATAGTAGCAAGAACGAATTGCCAATTGCTTGCCAGCTGCCTTGCCCTTGGTTTCTCGATGCCCAGCCCCACTCCATGGGGCTGGCCTATGACTTCCTCCTTGCATTGACTCCTTATCAACGACCCCAACAAGGAGTCAATGGAAGGAGGCATAGATGCCTGACTCCATTGACTCCTTGTAAATATGCCAGTCCCATGGATTCTCTGGGATCTTTCTTTTTTTCGCACGTGAAGGGAGTCCATGGCGACGGATACATCACATCGACTACACGCGGTCCGTTTGGTGAGAACCGGATCATGTTGTTTCGACCCGATTCCTGCCCGTTTTGTAAAGAACCCCAAGGATCCTTGGAGCCGACACCTTCGCAGGGGTTGGACCCTCTATAAGAAGGGTTTGCACCCTCAAAACCTTTGTTTTTCAGGGTCCGGATCCTTAAACCCTTCTCGTTCCGAGTAATCCTTCAGCTCCACATTTCCGGTCCTGTCCGGTCCATGGCCCTGGTAGTATGGCTGTGACACCGGCACGACCGCCTGGTGTGGATCGTTCGCTACGTGTTGGAACTCCAGCAATTTGACCCTGCAGGAGTCGTGGCTTTTTGTTGACCCATTGTGGGAACAATGTGAGGAATACTATTCAACTACCAGCACCCTCCAACAGGTGCTTCCTGGTGGCAAGTCAGGTGCCCAGAAACCACCTGTTTTCGGGTCTCCAAACAGCCTGGCCAGGAGGGTGCTGGTAAGGATTCCAGACGAAACCCCCAAACCGTTCGATCGACAGAGGCTCCGGATCGACCCGGTCCGGTGTCCGGATCTTGGAGATCCGAGGGGTTTTCTCCGAACGGCTCGCGCCAAGTCGGGTGCCGAAGGTAACAAGCCCAAACGCTCCATGTATGCCATATATGCCGATCAGTTGGGGTGGTTTGGGGGGTCAATGTAGGCATATATGCTATACATGGAGTGTATGGGAAGGACTTCGCGACGAAACGTCGGACTTCGCACCCACCGTGGCGCCCTCTGAACCCCGCTCCGCTAAGCTCCACTAAGGAGCGACAAAAGCTGGGCTCACCGAGTGCAGGAGAGAGAGCGGCGCGTGTGCGTGACAAGTACGGGGTGGTGTGGCTCGTCCCATCCAGGGGCTGTGGATGTGACGTTCGGGCACCCAACTCCAACCTCCATGGATCGCACCCCTTACCGAACGTGACTGGTATGTTGAAATACACCCATGGACCATGTGTTCCTCGGAGTGTTACCGTGGTGTCCTCGCAGGAGCTGGAGTGGAGGAAGAAGAATCTTGGACGCACCACATCCGAAGATGGTCGTTCACGTTGACGTCACGTACCAGGACCTTCCAAGTCCGGTGGTTTTATGACACCCCGAATCACCTCTAAGAGGCCATTAGTAGACTCCTCTTGGAGGGTGCTGGTAGATGTGTCATAAATGATATGAACGTCTTCAATTAATATGATAACATGCGGCAATGCAGCCATATGAATGCCCGAAACAAGAGGCACAATTCCAAACCATCCATGTCGGACATCGGCCAGGACTGGACTTACCGAATTTGGGGTGTTTTCAGGGTCGGTCAGAACAGCATGGAGGTGGGAGGTCTTCCAACTTTTGTGTGTTTTCTTCCCCATGATGAATTAAGTATACTGGGTTTGTCTCCGAACCAGTAAAGTTCAGAAGCTCAGCTTGTGTCGATGGATGGATCCTTCGGCCATGGCGAAGTTCGCCGCATTCGCTGGTCCAAAGCGATCGCCGAAGGACCGTGGGTCATGGCACCTCACATATCTGGTGATGGAAGACTT
Source organism: Durusdinium trenchii (assembly GCA_963970005.1). Lineage (NCBI taxonomy): Eukaryota > Dinophyceae > Suessiales > Symbiodiniaceae > Durusdinium > Durusdinium trenchii. The sequence goes on along the minus strand of CAXAMN010021473.1, from coordinate 514,662 downwards.
CAAGTGACACAGGTGATGAATATGAAAGTGAACTGTTTCCTCATGTGGCAAAGATGATGTTCCCTGTGAATGTTTTTTGAAGCCATGTCTTTGCCTTTCGGAATACACCTGGAAAGAAGAGACATTTATTCACCAGGCCTTTCCGGCTTCAACACACCCACGTCCTGTCCCACGTCCGGAATGACTGGAGGACGGATTCAGGGAGGTTTCAACCCCAAAGCGATCACCCACCCCGTCACCCACCCAGTCAGGATCCGCCACATGGTCCCGAAGTCCGGTTCCGACGTCGGCCGGCGTCGGCCGGCGTCGGTCTCTTCTGCTCACCCGGTCTCACCGGTCTCACCTGGTTCGGCCGTCGATCCAGCGAGTTTCCAAGCAGGTCCTGACAGTCATTCGAAGCACTGGTTCCCTTCCACTGAGATGCCAGGTCTTGTTCATCCAACGGGTTTTGTCTTATATTACATTTGAAGACCGCCAGGAGTGTTGGAGTAGTGTTGGCAAAATGGCTTTTCTTTGTATGACCAAACTTCAGGAAAAGGAGGTCAGTTCCCTGTTTTGGGGATGTCTTGGTCCACGTGGACTCAATCACCGTCTTGCAGTCCAAGAGCCACGTCTTCCACCCAACAATACGAGCCACGTAAAACAACATACAAACAACGATCCCCCGTTCGGGGAGGCACCACTCCGACTAAGTCAGGAATGGACTGCAAATGTACAGGAGTTGACCATACCAAAACCCAAACCACTAGTCCATGAGGTTCTTCAGAAGACCAGGTTTGGACCTGTGTCTGACTGTACCAGGTATAGTCTATATAGTGTTTATGCGCATCGCTCTTCCCGATTGAGGAACGGGAATGATCACTTCAAGCGAAAGAACCTTCCACTGGCATGTCGCTGCTACGAGAAGGGCTTGGAGGCGGGTCCCGTCGGCCGAGCCCGTTGCATCGGCCGTTAGGCTTCGTTCCCTTCGCGGCCCTGCTCGTGACGTTCGCTGCGCGAAGCGATCGCTCCGTTTGTAAGGCCAGGGTGGCGCCGCACCCCTTGGACTCGCGTCCGTCTTTCTCGCTCCGGTTTCGAGTCGCGATGCCCTTTGTTCCGTGGGTCGTAGCTTCTTAGTGACTAGCGGTCTTTGGACTTGGGGGTCGGACCTGAAGCAGAACTGTTTCCCCCAAGCCGATTTCGCCCGAAGTCGCTTCGGGCCCTGAGCATTTGGAACATGGCCGTAGATTCCAATTGTTGAGGTTCTGACCAACGATCCACTCCACATGGCCGGAAAACGCTGACCGTTGACCGTAGATGAACAGACGGTCGGCGAGGCTAAGCCGTTGCATCGCTGGACCTCAGAGAGGCCCGACGACGACGACCTCCAGGGGTTTGACCCACACATCTAGACCGGTCCGTCCAAAAAGCGACCTATTCCTGGAGACCCCAAGGGGGTGTTGTTTGGACCCTAAGGGGTGGTTAGTCTAGACACCCCGGTAGCCACCAATTGGCACCCCGGTCTTAGGGTCTCCTGGTTCTGGTTTCAAACTCAGGAAAGGTTGGGAACCACCTGGAGATACCTCATAGAGTTTGTTTGGGACTTGTCATGACCCCCCTTCACCCAGCAGTCGACATGGGCATAGGGGGAATAGCAGCTGGGGTAGCAAGACCTCAGCTACTTGGGGCCACTTGGCCAAGTCGCGAAAGCTGGGAACCGATCAACTCGTGGTCACGTTCCCCTCGATTTGGGATGCGCATTCTCCGAGAATCGGGATGCGCATTTTTCTGCAAGACTTGGACACGAAGGACTCCCCCCAAACTCCGAAAAAATACGAAAAAAACACTCCACTTTTTGTTGCGGAGCTGAAATGGCCGGATGCCAGATGCTACTGTACATGGAAAAAACGTCGCGATAGATGTCACTGACCAATTCCATGTTTCCAAAGACTCAAAGATTAGGAGTTTCACCCCAGTTGAGGAGCGGAATCCTTGAGAGTTGACACCCTTCTGCAGATGGACCGGTGGCGGTCCTAATGGAGTTGAGGGTGTGTGTGTGTGTGTTTTGCTTCGACACGCACTCTCCACTGGTTTTCATGCTTTCCACATAAACTTTCAGTTGAGACTATAGGAGGTCTTGCTCCCCGGCGACAATCTTCATCAACTAAGGCAAGTTCTCACCCGAAGTACATTTTTGGATGCATCCTTTCAGGAGACCTTTCAGAGGATTCGAACGAACCGAACGCTGGGGACGAAAGGTGGAAAGAAGTGCTTCCTTTGCTACAAGGATGAGTCGACTTGGATTGAACAGGCAGACGTTCCATGTGTCGCCGGCGCCACAGGTCTTCTCCGAACAGCCGGTCACAGCGCCCGTGTCGCTGGGGGCCAGCGGAAAGGCTGCAGCCGCTCGGTCGATGTTGGGCACCGCCCGAAGGAGGGATGGCTCGGCTGGTTTGTTCCCCGACGTGAAGTCTCGACCCGAATCCTTGGGTGAGGGGTAAGGGCGCGTTGACAACGACCCGTCTGGGTTCCATCCAACCACCCGAAATGGGTGGTGCTGAGGTGCTGGCAGGTGTTTTTGGGGTTCGCCTTTTTGGCACACTCCTCGTATTCGGCTTAGGTGCTTTCGGGAAAATACCAGCCAAGCAGGGTACCAAAAAAAGACGACAACATAAAGAACTTTATTTTGAAACAAAATGAGCGCAAAACAAACAACAATAAATCCAACTCTTGAAGTAACTTTATTTTCTTAAACATCCTCAACATTTCTCAAACATTCCTTTTTGTATTTTTTTGTTTGGGTATCTTGGCATTCTCTCCTAAATACCTTTGTCGGCCTGGTTTGAACAAAACTCTAGTAAAATTAGCTCGAGACCTAAGTGTTGCTGATATTTGGGCAACCATTCACTGTGAAATACAGCGTTTTGCTGCATGCTTACACAACAACCACATCTCCCCATGGCGCACCCGTTCTGAAAGTCAGAGCAAGAATGAGCCATAAGCTGCATTCCATTGCATTCCCATGTTTTCGAGCAAGGAGGTATCCATCATTGGTGGTTTCCATGGCGAAATGTTTCCATGTTTGTATGAAACATGTTTCCATGTTTGCATTCGGACTCGAAGATGGCACGAAGAAGGTGTTTCTCCTCGGTGCTTCCCCTCCACCCCATCCTATGAGGGCGAGAAAAAGCGCCGCCATGCACCGCCCCATCTGAGGCTGCCGCAGTGACCAAAACCCTCGCAGACGTGGCCTCCAACCTGTCCGCCGTCTACCTGGAGCAAGGCTCGCCTTGAGTTGGGTTTGGTGGTATTTCAATACAAAAGATCCATGCAGAACCAGAACCCGCATAGTTTGAGATACGAGGAAAGTCTTCCTGCATGTTTCTTTTTACTGCCATTTCTATCCTGGGAGGATGAAGTATGGAGCAATGAAGTATTTGTCAATAGCGCGTTTGCCTATAGCCCCTAAAAAGGTTTCTTGAGAACTTGTTTGGGATTACAGTATTTGTTCCACATACCTCACATAAAAATGAAAAAATTGGGGAGTCATACACAGAGTGTTGGAAGACCTTTTTTCATTTTCGATCTCAACCTCACCTGGTAAAACGGTAGGCGCCAACCGTGTGGAGCTTTGCTTCATCAACAAACATTCATTGGTCAGGTGATTTAGATGTTGTAAGAGATCTAGTGGCACCAGAGGTGATGTGTGTTTTGCATCATCCTGTATTGGAATTTCCGGATGGAGTCCGTCGAGTGTTAGTGGGCACTGATGAGTCTAAGCAAGATGCTTGAAGGGCACAGGAGGCCCAAACCAAATAGAACAATTCATGATAGTTATGACTATATACTGTATATTACAATCTTATGGCAAACATATAATACTAATATGACAATATAACTATATTGTGATGATCAAAAGACCATATATGTAATATGATAACATGTGTCTTCCAGGGTCCATTCGGAACGTTCGTTTGAGTTTTTATGTTTGGACCATCCATGAACGTTCCGAAGTTGATGTAAACCGCTCAAGCGATCAGAAACTGCTTGAACCGACATCCATCGATCGAAACCGCGCGGTGTTTCCTGAAGAGGAATGCAGGGCATGAGGAATTAACAGGCTCGTTTAGTCAGCTACGTCTCTACCTAATCCGTGATTTATCGAGATTTCAGGGTAAGTGTTAACAGTTGGGGGTTTGTGTATTACAACCCCAGTTGGGGGTTCTATAAGTGACTTTGGAATGACAGCACTTTTGCAAAAACTGAGAGCACCTCAACATAAAGAGTCTAGCCTGAAACAGTTCCAAAAGACTACGACTATATACTCCCTGCACATGATATAACATGGAACCCCAAACCCACTGGGTTGGTATTCGGAAAATGCTCACAAACGGCGTCTTTCCCTCGAAGTGACGGACCTTCGATCCGTTTCTTCTTCGGAGGCCGCAACCGGGATGCTTCGGACCACGCAAAGATCGCGGTGGACAGCGTTCCCAAGCACGAGAAGGCACCGTGACGGTGGTGTGAAACCGCAGATCGACGTGGACGGGCACCGGGATGGATGAACTGACTGAGACGGACGGGGAAACGGGCGACGTCGTTTTCACGGACGCGAAGGTGGGACGTCGTGAATGGCTAATGCAGTCCGCACGAGACGATGGCTAATGCCGACTCATTGAATAGAGCCTTCTCAGACATGGATTGTAGAACCTCTGAGGGGCCTGCGGAGGGGTGAAAATGGTGTTGAAATATCATCAAGAGTCTACATGACAGGTATTTCATCATGTAGTAGGTCTTTGACTTCTACCATGGCTGAAGGTCTCAGGCAGTGAACCTACATCTGGTTTTGGCTTGGGAAGGTGCTTATTTGTTCTCCCGTAATATGATATATATTGGGTTGTATCAAAGTAGGGAGGCCTCCCAGTTCCAGCCCTGGAAGAAGTGAAATAGTCCAGTCTACACATTTGTTGGGTGTCTCCCTTTTTTTCAATATGTTTTCCCTGCAGCCCTATCGGTGAATCTCCGTCCTTTTCACCAAAGACACTGAGAAATCCTCATGATCACGCGAAATCGTCTTCGGGGCGTCAGGTGGCCATCCACGTCAGGTGTCGGTGATGATATGTTTTGTCCCGGCTCGATGACTGTGGATGTGGAAAGCGTTTGGACCAGCAACGTCCAATCGTCAACGTCACGCATTGTTTCTTTCCAGATGCATCCAGGATGTCACTATAGGACTGACTCTCTGTCGTCGGGAAGATGGCCTTACTTGTTTTCCTCCGATACTCTCCGCTTCAGATCTAAGTCTGCAGGGTAGTATTGATCAGGCACCAAAAGAGATTTGGGACCAGTCTTTTCTTCTCCCAGGTTGTGATGCCACCTATGATGTGTTTAAATTCATGAGTCAATGTAACGTGTGTCCTTTTTCCTCAAAGTGGCCCCTACTAGGCCCCTTCTCCTGAAGATTTGAAAGCTCCGGCCCGGCTCAAGAGCGAACGCAGGCCATCTACCGTTTGGCCAAGGCGGGGACGACGTCGATGCGCGGGCCATTCTCCGTTCCCTCCATGCGCCACGCGGGGTGCCGCCACGGTGCTCGGTGGTCTTGAAAACCTAAGACGGAAAGCACTAAACCACGTGCGTCGGACTTTGGAAGGTTTTGGGTGACCACGGAAACGCCGCCCTCGGGTACGATCGTGGTCGCAGGGATCCTGAAAAAACGTCCGGCAAAGAATGAGACGCCCTTTTTAGGTGATTGGAAACACTGTTATGTAGGTTTGGAGGGTCCAAGTACCATCTGAGAAGGTACGACTGGATCCCTAGGGAATGATGGTTTTGGGGTCAGTGAGAAGCACAAAGATACCTGGAGTCGACCCGGACCTCGGACCTCGGGTTCAATGGGGCCCCAGTCGTACCTGTTTTTTTTGCTGGGGTCAGACGTCCCATTTTCTAAGGTACGAGCAGTCAGTCGGGTCCAGGTAGAGATGTCCGGAGTGGGTGACACTTGGGATGCACTGTGGAGATGCTGAAAAAAACGAGATCTTCACCTTTTGATCCTCCCCAAGTTGCACAGCACGAAATCCAGTGAGGGATGCCTCCACTCGTACAGGGAGAGTCTGTTTCCATACTATAGATCGAAACCGGTGCCTTCTTGTGGTACAGAAGGAATGTAGATCTACCTATTGTGATGCAGAAGGTACCCGCACACTTGCTTGTTGTTTCAGGGCAGGATGGGGAGTCATTCCCGGTATACATTGAGACTATGTTATGAATCAACTTTGCCCAGCGAGGGTATGTGGTGCCTTGACAAATCAACAGATGGTGGTAACACATTGGCAGCCAATGAGACCAATGATGTAAGAATTGATTGGCAATTCCGCATATCCTGAGAGACCTGTCGATCAACACTTTGGTTTTGCTGGTTACAGTATGATGATCAGCAGATTCAAGGCTTGATCAATGATCAGCCAAATGCCGTTCATAGCGTGATTTTCTCGGTCGGAAATTCCAAGAGCTTGGATTGATGCTACCTGGGAAGATTTTGGGCAGTGCTGGTAGGATTGGCCTTCAGAGTGGTTGCCGATGTTTGAGCAGTTTTGGCTACTATTTGCTCGATGGCAACCTCAACTCCCAAGCAACAGGGCCCCTTTCCCAAAGCATTGAAGACAATCCTAAAGCTGTTCATGCCTTGCAAGCAACACTCAGAACCCACAAACCCCACAAACCACCTGAAGAAAAAAACCCGTCTGCCCGTCCGACACAGCCTTTTTCCCTCCTCTTTCAGCCTCCTCGCCCCTCCTCTCGGAGGCTTCCTTCCTTTTGGGAGAGTTCGAGGAGGGGCACCGTCCCACCAACGTCGACGAGCCGACGAGTCCAGTCTGCGTTTCTTCGACCCCTCTTCGTCTGCCAATCGCCCCCATCCTGGGCACCCAAAACATGGCCAAAGAGCAGGAAAAACCATGGGATCGCTCCCTCGTCTCCTCGAGCCGTCTCGCTTCGGTCTTTTTCACCGGTTTTGGGAGCCTGAGCCTGTCCGTGGATGCATGAGATCAAGGTACTGCTGCAGTGGTCGCATTTCAAACATCCCAGAACGTGACCCCAGTTTTGATTGGAAGATTCACCATATTTTGGGTGGTTGGTGATCCAAAATGAAGGTCTGTGGAGTGTTTGATTATCAGTCAGCACAGAAGATTATCAGAAGATTTGCTGTGAGAGTTGAGGATATTATTGTTTATATACCTGGACCCTGAAACGATGTCTTTTTTTCCGTCTCGCCAGAAAACATGACGCAGAAACATGCAGTAAATTCGCGATAGAAAACATGACGCCAAAATGACGCAGAAGTGACAAAAAACAACGCAGAAGTGACAAAAATCGACACCAAAACCGTTTGTTGTGTGGGTTTTTTGAGCTTCGCCTGAAAATTGCCCTCACCAGAAAAAATACGTCTTTTGCGGGGTCTAGGTATGGGTTTACGGCTTTCTCCGTCAAGTCGCATGAGGTAGAATCTTCTGTGGAGGACAATCTTGAGGAACATACATTTCACCACGTTGGAGTCTTGACTTCCAGCAGAGGTTGAAGAACCCGAACTAGACTATCCTATAAGTACCCCTGTAGGGTCCTAGTTCAGGTAACTTAACCTCTGTTGGTTGACCCCAACAAAACGATTTGAGAGACTTTCTGGGTCGATGTCGCACCCGGACGTTCGCGCTCCACTCCGACGTCACCGGTTCGAGCGCGAGACAATTCGACCTGGAGTCGACCCGGAACTCGGGTTTTTTATGGGTACAATTATAAAATATATATACCTGTTTTTGATGGGGTCATGTCATGTCCCATTTTCGCTACGACCGGTCGTTTTCGGGTCGGAAAGCATCGAGGGAAGCAATCCATGTTGAACGACGTGTTCCTCGACGGAAGGAGTGCGAAGAGCGATTGAAGGAGTTGAAAGCGTTGCAACCGGAGGACCCCGGCGTCGCCCGGTCCGAGCGCGAGCTTCGGCTGCGACGGTTTAACGGTTTGGACCAGGTGCCGGCTGGGTCATCCGTTGGTGCCGGCTCGCAAAGGGACCAGGGCGTTGTGAAGCAAAGGGTTCAGTGCAAGTGACCTGCTTAGTAAGGTTACAATTTAGTTGCATACCAACTGCTTGCGGTTGGTTTCTGGGTATGGTCCGGCATGGTGCAGATGTTCCTTCTTGGTGTCTGTTGTAAGGATCAACTATGGTATATATACAGTAGACGGAGTAGTAGAGGGTGTTGTGCATACCATCTCAGTGCTGAACTGATGTTTTACTCGGCCCCTTCGCCCCTTGAAACCATCGGGGATGGCACAGAACACCTCGAAGTCACCCCGCCGACGCACTCGAGGTGGTTCTGACACCACGCCGACGCCTTGACGCGACTCGGGGCAGACCAGGAGGACGCTGCTGTGAAGCGTTTGGCCGCGGACCTGGAACGTGCCAGGAGCGGACCTGGTTCAAGGGCTGGGGGTCGATCTGTTCGAGGCATCGGGGATTAGCGGAGACCTATAACCTGTCCATCCATTTCATGTCATGCCGCAAAAAACCGGCTTTTTTTTCACTGATGTTGTCCTCTTTTGGTTGCGGTACTTGCGAAGCTAGTATGAACTTCATGAACTTCTTCTGAGAATTGCACTCTAGTTGCGCCTATGGTCAGTTTGATCCCAGCTGATGAAGTTGACAGAGGTGTTTTGCGACGTCTCCTGTGAGTGCGGTATGCGTTTGTGGTCCATGTGGCCCATGCATTCCGGTGGAAATGCATTGGTCACCAACAAAACCGTTCATCGTTGGGAACTGCCTTGGGGCCAAGAAATCAATGGTTGTTTCATGTTGTTTCAATATGACATTAACTGTGAGATCCTTGACGTAGGAATTGGCAAAAACTGAGCAAACACCCTGAACTGTTTCTGTTTGGGACAAAGACCACGTTCTTCAGTTCGTGACCGAACTTCTTTTTCCTAGTTGCTTCGGTCACAGCCCTTTCCAGGTCACTGAAGGGCCTCAAAACGGTGACCTTGGAAGAAAACGACCCCAACGCTGTTTCTGACAGACCAGGCACGTCGATGTTGGTCGCTTTTGGCATCGCCGCTTCTGATGTTTGGGTCTTCTGCGAATCCATGACGCTTGGTCGGTCCATCCGATGTTCTGGCAACCCTTCAAAGTGCCACTCTAAGTCGCCTTCGCCGGGTTCGCGTCGCGCCGTTTGGGTCGCCGAAGATCGCGAAGTCGCTCCGTCGTGGCTCTTTCGCCCCTCTGAAGCGTCGCTCGTGAGGAGCAAGCATGCCTCCAAGAGCAAGAAGTTGGGCGCGGCGCTCCTGGAGGCGGTACCTCGGCTCAGGGCGGTAGAGTGGAGACACTCGATGTCAAATCAAGGTCGGAGGCCTTAAAGGTGAAGAGAAGACAAGGGCGGAGGGATGGGTGAGATCACCAAGCAGCAAGCATACCAAACCCCTAGAACCGGCAGTTCCATGTTGGGGTGTTTCAAAATGATGGTGCCGTGCTCAAAAAGAAAACACACCCATCTACTGGATGGGGCACAGTGGGACAGACATGTTCCTCGACATCCTGAGTCGAGGAACCCAATTTCACGAGTCGAGCCCTTCGATGGATCCTGCCCTCCATCACATCGCGCATTATAGCTTGTTTACGGCTACATCGGCTGAGAGCTTGTCTCCTAAAAGATCGAATTAACCATGAGACTGGCTTTATAGTAGTAACATGTAGTAACAAGAAGCTACGGACGTAGCTCCTGGCATGACTACGAACGGAGCAAGAGCAGGCTACGAAGGGAGCTACGAACGGGCATCGCTACGGCTCACCAGGCGGAGCAGCCGCCGGCTCGATCGGACACCGGGACAGGACCTTCCGGGGAGGTCCCCGGCTTTTGGACCCAGTGAACAGTAACAAGGACGCTATGCTCGGTGGAGGCCATCGCAACTAGGTTGGAGGCCATCGCTACGAACAAGAAGCTATAGCAATAGTAACAAGGACGCTAAGATACTGCCAGGATCCACTGCCAGCTTCGAAACCGTACGACTGGATCCTCTTGGCGCCTGCATATTCCGTCGAACGCATCACCATGAAGAGGGTGGCAGAGGTTTGACGATCGAATCCGCGCCAGGGTGAAACGGGCGGCGACATGATCCGGTGGCGCCACATGACCCAGAGTTGTGGAATAGCACCGGTTGGTGTATTGGCGCATGGACCTGTGAGGGAGTGATGGGATGTCATTGGGATGTCATCATCCCTAGGGCTCCAAGTACCTCTTCAGAAGATATTTGGACCCTCCAAACCCACCCCAAACACCTTGTCAGAAGGTACTTGGAGCTCTAGGGCATATGTTTGCAGAGCGCTGCAAAGTGGCTTCCAGGTCGACTACCAGAGTGTCCAATCGAAATGGAAGAATTTTGGGTCACTTTTGGCAAACAGTCGCCCAGAGCGACGATGAACCAGCCACTTGGTATCCTCTCGAAGAAGCTGAAGTCAGAAGGAAGGAGCAACAGCTGCTGTTTCAGACATTCGCCAGGTTTTCTTCAAAAGGCACGACGTATCACAATATATCACTCTTCGCGCGTGATCATTCAATGAGGCCATCTCTCTGAGATTGGAGGCCATCGCTATTAGCTTGGCTCACTAAAGCGCCTTCTCATCTAGGGAGTACCCGTTCTCAGCGTCAAAAAGCTGAGCTGTCCCGTTCCTTCGTTGTGGGGAGGCGCCGCTGGAGGCGCCGGTGCTGCAGGCGGAGCCGCGCTCGGTCTGGTCATTGCCATCTACGAAACACATCTATGGCGCATTGTGGACGCCAGACCGCCAGACCGAGGAAATCAACCGTCCGGACACGTCAAGCGCTGCTTCAGGTTCCGATGCCCAAACGAACGCACCAGCGGCCGCGTCTTCCGCTTCAGAGGATCCCGATCTGGACAATCACATGGGATCAAAGTGGGAAGTGCCTGATTGGATGTGAGCCTCCCGTGCGATGTGTTGTTTCCATCGCATTTCAGCGTGTCATCGCTGGATGACTAGTCCGATGCGTTGCCTTCGTTGAATCCATGGAGTATGAATAAATTTGTTAAGGATGCAGTATAGCCTAGCATATCCTGGCATGATTTGGGGTCCGGTCGAGTGTTTGAGTATGTTTGAGTGCTTTCGTGTGAAGGTCCACTTGCACTTTTGCACTATATAGATTCTTGATTGAGTTGATGCTTGATTGGGGTCAGCATTGACTCAGTTGCTTGATTTTCGTTTTCCAGTTTGGGGTTCGCACCATGTCTTCGTCTTCGTGATTTGGCTTTCACTACGGTCTCAGCCACTTGCAAAGATATACTGATATACTCATGACCCAGATGCGACGCTCCATGGGACTGCCGCCCCAGACAGACCCCCTGGCACCACCACCCCGAACGCCCGTGCCACTCGGCAGTCCGTCCTGGCAGTCCCAGACAGGTCGTGTTTGGGTGATACTCTCTCTTTTGGTATAGAATCGGTGGCAGGCCCGTCACCAGGTCACCGGTCACCGGGTCACTGATCCATCGTTCGGTCCAGGTTTGAGGTTTGAGGTTTTTAGGACCAGGTGACCTGGAGGAGACTGGACCTACAGGGAACCTGGGACTGGGATTGTATGACTGGGACAGTTTACACCTGTCACTCGAGTGGCGACGATTTTTCGCCGTACGGCGACCAATGACGTTTTTGAGCCACTCTCCTCCAAGGCTGAAAAAGTCTTAAGCAACCACAGATCGTTCACTCAATGGGTTCTATTCTAGATGATTATAATGGTTAGTTCGAAGCTCCGACACGTTGTGTGTTCAAAAAGCCAGCACCATCTAGCATCAGAACTCCAGGCCCAGCACCTCCACCGTCCCGGTGTATGGCCCATACATCGAGGCCGGTGAAGGACGCGAGTACATCGAGAAGCCACCTCCAGAGGAGCCACCGACTTTCTTGCAGGACAGACCTCTTCTTCACCGCGTTGACCCCGCCGCCGCGTGGTGGTGTGTCTTTGTTTTCATGTGTTTTTTCCGAAGAATCCAGGCCCGGAAGCACCCCCCTGCTATGGAGGGTAAAGAAAAGCAGCGTTTTTGGAAGCGTCTGGTGTGGCACGTTGGATGTCATCAACCCCAAAAGAGACGCGGTCGTAAGCTGGTCTTTAAGACATGGTCAGATCAAAAGAAAAGTATCAGCAAGGCTCCCTCTTCATCTCCTTCATCATCCCCATCATCGCATCGTCCAGCATCGTCCACTGTTGCATCACCGAATCGAAGCTCCAGTGGGTTCCCGGGTTCTAGCTTTCCTTTGAGTAGCTTCTTGTGAGTAGTAGCAAGCATACGACTATACCCTTAATTAGTAGCGATGCCCTTGCTCCGTTAGTAGCATCTGCGTCCGATTGCTCCCGGTACTGCGTCGCGATGCATCGGTCGAGTCCCGGGGAATCGAAACCCGGCGAGGCGATGCATCGCAGCAGCCAGCTTTCTCCGAAAGACGGCTTCTAGTAACAAGTGCATCGCTACTAGTAACAAGTGCCTTACTAGTAGTAACAAGAAGCTAGTAGAAACAAGTGCCTTACTAGTAGGAACAAGAAGCTACTTATGGTTCCAGTTCCTACAGAAAGGTGTTCGTTTTAGGAATCACGCTGCCCAGACACGACCCGTTCGGCCCGCATCATCCTGAGGGGTCTGGGGGGACCAGGGTCTGTGGGTTTCTCACCAATTCTGATCGGTTTGGTTCGGGACCAGGAAAGGGCTGTGCACGGAGCGTCTGGGTGATAAGAATGACATGGAAGTCGAATGACTGACGTACTGTAGGATATGGTTGAACTCGAGTGAAGGATTGGGTAACTTTTTGACGTGTCACGGCGTGTGCAATGTGATCGTTAGGTCCCGCCAGAAAACGGAGCACCAAGAAACCCATCTGGACTCTGCAGTCCCCAAACACCTTGTGAGAAAATAGTTGGCGCCCATCCGGTGTGTGGGCACCCGAGGCGTTCCATAGTTCCATTGCCCCAGACACAGGGAACCTGTCTGAGACTGGCACGACCAAATGGTTTGTTTGGAGGCAGCACATCTTCCAGTGTCACAGGTATTGTTTCGGTCGGTTCCATGTGCGCCGCCTCATGTCGAAGCTCGTCTCAGGAGATTCTGGAGTCGATCATGCCTACTCGGAAGCAGCTCATGTTGCTGAGTACCTGGCCAGCATGTTTGTTGTTGAGTGCAAGATGGTATGGTGATAGCGGCACCAGAAGCGGCCCAATAAGCAATCATCTTCAACACATCCAAGATGTTATTTTTACATTAAAAAGAGAAACGGGAGCACAACCAAACAGCAAGGTGTTTGATGACCAGCACAACCTTCGGAAATCTGATGATGAATCTTGTGAGCTCAACCAGGAAACGATGAATGGAACAAGCAGATCCAGCGCAGCTTCATGGTACATTTCAGCTATCACAAGCAGATCACCGAGGATGAGCATCGAGAAGGGTGGTCACCCAGGTCACCAAGCCATCAATGTAGGATCTGCAATGCTTCAGGCTTGCCAATCAGGCAGGCTCGGCTGGTTCCGAGGGTTGCTAAGAAACATGAAGAAACCCAAGGCAGCCTTTCCTGTGCCTTTGGATGTTGCATTTGTTCTATAGCAAAACTCCGTTTTTAGTAGAGCTCTTCTCATGAGAACTGGAAGTCTTGTCATCTGCACTGCCATCATCATTGCGTGGCATGTGAATACATACGCTTGAACATGCGAAGTGACACCTGGATGTCACCATCCTTTGCGTATCGTGGCATGGCCTTAAGTCTCAAATGGCCCAACGCGTGTACCCGTCTCCGACGGAACCGCGCAATTCCTGACTTCCAAACGGGCCCGGCCATTCCTGGGCCAAAGGCACTAAGCGCCATGATCATCATATGAGGGTTGCCTGAAACTTGTCCAGAAAGCTTCCAGCAGTTCATCAGACAGTCCATCAGTCCACAATCAGACGGTCCAGGTGCGACTGGAAGAGTTCGAGTCACACGGAGTTGGGTGGTGTGAAACGTCCCATCCAGGCGCGGATGTGGACGCTCTGCTCCAACTTCCTCCGAGCTCGCACCCAACTCCATGTGACTCCTGGTTGACTCATGTTTGTATGATGTTTGGCTCATGTCCAATCAGACACGCCCAGGTCTCCTGGTCTTTATCTCCAGTTTGATCATCTTCCTGGCGCCCAGCCGATATCGGCCCCAGGCGCAAGTGGCCCAGGTGGCCGGAGTCATGGGAGAACCAAAAAGGAAGCCGAAACGAGGCCACGAAATGACACACCCCTTGAATTGTGTGTATAATATGATATGCTAATTTTCTTGGTTCACCAGTCTGAAAATGCAGGTTAAAGGATCCGGGGAACATTCTTCCTGTGAGGAAATTTGAGAGGAATAGATGGAATAGAGAGTTAGAGTTTGTGCCTGGGTAGAACAGAAGATGAAAGCATCGAGCACTAGACTTCTCTTTTATAATGCTGTTCAATTCATCTCGCAAAAGAAGGTCTAGAATACTTGGACGTTTCTGTTTTTGGGGAGCGTCACCTGTGAAGTGATTCCCAGATTCACTCGGCTAGCATGTTTTCTAGCTTCTTGTTGCTAGTGGCGATGGCCTCCACCAAATTGCGTCCTATTTAAGAGGCAACTTTTGCCAACCAAAGAAGAGCAAAAGACGTCTTGGGACAGCTGGGACCGGTGAGATGAGGTCTGATGAGTGGTGTTTCTCGCTAAGCCTGAGCTAGTGGCTGTGTCAGTGTTGCTTTGACTCCGCGCGCAGAGAGCTCGACGAAAGCCAACGAACTCTGACCAGTTGGGCCCCCACTTGGCGAGAACGGTGGGGTATCATAGACCTTTGCTCGAAAACCACTTCATGTGTTCCCTTCATCAGGAGCTGTTTCCACCTCATCCACTTGTGCTATCTTGTGCCCATGACCATGCCCTAGGTGATTCGCCTTTCAGGGAGAGGGGTTTTCGGTGTTCCTTCAGCGATAGGATCTTGGCAAGGATGGCGCTATTTTTTTTCACCAACTATCTGGGGTCCCCAAGCTTGCACCTCTTGCCACCTCTGTTCGGACCAGTCCCCAGACGAGGGGTTACCGGTCTCCAGACGGGTTTCCGTTCGGCAGAGGCGATCATCACGAGCTTGCTGGTCTCCACTTTGCGACTGGGCCGTGCTACACGGAACCCGCGCGGAGATGCGGAGATGCCGAACGAAGAGGCGGATGGAGCGAAAGACCATAGGTTGGATGCGGTCAGGTGGTTAATCCAACGGCCAGCAGTGAAGGATGTGAAGGCGATGAGAACTGTCCTGCCAAAGAGAATTCTAGGATCCAGGCAGCTTCTGGACAAGAGGCCGAACTTGTGGCCTGTGAACATGATGTAGGGATATGTAGGGCTTATGCAACACTGTAGACCTATGTTCTCGCCAAATTCCAAGCTCCACTGGAGGGGCTGTGAAAAAGTGTTTTTTTTGCGACGCCCTGCAGGTGAAGATGTCCCTAAAGCCAAAAAGATCTTTATATAGACTCCCAAATAGATAGAAAAGTAGATCCTCGGTAAAAATGTTTTGGAAGCCCTGCCACTAATTATATATTTGGGGACCACTATATACATACTATTTGTTTCACCACAGTGTTTGTCCTGTTCCATTCCTTTGGGCTGTTCCTGGCCATGTTGCAGACTTTTATACGGCAGACCAAAACTTGCAGATCCAAACGGGCAAGAACTTCTTCGACCGTTTTGCAGTATGCAAAATATGACCGTCCTTTTTGGTCTAAAAAACGGACAGTACCGAAGAAATGGACCTGCCATGGACCTAGTTCTGCCGGGTGAGGGCAACGTTTTGTTGAGTCTTGCCAGGGATTGCCAGGGTGCGGACACCAGAACTAATGCGTCTCGGTTGGTTGTTTCGTTGCAGTCCGTCGTTGATTTGTAATGGTTCCTCTTGGGCAAACTACCACCTCGATCCATCAACCTGCCTTACTATGCCTGTATACCCAGTGATTCACCGGAACCTTGCCATAAATTGCATGATATTTGTTCCAAGTGTTGAAGTTGGACACAGGCAGAAGTGCTTGTTGCCAGATTCTCCTGGGCCGACAGAGCCCCTCTCCAAATGGATCGACGACAAAGGCCGGGCCTGGTGGGAAGTGGTTTTCTCTCCCGCACCGAGGATCTTCGCGCTCTACACCGCCATTCAGCAAGCGAATGAAGAGCTCAAGGAGTCCAAAGACAAGTGACCTGACGGCGTTTTCGGGTGAACAGCGTCAGAAAAGGCCACGCCCGGTCTCCGGAGACGGTTCGAGGGCTTCGGTTCTTCCTTTTCCCTACCCAAGGGTTTACCGGAAAGGTGGCAGAAAAGGAATACAGAATCCCATGGCTACTATAGTAAAAAGGGGCATCGCTACGAACGGAGCAAGGGCGCTACTAGGGGCGCTCCTGGCCTTACGACTAGGAACAAGAAGCTACTAGAAACGACAGGAATCAGTGTGATCTGTCCAGTTTTCCTAGTAGCTTCTTGTTACTAGTAGTAAGGCCAGGAGTGCCCCGCTCGTAGCTTCCTTGTTCCATTCGTAGCGATGCCCTTGGTTCCTTTCGCAGCGAATTCCAAGATGGGGATGGCTCCTGGAGTTGGGCAGCTAGGACCCTTGAGTGTGTCGCTTGGGTGTGTCCACAGCGGTCATCCCGATGTCAGTGTAGAAGAGTTCCAAGACCCCCAGTTGTTGTTCAAAACCCCCCAGCGAAGTGCAAGTGTTTGAAGACTGATGCGTTGATTCGTGGAGTTGTGAAAACAAAAAATCAGCGAGTCAACAAGGTCTGACATCGTTCTCTCCCCCCTGCTATCTCCGCTATTTGCGCAACTTGTCAGAAAAAGAACAGACCTGAATGGAACATCGAATGGATCACCATCCAATTCGCTTCCTTCCCACGCCACGCGACCCAAAACGGCGCCTCTCAGGTAGACAGGAGCCGAACGAGCCCGCTGAACGCGAGCGGCGCTGAACGCGGTGGAGGCGTTAAGGACCTGGTTTGTAGTGTAAAACCATGTAAAATCCTTAGTTGCTTCGGTGTTCAGCCTATGAAATTCATGGTTGGAAGTCTAGGGGGGGCGCGGTCGGCTGCAGGATCATGTAGGATCCAGCGAAATACATCAATAAGCGCGGCCTGTGAATGCTGTCGGTAACTCACCTGCTTTTTGGTAACGCTAAGATGAAGGACATGGATGAATCAGTTAGTTGCTTTTTTGGAGGAACGGATCAGCTACGGCCTTTGTGTAGCAGTGGATAGTTATTTGGCTTACTGCTTTCATCGGAATATGGGAACACATCAAACCTGTGCTAGGGAAGCTGGAATATTATCGTGATATCTCTTTCACTTGTACAGTCGAGTTACAGTATCCGTTTGTAGGAGACTCAGTAGCCACAGGTGACGTACGCACGACGACTGAACAGGGCACCCCGTAGCACGCACGCTTTGTATCCCGTGGTCGGGGGTGTGCATGTGAATGGAACAACCAGCTCTACGCGTCGGGATGACCTCATTTGACTGTACCCAGACACGAACGACACATGGGACTTGCCATGACTACCAAGTTTCACGGCCAGGGGTGGTGGTGCCGGGGGGGGTCTGTCTGGGGTGGCATGACAGACATGGAGTGTCTGCATGGGGTAGTTGAAGTTGATCATACAAAAACCCATACTCTGACTGAGGCTTTGGAGGTGTGGACCTAGGTCCTACCCCTCCGTACAGAACGCCTTGGATCCGAAGGGTAGGTTCCTTCGATGTGGAGTACAGAACCGCGGTTTCACCGCGGAAGTCAGGCCGCGAAGAGGTGAGCGGGTGAATGAAAAGCTGAGAGAGATCGGGCGTGGACGTCGTGCGGGTCTTTAGGATTCCAAGCTGGAGACCAAACAGACTTACCTGGCTACCTACTGAGTATAGCTATGACTTTTAATGTCTGAAAGATGGGCCTCAAAAGGAGGGGGCGGAAGTGTTTGCTCAAAAGACCTCAGAGGACCACTCGTCGCCGGTGCTCGTACACGTCGAATGCCGTTTTGTGTCGAAGCCTCTCCACCGGAGCTGATGCATTTCTCACCAAGAACTTGGGTCCAACGTCCATCAGAGCCTCAGTTCCTTGAAAAGATTGCCAGTGGGTTCTTTTAAAGGAAGTTGGGGCTCATGAGCCCGTGAAAAAGAAAGAAACAACCATTTGTTGAGCCCCAATTCATTGAATGGATCCCCCCAAAAAAACTATGTTCTTCTGCGACCGAAGTGAAGAGAACGGATGCCCCCAGTTCTCCCATCCAACTGGGAGATCGCCCTATTACATGCATCATTGACCCACATCCCCCACATCTACCAGCACCCTCCACAAAAGGATCAAAAGCCCATGTTTTCCCATGTTTTCCCTGGCAAAACACATATGGTTTTTGTATGTGAAAACCGGTATGTTTCATGGGTTTGAGGGGCCACTGGTGTTTGCCCAATTCTAATGCATTGTGCAAGGTGGTCCAAGCCTTTCCATGAGTTTCTTTATGCGCATGAATTGTCAACGTCACGCGCATCACTTCTATCGATGAACACAAGCATCATGCACAGATCAGGATCTCCTTTGTCATTTTCAGTCCTGCAAGCTGTAAGTGGAGACCAGAGGACCCTGACCTTGACCGAGTTTGTTCGGGTCTCAAGTTCCCAGCGTCTCGTTTGTATGTCAGTTTTGACTCTCAGATTCGAGAGATTCTCAACCAGTTCTCATAGAATCCCGAGACTTCTGTGAGAGTAGTGCACAGGGTCAACTTTCCTCTCTCAATGCGCTTTGAACATGTTTAACAGATGAACAGATCATTCGAGAAACATTAGATCAATGATGATTCTACACCTGACAGGCCTAACATGCATGCTGCATACTAATGGACGACTGTCCGATGGTATACCTACCCTATAGGGATCCAGTCGTACCTTCTCAGGTACGGTGATGCGTTCGACACTGTTTTGTAGGTGCCATTGTCGGGTCCAGTCATACCCAACCTGAGAAGGTACGACTGGATCCCTAGGGCTAGTCATGGCTGACCGCAAAACGTGACATGCTTCCGCTTTCCGTATGGGTTGTGTCGACCAAACTGAGAGCAAGCTTTGTGGCGGGTGAGCTGTTCGGTGGTTGCTTAGGGGTTGTTGGGGGCTTTCCCTTTCAAGAGTACACTCTGTCATTGAGTGTGCATCTACCTTGTCCATACTTGTGCATTTTTCACAGGCGTTGGAGATGTCTCAGTTGAATGTCTTTTCCACACCAGTGGGCGCGGAATGAGCGGTTTCGGTTTTGTTGATGGACAACATCCTACAAGTCCAAGTGCCATTGTGCCATCTTGAATGTTCGCAGTAGCCGCGCATCCATTGTGCATCGTCATCCTGCAACAGATACTACGTCAAATATCCAAGAGATCAAACATAATGACCGCTGTCCTCTTTTGGTGTTTGAAATGTTTTGTTTTGTTGTAATTAATGTATATTCTCTTGCAGCAATTCTCTTGCAGGAGCAGCTTGGAGACGATGCCTTGCATGGCGTTTGGGTAGAGCAGCTCGGCGGGCTGAACCAGCCACTGCGTCTCCCTGCATCCTTGTCTCAACGAGCTTCGGATACTAGAACGACTTGTCGCTGTTCTGCATGACGTCTTGTTTCTGTCGCTGACTATGAGGGTCTAGCAACATCCCGCTTTGTTCAAGAGATCGTCTATTTCTGACCAGTAGAGACGCATGCTCTCGCATCGTTTCTGGGTAGATGTCGTCTCACTTTCTCACCAGGTCCATCGGGCTGTCACGAAACCCATCGGGCTGTCATTAGGAGGTGATCAAAAAGGACTCAGCTCCATAGCAACCCAAAGAGGGCGTACATCAGACTCCGCATTCTTGATGTGACCCTTTCAAGAATCTGACATACCGCTATATTCATACGATACATAGTCCCATAACCTATAAATACCTATAATAACAGTAGATAAGAGATTATCATGTTTGAGAAAGGCCTGAGACCCAACCATCATCATCCACTGGGCCCTGGGTATACACGAGAATCCTTCAACAAAAAACGCTACACGCAAAAATCCATCGCTGGGTGAATGCTTTCGCGTGGTTTGTCTCGGTTCAGTCTTGTCCAAAGGCTGGATCACAAGAATGAGGGCGAGCTCGTGGGGCCCTCGGTGCGTTTTGCCGCAAGGGAGGTATCGCATGTTTGACCAGCCTTAAGGTATGGCCCTCCCACCAGGTTTCAGGATCCCTGATGTTGCATGTTACCTTGACCCTCAAAGTACCTTGGAAAATGGGTACAGATCTACTATGTATACCATGATCTACCTGTTTCTTCCGGGCAACATGACCCCATTTGGGGGTACGAACAACTGGAGAGTCCAGCTTCAGAACATTGACCTTCCCCGCCGCTCCAGTTGATGTTCTCCGCCGCTCCACAGCTCCACGGCTCAGGAAGCGGAGCTGGTCTTGGAACGACTCTCCATGCAGTCCAGGCGCTGTCGACTCTCCATCAGGTCGAGGGGAGAAGTGATCCGTTTGAGGTGCAAACGCTTCGAATGTCATGTGGTGAACACCTTCCCTTCGAAGATCTTCGAAGCGGAAGAGACTTTCTCGCGGGCTGGGCTTGTGGTGCTAGCAGTGAGGAATCCAAGTGAGTTCCGCGGCGACGACAGGTCCAGTTGAGTTGCATTCAGGTCGGTGATGTCCGTCTCATCAAAAAGCTAAGTTCCAGATTCCCAGGTCCGATGCCGGTGTCCCTAAGCCGCCGGGCAGCGCCGCAGGTTTCTCTTCAAACCACTTCACTTCCCAAAGCAGAAGCCTTGGCCCAAACAAGTTCAGCTTGGTTCGATGCACTTGGCCCACACAGCGGATCTTCTCTCCCACAGACCCCTGAAAGACGTCGGTCCATCACACCGATCGATCAGACGACACTGGTGACCGGTTGGGGACAAGCACCAAGCCCTGCAGGGCACACGCCACTGCAGTGTGGCGCTTCCCACGCTTTATTCGAAAGACGCCTGTTTAGTTGATAGACCTCTTGAGAACAAGCTCAGTGTGCTACAGAATGGTCGGATGGTGGTTATATGTGGTCATGCTTGTTTTTTGTGATTGACATACTCCGTCCAGATACAGGCGGGCGATCCCGAAGCCGTGTCTAGGTTCGTAAGCTGATGTAAGCTGCCATAGACTGGGTGGTATTAAAAATGGGACTGAGACATATACATGTTTGCGCGACATGAGTTCTTTTGGGTATGACGGGCGGAGCTGGACTCCGCCTTGGATCTCCGGTTCGGCCATGGACTCTGAAAACTGGACTCCGGACCCAAACTGAAGAAACTGGGTTGAATAGAACCAGGCTCAGGGTGTTGCACAAAACCAGGATCAACCATTTAAATGCTTTAAACATGCTTCTGGAGCGCGAGTTCAGAAGTTCAGCTGCCATATACCCGGATCTTCCAAGTATGCCAAATTGCGGCCGACCTGGGCTTTTTTATGGATGAAATGGCAGAAATTTGTCACATGTTGGAAGATCCAATTGTATATACCTTGAGTCAAAGACCTTTTTTAATGCGTTTTTGCTCGAAACACGTGTTTTCAGAGATGGGGACTCAAAAAAAAGGTACGGAGTGGATCTTCATCCGGACACGTCCGGTGCGGACGCTTAAAGACGCCTTTTGGACGCAAAAAGACGCGTTTTGGACGCCGAAAAAAAAGGTCTCAGGACACTGTCTAAGGAGGATCCGACAGGGCACAAACAAAAAAGAAACATTTCGTGACATATGCTTCTTTCAAACACCTCTTTTTCTTGGAACGGCACCATCTAAAAGGGTCATTTGGAGACTCAAGGTTATAGTTATAGCTATAGCTTTACTATAAGCTATATATATATATTCTCTTCAGGATTTCATGTTTGTTCCGTGTTTTTTCGTGTTTTTTTCCGGTGTTTCTTGTTGCTTTCACCGTCGCCCGGACCATCCGGGAGGATGCAGAAGTCGGACGGCTCCACCACGTTGACCGAGCTCCTGCGGCCGGGCACGGAGTCCACGGCGCCGCCCAGCACGGCCGGGGAGACCTGGGGCGGCTGGCGCTGGGATGGGGGGCGTTTCGATGGTTTGGGGGGGGCGGCGAGAAAGGAAGAAGGAGGAGGAGGAGAACGCATGAGATCATCCGAAAAAAGAGAGACTGGTTTCCAAAGGAAGATGAAAGATCAGAGGTGTTTCAAGGAATGTTCTGCTGAGAAAGGTGTGGTATTGCTTTGGAAGTTCTGTTTCAAGCGGAATGCCAGGCCTTCAGAGCAACGTCGTCGTCGAATTGCGCAGAGAGAATCGCCCGCCTGCGCTGCTGAGTGACACGCCGCATACATGTGGCATATTTAGCCAGCATACCCCTGGCAAGTATCGCCGCAGCAGCCGCAAAGTCATCGACCAGCTCATCCATCGACCGCTGATCCATCGATGATCCATACCGCTCATCCCTTTCGATCAGTCATCCCTTTCGTCATCGACCAGCTCATCCATCGACCGCTGCAACCCAAAACCCTCCATCGATGTTGACGATCGGATGATGCGAAACATCCGTTTCTTGCTGAGAACTGCAGTTGAGTGAAAGGGAGCGAAGGAGCGCGCTTCTTTCCCAGACACGACCTGTTTGGGACTGCCAGGATGGACTGCCGATCAGTTGGAGTGGTGCCACGGGAGGTCAATGTCATAGATGGCAGTGCCATGGAGTGTTTGGGTTTGGGAGAGTTCTTCGTTTGTTCGCTTGGGATCCGCGGCGCACACTGTGACACATGTGGCCGAGATTTGGACTCGGATATTCGGTAGAACGACCACAAGGTTTCGCCTCTACGTACATCTCAGTCTTTCTGGGCAAAAACAGCATGCTTCATGTGATGAAGTGATCTTCCTAACCTGTCTGGGACCTGTCTGGCACCATACCCCTCCAGTCACCGCCAATCATGCCAAGTAACGGTCTGCACCCAAAACCGGTCTCAAGAAGTTCAGCTGAAAGCTCTTCGGTTAACATGGAGCCAGCAACCCACCGGGTTGGTCTTCGGAACATGCACGAAACCACGGCTGTGTTTTCCTTCTCAGGTGTCCATGTGGACTGACTAAGCTACGGCTTTGCTACAGCCATAGCTTCTTCTTACTATAGTAGCGGTGGCCTCCACCTAGGAGCTTCTTGTTCCGTTCGTAGTAAGGCCAGCCCGGAGTAGCATCCTTGCTCCGTTCGTAGCAATGCACCTCGATGAGGCCGCCTCCAACTCCTTCGACTTGGTGCGGCGCACACCCGCCACGCCAGGCGGGGGGGGAGAAACTGCTTGGAAGCTTAAGATGGGATGAAAATAGATCAGTCTACCCAGCCAGGAGCCCCTACTTAGTAGCGTCCTTGTTACTAGTAGCGATGCCAGGAGCCCCTAGCAGCGTTCGTGCTCCCAATATGGGGTGCATGAAAATAGATTGATCAGTCTACCCAGCCATGGCCAGGGGTGCCTGTCATGCAATTCGAGTTCCTTTAGACATTCAATTTGTTGCTTGGACCAAAACAACACGTGCCTTGTTTAAGAGGGCTCTCCCCTCCTCCCCCTTCGACCCCTGATTGCACCATCGGTTCGGCCGACGGGCACGATTCCGCACCTGAAGATGGACTGCGTTTCATCGTACGAAACGCAACGAAAGGATCCGTGGTTCACCGTGGATGGCCCCTCCATCATGGTCGTTTCGCCAATGAAATCCCCTGAGAGACCATGTGGTCGGTGCATGGTTTTGGGGTTCCACATATCCCTGGAGAGTATAGAAAGGGAGTGGTATTATCACGAAAGGTAGCCGCTTTAGCAACCTGAGTTCTCTTTGCTTTAGCAATCATGCAATTGGGGGTGGCGAACTCTACCTTTCGTCCATCTCCGTCGCCTCAAGTAGTTGGTGAGAGTAGTAAAGCTCGACATCTGAATGTTGCATGAATTTCATGCATCATCATGCGTGTTCACATACTTTTTCAGCGCCGTCCTCACAAACGCATATAGGGGATGACCCAGAGCTGGCAAGCTGGCTTCACAGACCCTAAGAATCTGGGCTCACCGTTTGAGTGGAGAAGGTCCAAGCCCTGCCAAGAGGTCGGGCAGAACGCCCGTCCGAGACTGTGCAAGGCAGTGCTGCTGCAAGGCAGCACGCACAGCGCGGCTCAGCGCGCTGAAAAACAAGTCACCATCCGTCCTGAACAAGCATATAGCAAGTCACATCAACGAACACCAACACAGAAATAGATATTATCTTATGGTGCATAATGTGCCGTTGTTAATGTCGAGCTATTGCAAGAACAATATATGTTAAGAGAGTATCAGAATCGTATTCCACTTGACGGAGGCAAAACCGCTTGACATGCTTCCAAGGAGTTCAGAACCGCTTGACATGTATGCAGGAACCTCAACCAGGTGAAACGACGAGCGGTTCGTCGTTTGACGGAACGCGGGTCCTAGGAACGGGCGCCGATCTTCGTTCAATTCTGCAAGAGCGAGAGCGAGTGTTTGTTCACTCTCAGATCTCAGATGAAAAGGCAGACGGTCACAGAAGATCCAGGCATATTTGGTGACTCCATCGCATGCGTCAGGGAAGACTGAGCAACTCCCATGGGTTACTTGGCTAAGACGTGTTGTTTGATTGAAAATATGTGCCGGCTTGTTGTCATGTTGGCTGAAGTTGAAAAAAACTTGGGCTATTAGGCCAGACCTTGAGAATGTGACAAAAAGGTGAGTTTGCGCCTTCACGCCCTTCGTTGACATGTTTTTTACGAAAGCACTTAGTCCAATGATATACAAGATTTTACGAGGCTCCACAAGACCTGGTATTTTTAAAACATTCAGACTCTCGTGGAGCGAGAACCAGCGCCAAGCGGCAGGCGCCAGCGGCCACAAAGCGCCAAAAGCAGAAACATCCAGACTCCTTGGTCTAATTTAATTTAATGACATGAACTCCGAGAATTCCCTGGAAATCAAAGGCTATAAAAAGAGTGGTCTGACTCGGGTACCTGAAAAGGAATTTCCTTTACTAAGTCTAAGTGAAGGAAAAGTATAGTCGACTTGGACTTCTAGGGAATTGGTTGTCGTCGTCCCGTCCTTCTTTTGGGCCGTCTCCTCTTTTTCGTCACCGGTGCACCTCCACGTGTCGCAAGCTACGCAAGCTACGCCAGGCCTCACTGGCCTAGCTCCCCCAGAGGCCGAGAGTCCGAAGCAGCGACTGGCGAGGTGTTCAGAGGGGCGACTGGCGAGAGCAGCTGAAGAAGCGCAAGAAAACGATGTTAAGAGGGCGTCTACCAGGATCATCCTGGACATGGGTCTCCTGGCTAGACTACCCTACCCTACGTAAATGGGTCGACAGGGCACACATTAATTGGAAGTGCTAGGTATATGAAATGTGGATGTTTTAGGACCGATGTCGTTGGGCGGGTTGAGGGATCTCGTATTCCTTTTTGGGGGGGGTGCAGACGTCTCTCGGTCCATGTCAAAGAGATCGATATGTGTTTGCTAGATACCCGCGAAGATCGTGGGAAGAGACCACAACTGGGCATGTCGGCCAAATTTGGGTACAAGACCCGGCTGTAGTTGATTCATATTTTGTGTTTATTTAAGGGCTGCCGCCCCTGCCGCCGACCCCAGGACTCAACTGCAGCTTGCACTCGCCAAAAAGCTATGGTTCAGGTGACTACGACAGAAATTCCGAGACCGGTTCAGGGGCCCCTGCAGAATCACTGTACCAGCATGTATAGTTCTTTGCGCATTGGTGCTACCCAGTTGGATCCTCATCCAATGGGTTTTAGTGGGTCTACATGCCACACTGTAGATCTTAGCAGCAGATCAAAATAGAGTTTTCAACAAAAGGGACTGAAACAGAAGCAAGTGTTTCAAGCGAGTCGCTGAATGCATCCGCTTCTGCACATCGTCCTTGCTCCTTGCCCTCTTGGCTGACTTCTTTTTTGCCTGGGCCTTTCCTTTTGGTTCCTGGGCCCTCTTCTTTGGCTGGTTGACCTTTGCCTTTGCCTTAGCTTTTGGTTTGCTTTTTGGCCTTGACTTTGCTTTTGCAGTAGGCAAAGAACTCCTGCCAGCTTTTCCCAATCTAATTCTGATCCAAAACAAGCTTCCCATGGTCGCACTTTGGGTGCCAAACGCTGCCTCTGAAAAAAAGAAGTTTCTTTCTATTTGTCTCGGTCATCTTGGCCCCGAACACCTGGTCCCGCCACAGCTTTTCCCAATCTAATTCTGCTCCAAAACGAGCCGCCCATGGTCGCACATTGGGTCCCAAACGCTGCCTCTGAATCCCTAGAAAAAAAA
>CAXAMN010021473.1:440108-488313 GCA_963970005.1 Durusdinium trenchii | reverse complement strand
AGGTTGCGGCTCCAGTGATGCATGTGTTCGAGCAGCATCGAGCAGTGGAAGCGTCTGTTGCCTGCAGGTTCGTGCTGAGACGAAGAAGCGCAAGGCTCCCGCACCTGTAATCCCTCGCGCGCTCCCCCTCCTTCAGCCGGGGTCGGCGGATTTGATCAAGAATTTTTCCAAGTGTTTGTATGTTTCTGTGCTTTTTGCTAGCCGTCATGACCTGTGTGACAACAGGGAAATGGTCGGGCATGAAGCTCTCACTCTAAGTCCAAGAACGACCACCCTACTGAAACGGGGCTGATAATCATGTCGAAGCGCATCCAATGCTCTTATGGCTAACCGCCCCTCCGCGGTTGAAAACACATTCCTTATTCAGGAGTCTCAGGCATTAGACGAGCGGGGGGAAACACCAATCAGTCTACATGAGTCACTCGTTTCACCAAGACTTTAATCATCTTTGATAGTTGTTTCTTGACAACACGCGCCAAATTTGAAGGTCTTAGGAAGACTCTTGAGGGTTTGGACCATCGATGATGTTTGGTTCTCTTTGGCATCTTGCTTCAGAACCTCGGTGAATTGCGGTGCTTTTCATGTCTTTTCCGAGTTCTTTGTGTTGAATGGTTTGACCCTTTGTTGGACACCCTCAGTTCTTGGCACCTGACTGGCGCTTTTCACAACGGGGGCACCTCCGTCCTCGAGCCGGCGACGGCAGCGACGTCGCGCACGTCGTCGGAAGTCGTCCCAGAGCCGGAACCCCCCAAGAGACTGGCATCGACGTCGGCATCGCCCCTTTTGGGTTCGGTACGAAGCTTCCAGGAAGAACCTCCCGGGTCTCTGGAAAGACACGATGAAACCGGCCAGATGGGCCGAGATCTTCGCATGTCGCATCTCAGATCCGTTCATGGCACCTGGCGACTGGAACTCGCGTGTCGGTGAACCATACCCAAACGCTCCATGGGACTGCCATAGGACTGCCGATCAGTTGGGGTGGTGCCAGGGGGGTCAATTGATCGGCATATATGGCAGTCCCATGGAGTGTATGGGATATGAACCTCCTGTATATCGGTCGTGTAGCTTTTCTTCATTGACCTGGGAAAGGTCAACCAGGGTCGACCGCCCTGCACCGCCGTCGTGACCCGCGGGACTGCGCACGAGATCTCGCCTTCAGGGGATGTCTGGCATTACCAGCCCAGCGCCTGAGGTGTGAGTCAGTCGACGTTTTGTAGGTGTTGAGGTCTTGGACTTTTGACAAAAAACCACCCCCAACCTCCCAGGTGATGTCTAGCAGCTAGCAGAGGTATTCCTGGAAACCCAAACAACCAGAAACAAATGGTTGTTCCAATATGGCAATTGAAATCCACATAGGAACTGTTTGTTTGGGGATGTCTATCCGAGCTTGTTTCTGGTTGGGACTGGTTTCCCAGGTTCTTGGTCTCCATGAAGCACCCCCAACCTCCCAGGGACCGATGGACCCTTCGGCGCACGGACCCGTCCGCGCCGCCGCGTCGAAGGGTGTTCCGAGATCCACTGGGCCCACGGAACCGGCAGTGGGCCTAGAAGTCCAAAGAGCTAGATGTGAGCGGGAAATCCGGCTTTTTTTTCGGATCACCTAAAGACCATTCTATTATAGTCTTTGACTTCCAGGCATACCCGTGTGAATTCGCTAGGTGAGCAGGGAGACTCTTTGATGGGTCGGTGTCATTGATTGGGTCCAGTCGCAGCTTCGTTTCATTTCAGTGGCAGAGGATCCACATAATAAGTAGGCCATTCAGGGCAACTAACTCGGGGCAACCTGTTTTTGTGCTATTTGCTCCTGTCACATGTACATCAACGTTGGGTCGCACGTCCAACGATGCTGGCACGGTGCAAGGGTGCCAACATACCTGGACCCGACTTCAAGGGACGGACAGAAGCCTGGGACGTCTGACCCCATAGAAACAAGTATACGACTGTAATGGGCCCCATTGAATGTCCGAGGTACGAGTTCCGGGTCGACTCCAGGTATATACTAATCCATCTTGTAAGAGGCTCTCGCTATGTTGGAGGCCATCACTAGTCGGCTCGTCCGGCGTGTGCAGTCTGCAGTGTGGCGTTTTTGGGGGGTGCCATTGATGTTGTTCCCGGCACATGAGGAATCGGAATATCCAAAAAATTATGCTGGCATAGACCCCAAACAGTTTCAGCATGTTTTTGTATTTTTGTCCTAAGGGAGAACCCCAACAGTAAACGGTTTGGGGATAAAGTGATTTCAAGCTTTTGTGCAAGTGCATGCAGGTTCGCCCCTGACTTTCGAACAAGAGTCCACCATCCATCCACTCTCAGATCTAGAGTTCCTTGCTAAGCAGGGGCACATTCGATAGGCTTTTGGAGGCTAAGAGAAAGAGTTGAAGAATGTTATTGAGTAGCCGCGCTTTCTTGCAACTTTCAGGCGGTGCGGCCCATAGATACCTAGAACCCATTTGACCTCCATTTCAATAGGAAAAGAATGGAAACAACCATATTATATATTTTGGATAGTTGATCCTCCCAAATAGGTCACTCACGTAGCTACAGTATATATATATATATACATAAACATATATATATATACACACCATTTATTTATATATACAAACATACACCGGTCAGTATTGACGACTGGAAAACTCTTTCATCCGGACCGTGGGGGTTCTGACGTTCCGACCAGGGCGAGGGCGATGTCTTACCGGCCCGGGGGCCCGGGGGGCCGGATGAGAACGACGCAACTCGAAACGGGTCTCCTGGCCATACTACGAACGGAACAAGAACGCTTAGTAATTCTAATTACAAGGACTCTACAGGATTCGAAATCCTTCAAAATATCTCGAAATCCTCTACAAGAACTGGTCCATTTGAGTGATGATTCTTTTGGGTGCCCTTTACAACCACTCACTGGTCTTTTTGGTGCTTCGTTCTCAGGCTTTCAAGTCTTGAAAACCGGTCTGCTCGAATCGCTCGGTCGTGGCTCGCTCGTGAACGACCCCCAAAACCGACCGCAAAGGAAGAACCGATCGACCCCGGTATGGTTCGGTCAACACCACTCTGGCTCGCGCCAACGCGGGTCCCAAACCGCCACGAACACGTGAAACAGCGGAACTGAAACAGAAACAGCGGATGTCCGCGGACCGAGGTCCACAACTCGGAACGTGGTCTACCCTAAGAATCTGGACCCAACATACATAGGGTGTTCACACAACCTCTTCTTCAGTTCATGACTCGGGCCCTTCAGTGACTGGTCACCGACCATGACCGGCCCACTGGGACATCAACTTCGGTTTGATGCGGTGGCTTAAGCGGTCACCGGGCCACATCGAGCCTTCGGGGCGCTCCTTCTCCCCAGGTCGCTTCGTCACTGACGTTGTCTCGTGGAGCTACGCACTCGGGAGTGCCTTGGAGCCATTCTGAAAGTGGTGTGTCAGTGGCACCTCGTGATGCCGGTCATGGCGGTGGCAGGGGGTGGGGCGGTGAAACAGATGTGTTCGCCGGAAGATATGACCGGACTATGTATGGTCCCTGACAAAAATCACGAGGCCCCCCCCCCCGTAAGAGGGAAGAACACGCCCTCTGCGGTTCTACGCTGTTTCCGCAAGTTCCCATCCAAAACATGTTCGATGTCGATATTTATACGTATTTTTTACCTTGTGGCCAGAAACGGTATAAATGTTTGACCTTTCGAGCTCATACTATTTATATGGTTTATAAATATGTGTGTTTCCCGGTAAATCTATATTCTAAAATAGTTTAGATATGATATGATGTTGATTTTATAAACACATATAATATTTATTTATAGATTGGCATCAGAAAGCCAAGTATAATCAACATATACTTAGAAAGCAAAATGATAAAGATCTAAATGGAACATATTCAGAAACTTGTGGGCATTAAAGTTTATAAATATAGTGTTGAACATATTTCACGAACGAAGTATGCCGTGAGCCTGAACCAACACGAATTGGTGCGACAGTTGTCGTTTCGAGTGGACAGAAAGGATTCTCATTCCAATGGCATGGTCCTGCAATTATCGATCCGAGAACGAAATGGCTGGAAGAAGTCAACTGGTTCGAAAGGGAAAACACAAGATCCCCGATGAGGGTCGTCGCTTGCAGACAACACATTCTCGAGATGTTCATTGAAGACATTGCGCCGTTTTTTGAAAGGCCCAAGGGAAGGGGAATCATTCCCAGAGACTACGTCATTCCGACGGCTCCCAGTGACGGGACCAGGCTCGAACGATTCTAGAGAGGACGCGTCATCTAGACTTTTGAATAGAAATCATCTACTCGCACACACAGATGCAGCGTAGAAAAGTTTTTTCCAGCGGATGGCAAGCCATTTAATTCGATCATCACTATCACCAGTGAAGTAAACCCACACATGTTTAAGCCACAGGTTATGATAGTGATATTGCAACATCATGCGAAACATTCAGGAATGGACCTACCAGCTCTTCACCAAAGTGAAGACACCCAAGCGGGTGGAAGTGGACGAAGCACCCTACAAGGTGGCAAGCAAGCGCTGCCTCCTCGATCCAGGGCAAACAAACCAGCCTGCTGAACATCGTAAAGGGGACGCAGGTTCATCCTGCAGTGGACAACAACGACGAGTGCCTTGACATCACTAGCAAGGGTACTTTTGTTGTGAAAGCATCTTTCCATTCCTGCTGAAATATCCCATGGGATCGGATCTTTCCCTACCGAAAGCTGGAGAACCAATAATCAAAGCATATTTTGCCAACAGCGAGTAGACTATCCCTATCCCACCATTATTTCTCTTGAGGTTGCGAGCCCTGACCAGAGACCTCGCTCGAACTCAGAAGCTACGGGCTGGCTTGGTGCTTGGTGCTTGGTTCCTGAAGATGAGACCAAGCCATGGCTGCTGATTTTGACCTTCTCAGCGCAGCCGGAGGGCATGCACTTGCGAAGCCTTTGAAGTCATGCTTCACTTGCTGTCTTGTTTCAAAAAATGGATGGGCGCTGGCCTGACTTGACACCGTGAAGAGCGGCCAATGGAAGGCGTCTAGGTTGTATCAGGAAGTCTGTGGAGATGTCGGCTGGACTCCACCAGGCAAGACTTCCCGTCCGAGAGGAGTCAAGCGACCCTCACCAACTCCTGAGGGTCGCGACACCCGTACTCGGCGCTAAAGGACCTTCCAAGTGCCCTTTAAATTTTTGTCCGCTCGGCGTCTCGTCACCGTAGCTGGTTGCCCTGGTCCCGTCCGGGGAAGAGCGGTCTCGCCCGCAGAAAAGATGTCCTTGCGTGCTCTTCGACGTTCTACGCCCTAAGGTCGACGCCAGGTGTGCCTGTCCTTTCCGTTTTTCGACGGCCTGTCGGTCTCGTGTGTTTCTCTTCTCTTTTGCCTGCCCCCCCAAATGGTTGAGTGATGCGATGACCCTGTTTGGGCCCCAGGCAGTCTGCTTCGTGCTACTCCGGGCTGGGGAAACCCACGGAGTTGGCTCACTGGAGCCCTTTTTGTGAAAATGCAAAACCCGAAGAGCTTTCACGTTCTATATTCTCTTGTGGTGAAGTTCGTCTAGGCATGCAAGTGTACAGCATCGAAGGATAGCATCCGATACCAAACCAAAGTTGAACAGAGCATTTTTGTCTTTGTGATCAAGACCGAATCTTTGAAGAGCAGTCCAGTGATGGACACAAACCCGGTTTGACCAAGCCAAAAGCATTTCATGTGCCTCAGGATGACTCTTGTCACCGTGGCCTGGCCCTTTGTGCCTGTCAATCCGCGAGACGTCTTGACAGACTAGGTTCAGCCCACGGATGTGTGTGGATGACCTTTGTACTTGCCAGATCAAGAGACTTTGACTTGACAGAGTGAAGCCACTATACCAAAGAGAAGTCGTCCGATCTAGACCTTCGAAATCACCAGCGGTGAAAGGCATGTGCCTGCAGCGTTGCTGTCCTGGCGGAACATCTCTGGAGGATTCGTGTAACCCAGTTGTTCGACATACCACGTCCACAACTGTGCCAGTTGTGCACGCGGTGTTGTGACTTGATGTGTGCAGTGCTTGGTGGTGACCAACCCGAATGAGTACACCCGAACAGTTTTGTGAAGACTTGAGGTGCTTGAGTGTCAGCGCATATGACAACCACTTCGTGAGGTTAAACCTTGGCGTCGTGTGACGCGCACCAATTGAACAGATTTGGTGAAGAGCGTGAATGAGCTGCATTCTTGTGATTCAGGGCTTCAGAGTTTTGTTCATTTGAAAGGGAGGGGTATTTATGTTTGGCATTTTTTGTTTCTTTTTTGGATTTTTTTTGTTTTTCGTGGCTTCTGGCTTCTGTGACTTCTGGCTTTTGTGGCTTTTGGCTTCTGTGGCTTCTGGCTTTTGTGGCTTTTGGCTTTCGTGGCTTTCGTGGCTTCTGTGGCTTTTGGCTTTTGTGGCTTTTGGCTTTTTGGCCTATCCATCTATCTGTCTATACCTATCTATTTATCTATCTATCTTTCTTTCTTTTGGCAGGTGTTCTCCTTTCTCTTTTTGTATTTGCTTTTCCTGTTGTTTTCGTTGCAGAGACGAAACCAAACAAGGAAGCAAGCAAGCAAGCAAGCACGAGCTGCTCACCTTTGGATCTGGTGTGCTGCTGGGGGGGGCGCTGTGCCCCCCCCAACCCCCCCCGCGCCGCGAAATCTGCACTTCATCCCCGACACCCGCGCCTGCCACGAAATCAATATTTTAAGGTGAACTCCCCGGCGCAAAACTTTCTAACCAAGCAAATATGCCTCCTCTATCTATCTATCTATCTATCCATCCATCGATCTATCTATCTATCTATCATCTATCTATCTTAATCTAATCTAATCTAATCCAATCTAATCTAATCTAATCTAATCTATCTATCTATCCATTTATCTTTCTGCAGTTCAACATCCACAAAGTACTGCACCTGCCACGAAATCTGCACTTCAAGGTCCACAAAGTCTTGCGCCTGCCACGAAATCTGCACTCCAAGGCCCACAAAAAGTCCTGCGCCTGCCACAAACTCTGCACTCCAAGGCCCACAAAGTCCTGCATCTGCCACGAAATGTGCTTTGCAAGGTCCACAAAGTACTGCACCTGCCACGAAACACGAAAAACAAAAAAAATAAAAAAAAACAGAAATAAATTCGCAACCATTTGAAAGCCCACAGCCCTCTGCCTGTTTTTGGCATTCAAATGAGGAAGTGCAGCCACGAGGGTGACAGGTACTTGAATTTGGTTTGTGTGTGTGTTCTTGAGATCACCCGTCTGTAGCGGGCAGGAACCTTCCTCATGGTCACGGACCATTTGTGCATGACAGATCTCAGTGATCAGGAAATCGTTCGCTACCATTAGTAGGTTGAGCTGTTCACTTGAACTTGCCACCTGCGAGGTGGACAAATCTTTCAGATTCAGAGAATCCGAGTTTGTGAAGCCCCCTGGATTTGGGTACTGGGGATTCCGCGGCCAAAGTCACTACTTCGGCACGGGGTCCGCGTGCACGGTGTCTGATTTCTTCTCTCTATTGTCATGACAAGTCATAAGGGCTTTCCCAAGCAAAACCAACAGGAAAAGGCATTCCAGAAACCAACAGGAATCGATGTTCTCGTGTGTGTTTTGGTGAGATACGCCACCCAGCAAGCGCAGGGAACAAGAAGGTCAAATTGCTACGGTGTTTTCTTCTTGCTGGTTTCCCCCACTGGTTGGGTGCTACGGACCCGTGTGTTCGTGTTGCAGACACGGTCGACCGATTCGGGTTTGAGTTCCGGCCGAAGTCCTTGGAACACCATGGATTTAAGCCCAGACACGACCTGTCTGGGACTACCAGGACGGACTGCCGAGAAACGGCCAGGGGTGCCAGGGGGGTCTGGCTTGATCGGCATATATGATTCCAGTCCGGAGTGTATGGGCACGTCGCACCCAACCACCGAAGCCCATCGTCTACGTCGAGGCCTTCCACAAGCCCGATGGACTCTTTGGAGAACAGGCGCCGGCGGAATCGTTCGCGCGCGACGGTTTGAGGCCGAATCCGGGGGGTGGGTACGCGTAGGCTTCAGTCACTGCAACCCGCTTGGCTTCCAACTAAGTAGTGTTTTTACTGGTCCGTACCAAAGAACTATTGTTTTACTAAATACACTACAACACCAGGTCAGCCATTTTTCAAATGGTCATTGGAAGACTAAGGTGCAATCCATCTATCCCTGGATTCGAACATGGTGCTGCGTTTGTCCATCAATCGTATGACATGGGTCTTAAGGTTTCATGGATATTTGTAAGAAGCTATCTCACAGTCATGCAAAGTTCTCCCGGTGCAACAAGTTCAATCCGTCGAATTAGCTTCGTTGTCTCAGGAGAAAACGTATAAAGGCCGTGTCCACCCAATCAAAGGCACGATCAACAGCACTGCCAGAAGGGCCGGACTTCAAAAGCTTCCATCTTAGGAGCTGTTCTGCAGATTGGAGGTCGAAGGACCCCCAACTGACGGAACCAGGCAAGTCTTGGACCCCCGAGCATAAGAAGATGGTCTTGGACCGCATTGGGGTCTTGGATGGACCACATTCTATCTACTCCAAGATCCTTGTAATATTTGTGAAGGCTTAGAGGCAGTGATTGAAAGTCCCCACTTGGTCATACAGCGATCCATACTAATCCGCAAATTGCAAAATGACCTTGATTCAAAGCACTCTGGAATGCCAGTCATGTTTCTATATATCAATCTATCTATAGTATATCAATCTGGGTGATTCGCAATATAGCCAAGATGGGTCACGTTGGGTCTTCGGAGAGTTCAGCTTTGGTCAACCCTTCCTGTTTGGGCTACTGGGCCACTCCCTTTTGAAGAGCCAGCTTTGCGAGGAGCGCCCGCTCCGCATGGTCGCTGAGCGTTTGGCGGAGGCCTGGTCAAGAAACATGTTTCTTGAGAGAAGTCTTATGAAGTCCTACATGAATGTCCTTTGTTTTTTGTTTGTTTTGTCGTTTGCTTGTTTATCTTTTGTTTTCCTTCGATCTTTCCACGTCTTTTGTGGTATAAAACATGTCAGGAGTGAAAGATGTCAAGAGATATGTCCCCCAACTCCCCGTGACAGAGGGCGATAATTGTCGAAACCCCTTTGACAGGGGTGGGTTCTGTGTTTGGAGCCGAAGCGTGGGTAGTACGATAGAGTTGAAGGCTTGACCAGTGATATCTGTTTTTGTTGCCGTTTTCCAGTTGAGCTTCCGAAAAGAACACACCACCCATGCACAAGACATGTTTTTGCGTGTTTTGCAACAGTGGATCCACCAATCCATAGTCAAGCTTTATCAAGCTTGTGCGTGTTTGTTGCCCCTCTCTTTCTATTCTAGTCCTGGCCTGGCCAGCAGGACGGATTCCGACCCCTGCATTTGGGACAGATGTTTTCCGCAGCAGTTGGCTTCATGTGCCAGAACGACATCAATATACTAGGCCAAAGCAGCCCAGCAGAGCCGAACCTCCATCCGCTCAGTTCGTGCGCTTCTTCGAGCAGGGTGATTCATACGAATCCAAGAACCAGTTGGGGACCTTCTGTATGTATACGAACGTATGGCATTCGCCACATGTGCAGACGTGGAAGCACATCCCTGGTTGAAGTGGATGCTTGGTGTTCTATACTTATTGATTTCTCCATGACTGATGTAAGGTCCCCACACCTGCAGGTCCTGAAGGTCAATGTCCAGGTCCTGATGTTCAGCCGTCCTGGAGAAGATGAAAACGAAAGAACCTCCTCGCCGTCGTTGGTTTACCCTGCTCGCTGAACCGCGGTTTCCACCGGACATTGCATTGTGTCCAACGGTGCGCATTTGGTTGGTCCACCAGGTGGACATTGGTGTTCATCGAATCACCAAATACTTACTATAGGTGTGGGGATGTGTGAGGTGTTCTATGGCATTAAATAGAAACTCCCTGAAACAAGGATGGAGGTGGAACAACACAGCTGAAGAACAAAGTTGACGGCTCCTCTCAGTGTCCACTGAAGAAGTATTCCCTACATACCAAGCAAAAGCTTTTCAACAGAACATCATTGAATTGGGGGTGTTCCTATCAGTTTCTAACTTGCAGAATGACTACGAGTAGATGTATTGTTTAAAGTAAGATATATGTCCCAAATATGACTGTCATATTGTCCAGTTCCGTTTCATGTCCCCAGCAGCTTGGCCTGAGCACCACATCGCAGGCATTGATTGCATACCTTTACAAGAAACTTGGAGCCAAGTTCTGAAGGTTTGTTTTGCCAAAGTGCTAGTAATAAGTGCATCGCTACTAGTAGCAAGAAGCTGAGGTTGGAGGCCATCGCATGCCATTACTCTTAGTAACAAGAAGCTACGAACGTAGCTCCTGGCATAACTATTAGGAACAAGAGGCTGCTTCCCGTAGCATGAACCAAGTTCTCAGTGTTTGTTTTGCCCCTTCGTTCCCTTGCTTTCTCGGAGCTTGCTTTTCGGAGGTCCCAATGGACCGAAGGGACTCGCTTGCTCGTGGCCCACCGGACTCGCTGTGACTGCCCAGTCGGTGTGTGTTGAATACAATTGGTGCGATATGGTGCGTATGAACAAACATCACGGGGAGTATGCTCACAGATGCTCACAGCTCATTTATATATAATATACTGTATATCATATCATCAGATGATCATATATCATATATCAAAGATGTTCCTCTCAATTCCAGCCCTCCCTTCCGTGGCCGGCCGGCCATGGCCGGCCATGGCCCTCGCGGCGCTGGCATCGGTGGATTTCCGGCGACCGCGTGGGCAGCACTCAGGAAGGGCGTGCATTGCTCGACGACCATTGCCGGCTGGTACCGCTTCTTCTCAGAGATCGTGCCGCCACCGAGAGTGAAACGCACGAGTGGGGGGGGGGGTTTTGGGGAAACGGGTGAAGCCGGGCGGGTGGGTTCACGCGTCGAGGTTTGGTGGGTGATGTTTTCGGTGGGTGTTGTCCGGTGTTTCTGGTTCTCTCTTTTCGAGTCTTTGCTTCCATTTTTTTCTCGGAGAGCTCGCGGGGTTCGAACAAAAGGTCGACAGGGCGGAGGCCCACCTCCGTCGCAGAAGGTGGTTGGGGTGGGTGCCAAGGGGACCGAACCTGAGGATATGGGACAGGAGCCCTATAGGGTATATAACTACCTACCACCATCCAAGGGGTGTCCTGCTCCGTGGGCTGGGTCTTCCAGCCATTCGGGTCAGCGGCACATCCGAGAACTCCAGGGCTCCACCTACCAGGTCCGGCCACGATGCGACCTGAGACTTCCAGACACCGCTAGGATGCGGACAACAGCGGGCGTGCGACCTTCGAAGAGATGGAAGGGGCCTTCCAGAGGTGCCTCAGCCGGGCGGCCCAGTCGAGCTGGCCCAGTCGTTCGTTCGAACAGGATCATCAAGAGGATCAGTTGTTCCGACGCAGAGGTGGGTCAGAACCCTATGACTATAGACTCTCCTTTTTGGGGTACTCCTGGTGATGGGTCCTAGTTCAGGTCAGTTAACCTCTGTAGGTTGTTTTCATGGTGTTCCGACCCTTTTTTGGAAGCCTTTTAGTTTTTGAGTGGTTGTCTTCTCTTTATTTCCACCGTGAAAAAAGGAGCAAAGACGTCAGACAGAGCCTGACCTGACCTGGCCACACCCAGCGCTTCACAAGCGTTGTCGCAGTGCTCCAGGCAGTGCCCGGGTCTCCCGCTACGAGCTCCTCATGCTTTGGCGGCGCTTGGACGCCGACGGCAGTGGCGAGGCGCCTTTGTGGGTAGGGGCGACGTGGCGAGGGGGTGGTCTTGGTGGATCCGTTTGGAAGAGTTTGGAAACCCTTTGTGGTGTTTCTTTTTGGAGAGGTGTCACCCACAGGATTCAGTTGAAACTGACCACGGGTGGCAGCCAGGCTGCTTCTTATGCATTGGTTTTTGAAAGAAAAGATGGGGGGGTCAGGATTTCTGCTACTTGACATGGTTTCCTCCCTGGTTGGCTCACAATGGAATGAGGAGGAGACAACCTCTGACCCCTTTGCCTCCGGAGCCGTCGACGAGGTCGCTTCGATGCAGAGGTGGGAGAAACCACATGGGCCCTAGACTTCCGTTAGACCATTAAAATAAGGGTAGTTGATATGACCAGCCTATTAAGTTAATGTTAATGGTTGTTGGAAGCCTAGGGTCTAGGGTGGATTCTTGAGAAGGGGCCCACGGGCGGATCCACCACAGATCCACAGATCGATCCCATCTCCCCCACCCAGTGGCAGTCCTCAAGTGGTAGTCCGGGGACCTTCCAAAGGAGTTGAACATCTTTCGTGCGGATTTTGTGGGGTTCGTGGACATGAGCGAATCCCGACCCGAATGACTCCGGAGTTTCTCGCTTCAACATGCAACTCTCAGGTTCTGAACACCAAAAACGAGAAAGGTACACTTTAATTGGAATCATCATGGAAGGGAAACCAATGGAAACCACGTGTGTATAGAGGACAATGGTCATCCAAGAGGCCACGCCATCCACTTCCATGATAATTCCAGGAAGTGTACCTACTACCTACTGAAGATGGTGGACATCGTTTTTGGTTGCCCCAATATGGGGCATAGTAATCACATGATTATCCATCTGTGTGTTTTATTCAAAGGATTGTCCATCGAAGATGAATGATGATTTCCCCCCCAGTCCCCCATGCTGTTGGCCGAACCGCACGCACCGCTTTGAGAAGGGACATGCTGTGCTTGTTCGCCAAACACGTGCGGGGACGCTCCCGGCGCGCGGGGACGCGAGCGTGCGCGTGTGGAGGTCTCGCTGGATGAGTTTGTGAAGCTGATGTACACGTGAGCCTGCTGAGAAGGTGGTTGGGGTGGGTGCCAGGGGGGTCTAATCACCGTCTGAGGATATGGTTGGAGCCCTACGTAACGTTGGATCCTGATTCGTAAAAGGGATTCCCCCCCTCCCTCTAACAAATGGGAGGTCCTCTAAATAAACTACCACCAAAAAAAAGTCTGTGTTCCTGGCCTGGGAGAATTCCTTTTGAAATTGATAGTAGTATTCATGTTCTTTTCTCGGGTTCTTTGTAACTATTCTCAGCGATCCATTCATACTACTAAGAACGGGACAAAGAAGGTTCTCAGGTTCTTTGCGGCTTTGAAGAAGAACCAGAGAAACCTATGCTTATCAATACTCCCAGCAAGCCAGCCATTGGCTTAGTAGTGTTAAGAATTACTATCTCATTCTTATTCAGGAAAAAACTTTGCACAATTGAAGACCCTTAAAACAAATCTATTATTGAGGACCAGGAGCCTTCCTGGTCTACTACCTTGAACAGTTGTTTAGGAGCAATCTTTACATAAAGGGTTGATTAAGAAATTGATGGCTTTGGGAAGCTGTCAATTTTGAAGAAGAACTGGAGAAACCTAGACTTATCAATAATTTCAGCAGGTCAGTCATTGACTCAGTATATTCACAGGTCTCCGAAGGGTTTGAAACGTCCCATGTTTGTTGGACAATAACATTCAGATCCAACAACTTTTAGCATTATTTATAGAGGACCCTTAAAACAAACATGATGTTTTGGACAATTTAGTATTGTAGAGGATCCTTTTACTAATCAAGATCCAACGTTAGAGTGTATACCTAGCTGGACCATCCTGTTTGGGTGTCCTGTTGTCCTGTCCTGTCTGGAGATTTCGGATAGTAGTTGGCGGGGGCTTCCAGCCAGGCGACATGAAGGTGCGCAAAGTAATTGATTCGTTCGTGGGGTGCGGTCGATTCCTGCTCCCGAGAGTTTCTAGTTTGTAAACACACTGGCAACTGGATAATCTGGATGCGGCTTCGACGATGAGGGTCTAGCAAATTGAGGGCAGAGTCTGAATGGCCAGCTATTGATTCCCTTTCAACCGCCCGACACTTCGACGCGAAGACCGAAGCGGGAACTCGCAGCGGGCCGAGCACCGTTCGGCCTGAACGGAGCCAACGGAGCGCATCCCGACAGCATCGTCGTGGAAGTCGGGCACTCGGACTGCGAAGTTCGCGAATCACGGTGTGCCACTGATGCCATGATTGATGCAGTGATTGACGCAGTTGAAGGGTTCATTCCTCATGACTCCTCATGACCATGACATTTGCTCAGAGCCTCCAGTTTTGTGCTTCGGAACGGTGCTTGATTCATTCTGCCTCCAGTTGCCTCCAGTTGATGCGGATGGCCATCCACCACCACTGGTTTGGGTGGCCATGGCCACCCTGGCGCTCGGATGCTCACACAGTCTTCCATCGCCCGGACGAGAGTGTCTGGTCGACAGGTCGGGCTACCCATGATCCACCAACCCATGTGTCCATGGGCATGCATGGGCATGGGCTTTCCTATATAGTTGGCTTGAGGAAGGCCTGACAACTTTGCTGATCCAACGCCAAGTCTGGAATATCTCACAAGTTGGAAGCAAGATCTCAATAAGCGAATAAGGACGTCATGAAGAGCTCCCTTGAGGACTGGCAGAATGTTGGAGCATCGCCAGATCTTTGGCATGTCGCCCATCAATTGCGGATGATGTTCTTTGTTGAGGCTGCCCGCCATGAGAATGATGGGGTCATGTCCCAGTGATTTTGCACACTGCCGTGTGTGACATACCGTAGCCTCCCTTCAACAAACGTGGCTTCGTGGATGACATCCCCTGTTTGGTCTTCGGATTTCATGTCTCGGAAAACCAGGAGCCATGCCATCCACTCATTCAGGAGCCATGATGGTTGTTAGACCTTGATGTTTTCGCTTCACTTGAACTTGCTGTTCCATGGATTTTGTGCGGTTTCCGGCATGTCACGTGTCACAGCTCACACACCGGAACGGCATGTCTAAGAACATTGGACCAAAAGTCTCCAGTTGCACTGGTCTTTGGGTGGATCTAAGTCATCCTAGTAGTGTGGAGGCCATCGCGAAGTGTGCCCAGCTTGGGTATTTGCCTGCTTGGATTGCTTCAGCTTGGGAGTCTCCATGGTGTCTACCAGTCTACCCATGTCTACCCTGATGGCCGACCCCGAACTCGCCTCGAAACTCGCTGGTGCGGACGAATTCCTCCGACTCGCTGGTGTTTGCGGATCAGGTTCCTGGAAGGATAGTCAATGGATCAGGGTGTTTAGCCACTGGATTAGGGAAGGTGTTTTTCAGAGCTTTTTCAATGTCTTAATGATACTGGTTCCTGGGTGTATCCCCTGACATGGGGCTCTCGGGAAGAGATGAGTGTTTGCGGATCAGGTTCCAGGCTTCCTCCCCAATCCGGGCGACGCAGCGACGTAGAGACTTGATGAATATAAGATCCCATTTAGGACTGAAACACCGCATTCACTCCCTAGGGATCCAAGTATACCTTCTTTACTTGGACCCTCCTGGCACCTACATAACAGTGTTTCCAATCACCTAACCTGAGAAGGTACGACTGGATCCCTATAGGACTCTTGGAAACCTGTTCCCCGAATCCGGTGCCCCGGGGTGCGGGGCGACCCCGAAGGACCCCGAAGGACCGCCGGTGCGTCTGGGAGGCCTACGGACGCAGGTCCGCCCGCACGCACGCGTCCGCAGGTCCGCTGTAGTATGAGAGGTCGGTGCCAGAGACGTACCTACTGGGGTCCAGTCGTAGACGCAACGGATCCGGTACCAACGGATCCGGGCGGGGCACTCCACCCGAAACCCACGTTCCGCGGTTCCGCTCTCCGGTCCGACCTGGACCGCATCCGCGTCCACGGTCCACCGGTGCGGTCGAAGGGACGGCGGTGGTGTGGCAGGTACGAGCTCTCGCTGTGGCCTCGTAGCAGTGACCAGGAGCTGCAACGTGTGGTGGCAAAGGTGAGCCTCGCCCTGTCCAGGCCGACTCGTGTGGAGCGACAGGAGGTCGTTTTGAAGAGACTTTTATTGGGGGCGATGTGGATCTAGAGGTGATACTTGCTTCATTCTTATTAGGTTCCATGTGAACCCACAGTACACGTTGTGGACTCGACCAATACGACCAAATCGCTCAATCAGCTCCGAGCAAACGACAAGTGTCGTGTTGTCTCAACCGGAACACGGGTCCAGAGGACGAATGGACGTGCGCTGTGGATGAACATGAATCCCCATTTGTCCCAGTCGCGCTCCTGGGCAAGTACACGCTTAGACATTAACATGTCTCTAAAGACAATAAAGAAGATTCCAATTGCAGCGGTTCGTGCTTCGGTCGCGCTCCGTTTGAAAGCCAATTCCTGAGCCATTTCGCTGGGGTCGTTTCTCGAAAGGCTTTGGCACCAGCAAGAGGGAGATTTCTTCGCGACCTTCTTCCCCCACCTCGGAGTGTCAGGTGGCATCACGTGGAGGGCAACTGGTACAAGGCCGGGGGGACGGTGCTGGACTCCCTCGGGATCGGTTTGGAAGAGTGATGCCTCGCCTCCTTGCGCTGTCAACACCCAGACACGACTAACTGGACTGCCATCATATATGCCTATACAAGTATGCCATGCCATTGACCTCCCAAACCACCCTAATGTAGGCAAATATGGCATACACGGAGTGTCTGATTACATGGAACCTGAGAATTGACCCGTGGAAGACCAGTTTCCTCTACCATCAAGAGGGTTTGGGCTTCCATGTTGATGCAGGGGGTAAAGGTTCGTTGCTTGATGGTACCCTGGTGAGGACCACATGGACCCCCAACTGATTCTTGTGAGGACTTGTGTCTTTTTTTGGATGGCGGGCTATCGCTCCTGGTCATGGGAGCTGTGTTTTCTTGTCGCTCCATCATGAGGAAGTCGTGAGCAGGCAAGAAAACTGCAAGGTGAGTCACGGGGGGAGGGCATAAAACGCCTCACAATGGATGCGTGTTTTTTCCGCAATCTCCCAGACCAGTTCCTACATAGAGGATCTCAACCACTTGTTTCTGGTTGAGAGGTCTTTCCAGGTCCTGCATGTCGTTTCCACTTCGGGACCTTGAGTTTGGACCCACTCCAGAGACGAGTCACGTATAGATCCAGCCGGAGAGGTTTCGAGGAGTGTTTTTGCCGTACAACCCTAGGCTTCCAACAACCATGAACTTAATAGGCTGAATACCGAATCAACTACGGATTTTATACATTACAAAAACCAGGTCAACTACCCTTATTTTAATGGTCGAACGGAAGTCTAGGGATAATCTTCTTTGCACAACGAAGTCCCAGGGTTTGTAGAGGAAAGGGGATCCCAGGGTTTGAGTTGACAGATTGGCCCAGAAAGGATAGCTTGATCAGCATTGGCTTTCTGACCTAGTTATGTTCTTAGCATTGGCTTTCCTCCAAAGACCAGGGGCTTCCAGCTTCCAGCTCCGCTCCAAGGTGTTCCTCTTGATCGACACCCAGGGCACAGGCGAGGCAGCGGCCCCACGAATACCCGTTCCATGAACCCGTTCGACTTCCGAAAAACGACCATTAAAAACAATGGGACTGAGTTGACCTGGTTTTTGTAGTGTAAAAATCCTTAGTTGATTTATGTATTCAGCAGCCATATTCAGCTGCAATAAATGAATGGTGGTTGGAAGCCGGTGAAGTTGGGTGGTTTGCTTCAACTCCTCCAATGCTGCTTCAAACCAAAACCGATTGCCCCCACCGAGCCGTGCTCTCTCTTGGCACCAGGCAGGTCCACCACCACCCGTTCCTTTGACGGTTCCGAGCCGTTCCCGTTTGGGGGTTCTCCAAGTCCGGATCCAAAGAACCTGAGAAGCTGGTGGCTTCCAAACTCGCAAACTACACTCTCTACACGTCCTTTCTTTCACATGGATTCGTCAGGAAGACCAGGTTTTTTGGTTTGGTGGTTTTTCCACGTAATCCACCAATCAAGCACGTCAGATGTCTTGCCGCAGACACACTGGTCGTGTCAGCACAAATTGTGGGGCCCTTAAGCACAAACTCATCAGGGAGCTCCACCTAATCATGTGAGTTCCAGGGAGCTCCACGTAATCGGCGCAGCCAAGCTTCGAGTCGGATGGAACCTGCTCACCGCTTTGGGCTCCTTCCTTCACCGTACCGGCTGCGTGGCGGGTGCCGCTTGGGGGGTAGCGCTGCGCCCCCCTTCTTCGACCCACCGGGACCCAGCGATCGGTAGGAAGATCCGAGGCCTAGCATCCATGCGAAGGACAGACACCCACCGAAACCCCACCGGGAAACCGGGGGAAAAGAGACCAAAGTGATGTGTCCGAAAAAGCGAAATGAGAAGTTGGAGCAAACATGTGGTGCGAGTCTTTGCCGGTTAGACCAGTTCCCAAACACTGCATCGGAATACTCAAGACAATGCCCCAGAAAGACTGATCGGCAAATATGCCAATGCCATGGAGTGTCTGGGATTACATG
This sequence comes from Durusdinium trenchii, assembly GCA_963970005.1. Classification (NCBI taxonomy): domain Eukaryota; class Dinophyceae; order Suessiales; family Symbiodiniaceae; genus Durusdinium; species Durusdinium trenchii. The sequence goes on along the minus strand of CAXAMN010021473.1, from coordinate 470,030 downwards.
AGTTTTTATAGTTTTATACCCATCCTCCTAACCCTAGCATGGACACCTCTAAGAGTTTAACATAGTTTAGCTGTTCCATGCTGGGAAGCCTCTTCAGGGGGTGCTGCTTGCTTTCAGTTGGACGGGGCCCTGGTTGGGGGAAGGTACATAACCCAGACACGACCTGTTTGGGACGGACTGCCACCCCATTGACCCATATTGACCGCCAGTCAACCACCCCGAACGCCCGTTTTGAAGGCAGTCCGTCCTGGCAGTCCCAGACAGGTCGTGGTCGTGTTTGGGTAATTAGACAGCTCCTGTACCAGCACAGACCTGGTCAAGACTTCGATGTCCGTCTCGACCGCTCGTGTTTGGGTCATTGGATCTCCCCGTCTCGTTCGCAGTGCACCGCAGACTACACGTCGCAGACTCCCTCGATCTCATTGGACCCGCAGACTCCTCGTGTCAGGGACCATCACCTTCGAAGACTTACACAAGTTCCTGCGAGGCGCGATTCGATTCGGAACGAGAACGAGAAGACGGAAGAATTCGAAGGGAAGCGACGCACGGATGGAGAACATCGCTATTAGGTTGGAGGCATTTGGAGGCCATCGCTATTAGAAACAAAGAACAAAAAAGGGAAGCAGGTAAGAGAAAGGAAGAAAGAAGGGAAGCTACTTAGCAGTTCCATGCAATCCCACAGTGCCTTGGTCACCATGTCTCGAACTCTGTTGCAATTCCAAGCAAGGTTGGCGATCCATTCTGCGGAGTGGAAGTCAAATTTGGGGGGTTGCGGATTCGGCTGCACTGCAGTGAGCGTCCTTCTACCTGCCGAAGTCGTGCAGCTTGGAAGGGGAAACGTGTTTCTGTCCTGACCGATGAAAGCAGTAGATCCGCCTATAGATCTTCCAGTCCGGCACAAGACATGAAGGAAATCAGAAGGATCCCGCTATGACACGTCCGGCCCCCCGAACGTTGGCCTCTTCTGGTCCTGGGGACCATATGGCGATCTGCGATAGAGGGGGTCAGTCTGGGACTGCCATGATGGACTGCCGAGGGTGGTGCCAGGGGTGGTGCTAGGGGGGGTCTGGCTGGATCGGCATATATTCCAGGGAGTGTCTGGGCTTGGTGGGTGCGAAGCAACTTGCCAGCTGGCTATAGCATATGTGAAGCAACATGAGAGCATCGGCTGCACCTCAATCGAGATTCATCCGGAAAGAATGTTTGAAGTGCTGATGATTTGTTGTCCACTGTTGCTTCCATCCCTTGAAAGGCAACCTATTGGGGAGATGAGCAAAATCCTCAGCCGACCCTCACCAGATGTCCAACAGCTGCCATCGCCCACACGCTCAGGGACTTATCCTGGCTTGCATTTGGATCGAGAGGAGCTGCGCGGCGCGACGCGCAACTACCCTACCCCACGAGTCCAGCGGATGGTGATGAAGATCTTCATCCCTGGCTTGTGGAGGGACAGGGATTCCCAAAGTTACAAAACAACAAGCCAAAACTCAATCATCTAGTGCTTAAGAGAGAAAAATGAAAATCAATCACTCAAAAAGCTTCGTCCAAAACCCCTGCCAACTGCCCCAAGTTGGACAACCGGGAGACCCTCCCACCCCATTGGCCGGCAGGAGCTGCCCAGTGATGACATGTTCCGCCTTTGGAAGGCCCAGGGGACTGGGCGTGGCGAGAGTTCCAAGGGGAGGAAACGATCCGAAGGGAAGGACCATGGAGCAAGCCAGCTCAGAGAGACCTGGCTGATGAGCTCACCGAAAAATTGAGCTTTCCTGAAGTGTTTCTTTCCCCAAACAGTGTGGTGACACTTGGGGTTCTTACGGTAGTAGTTAAGGACGGGTGTCTGATCCAGGCGCTGATGGGCGTGGCGGCTAATTCGCTGCTATTTAAAGTAGATTCATTCACCTGGAGATCTTCGAAGTGCATTTCGACTGCGCAGGTTCGCAGAATCTGGTGGTGATGATGGCCTTCGTTCCCCCCCATATCATTACAGGGATTGCTACATGCTGCAAAACCCTGGTACAATTGAAGTCCGATATTTGAATTCTAATGAGCATGAGCAGCTCTTAGGCTATGGTTGGGGTCACACACTTCCTGCAATGAGCGCATCCCAAGCAAAGAGTTCAGGACGGAGCTACGAAGATGAACGTCTTAGCCTTCTTGGTGACAGTTTTCCGGCCTGCGGCCTGTTCGTTTTGGATTTTCGCAGCCAATGCGTGTAGGCAGTGGGCTCCGGTCGCTGAAGCGGCCCACTATCGTGACAGATGCTTTGGCCTGGAGAATGTTCAGCCATTGGTAGGAAGAGCAAACTTGGAGGACAACGCCCCTTTGGGGCGACCCTTTTGGACTCCGAGAAAACCTTTGAGGAGGAACTTTTGGTCCAGGAGCTCGCTCGTCGCACTACACACAACGGTAGTGACAATCGCATCAGCACCGGGGTTCCTATTAACCCAGTGCTGTACCCCGCCAGTCGACTCCGCCTGATTTTTGGGTTGGAGGATGTTTGCTAGGAGGTTGTCAGAGCATGAACATATAAACTGCTTAGAGTTGCACAGTATTCTGCTTACACTTCAATGGAGGTTAGAAAAGCTGGCTTTGCAACTTGAGGATTCTTCATCTAAGTGACACTGCAGTAGGTCTCAGCATTTTTGAGTAAAGGACGTACTTCAAACCGCGCACTTCAGCATGTGGTGAGAAGGATTAATTCCTATTAATGAGCAGTTGCTACCACGTTGGAGGACCCTACTGACCATGCCTCTAGGCAGTAGGCGAGGTCCACGAAAGCGACGAGGCAATGCAGAGAGGAAGAAGGAACGACAAGGAAAGAGGCTTCGGCTTCAACAGTTGGCAGTGAAACCACGGACCCTTGAGCGCTACCGCAAAGCCGTTCTTTTTGCGCTCGCGGCATGGAATTTCTGCACGGAAGAGATCAGCAGCCTCACCGCCTTCGACCTTGAGGTGGCTGATTTTCTCTTCGAAGAAGGAGAGACGATTGGCTTGGCAGGCTTTTTGTCAGGATTAGACTTGTTTTTACCCATGCTCCGAAACACTCGTGGCACGCCTATGCCATTTGGCGCAGATTTGAGAAGAAGTGGCAAGCAACTCCAATGCCACCACAGTTTCTTCAGGCTTTGTGCGGCAGGTGTATGCAAGCAGAAGCGCTCAACATGCTCACTTGACTCAGCAACTGCTTCGATCAATCTCAGCCCGGCCACGCAGGCCGAGCCTCATGTTCAAGATGAAGCTGATCCAGATCCATCTGTGGAAGATGGTGAACATGAGGCAATCTGTACATGGAAGATTTGGAACCCCCTAGCCAGCATACGTTTGCCAGGTGTTTTCACCAATGATTTGTCGCTCAGATGTCAGGATCTGACTGTCGGGCCACATCCGCACTGTTTTCCTGTCAGAGACAAAGACTGGCAGCAGAGAGAACAAAAACGAACATATTGTCTTGAGGAACCACGCAGAGAAGTTTATCCGATTAACACGTACCGTATATGTTATTGATATATCCAAATGATGTTAGTGAATTATTTGTCTCTAAAACCACAAACTTTATGAAAGTTACTGAATGATACAAATAGACATTTATCAAATATATACATTGTTAGTATATTATGTTTATATAACCAAAAATAGATAGTAAAGATATTATAGTGATGAAATAAGTAATGAACCCTTTCCCGAAACGTGCTAGGGAACCTGCTGCGGAACCTGCTCAGGAACCTGCTCCGGCACTTGCTTCAGACCTTGCTTCAGAACCTTTCCCGGAACCTGCTCCACAACTAGAGCCACCCAAGGGCAAAATTTAAAGGAGGAAGGCGCCTTTCCAGCGGTACCTTTTATGAACCACCCGGCGTTTGAATTTAGAGGAGGAAGTTGCTGAGCCACCAGAGGGTAAAATTAAGAGGACGAAGTTGCCGTTCCAACGGTGCATGCCTTTTGTGAGCCAACGGAAGGTAAAATTTAGAGGAGCACCATCACCACCATCATCAGCGCCTTCATCACCAAGATCTCCACCTTCATCATCACCTCTCTGAAGCCCAATGCATCTTGATCTCGAGACCTGCTGCTTCTACACACCCACTGTTTGGGGTCTGCGCCAATACCTTTCCACGCAAGGTCGAAGGTTGAAAGAATAGGTCATGGCGCCAAAAACCCCGGGCCTTTCCCGCTGAACTATAGACTACTAGGAAGTCAAACTGCCGGGGCCGGGTGCCATGACCCGCAGCCACTCTGACGAGCACATCACATGGAAGTGGATGGCAACTTCCTGTTCCTAAACGAAAGTAGACTTCCCTCTAAGCCCTTTTCCACTTCCATGTTAGTCAGTAAGAGTGGATGATGAACGGATTGGGAGAAGAGATGAGAGAACGGATTTTAGGGAAGCAAGGAGATGAGTGACTGTATGGTACTGTGGTAATTTGACTGACACGCCTTGAAGCAGAGATTTCGTAGAAACTGGGGTGTGTGTGTGTGTGTGTCAACCCCCGTTCCAAGGGACACTAACTTATCCTACACTACTCCGCTTGCAATTTTGTACAGAAGCAGGGGGCCACCGGGATCCCAGAGGAGCGGTGGCCAACGAAGACCTCCTCTGGGACCCGTACCTGCATTTTTTGAATAACTGTTTAATCACTCATTGGTGTTTCTACGTAAGCTCAATGCTGTCTCATGCGTTCTTTTGCAGTAAAGCGCTAATGCTCACCGCGAACCTCCGAGCACTCATCTCAAGTGTGTTTCGCAGCTTCTTCCCACTGTGGTAAGCTGTGTGATCCCTACGGGGCGCCGTTATTGAGTCTTTCCCTCCCGAAAAGGAGAAAACCCCTGTATTGTCCGTTTCGGACCTCTGATTTTTGATGCTGAGTTCTACTACTCGAAGTATGATTGACGGAATTGTCTCACCACGGTATTTATGAATGCTGCTGCAGAGCTCACTGAATGTCACGCTGAATCCGTTTCACCCCAGGAGCAGTGCCCAAGTCCTTTAACTTCCGAATCTTTCAACTCCAATTTTCAACTGGTTGTTTTCCGAATCACGTCTAGGACTACTTGCTACCCAGGTTTTCTAATTCCTCGGACTGTACCTTGCATTTCACGGTTTCACTGCATTGATTGATACATTGGAACAGTCACGTTGGTACATTGACAAATTGATACATTGACACGTTGTTACATTGACACGTTGATTGGTGTCGGCGCGTTGGTACATTGACACGTTGGAACAGATACAAGGAGCACGCATCGGCAGCCAATTCCCCACACCACCACCAGCAAGACCACCAAAAACACCACCCTTTCGGCCGGCATCTACACCTCATCCAGTCCAACCAAAACCACGACCCATTCAACCACAGCCTCGCTCTACACGAGCGACTCACTCAGATGGCACCCAGGAAGCCTGACACAACATTTGCAGAAGCAAACACCCCTTGCTCTTGACTTTGTTGGAGACATTGCGCTGCAGCGTTGCGGCCTTCCAGAAAAGAATGCTTGCGTTGAGTGCTACTAGATGCGCCGTTTCGGCTTCTTGTGTGTGTCAACCCCCGTTCCAAGGGACACTAACTTATCCTACACTACTCCGCTTGCAATTTTGTACAGAAGCAGGGGGCCACCGGGATCCCAGAGGAGCGGTGGCCAACGAAGACCTCCTCTGGGACCCGTACCTGCATTTGTTGAACATCTGTTTAATCACTCATTGGTGTTTCTACGCAAGCTCAATGCTGTCTCATGCGTTGTTTTGCAGTAAAGTGCTAATGCTCACCGCGAACCTCTGAAGCGCAGCTCAACCGAGCACTCATCTCAAGTGTGTGTGCCACACCCTATTTCCAAGGATTCCCACAGGTGCTGTCACATGTTTCAGGCCTGTAGACTGCAAAGCTCCACTTAACAAAGCTCTCTGCAGTGTCCTGAGGATATCACTGGAGACGTCCAGTGACGTACCTGCCTAGTGGTTGCGATTGATGTATAAAAAATATTGTTTCTGAATTACCACGTTGCCATTGTGCACAGGGCCATTTTGTCAGGTGAGTTTGACAGGTTGTAAAGTGCTACTGAGTTCGCCGATTCAGGGAACCAGCGTGGTAAAAGAAATCAGTTTGAGTGGGACCAAGTTGTGCTTGACTGTAGGGTTTGGGTTGAACGTGTTGAAAAGAGCAAAATGGGTCTCGATGTTCCTACATGGTAGCGGAGCCCTACGGGGCCACCGACTAGCGCCAGTAATGTCGCGCCGTGGTGGAGATTTGGAGCGTGGAAAGGCTCGGTAGTAGTGAGGGTCAAGCGGTTCCACCTCCAGCAGCTCGCACTCGGGGCAGGCAAGTGGCGAGGGGATTTTCCACTGACTCAGACTGAAACCCTTTTTGAGTTCTTCGAGCAACCAACCCCTTGGGATTCCTGACCCACCAGTCAATTAACAATGTTTAAGATGTTCTATACCAAACAGCCATAAACAATCAATAGTCCTACTGGTACTAAACATTTTACACTACAAGACCAGGTCAAACAAGTTTTGAATGGTAGAAAGGAAGTCTTTCCGAACCGTGGAGTGGTCAGCGCAGGCCTTAGACACGACAGCTCGGATGCGTGTGGGGCGCCCGAGTTCGGGCGCTGGACATACGGGCCGATGGCATGGCTACATGAAACAGAAAAAATAATGTAGACTTTTGATTAATAACCTCCTCCATTTGAATTGAGCATCCTGTTCGTATGGGGTGTATTGATCAAGAGTCGATTAGATGAAATAGTTTCAAAAGAAAAAGATACCCCTCTCTCTTTGAGCCCTAAAGACTGATGGACAATGCAAAAAGGTCGGTGCAAAAAAAAAGTGATCAAAGACGACGACACTCCATGTCATTCTCACCAACCCGTCAACTGAGGTCCCCAAGAGCGCTTTCATGTCCTTCATGCGGAGGCGCGCGTTGGCACGGTGACCGGCGAAAGTGATACGTGCGATAGTGCTACCTGTTTGATCACTTTTTGGTATATGATTCAGATATTATCATATTAGATTCTATGCCATACATATGATAATATGATAACAACTGGTAACAACTATAACTATAACAACTGTACTATCCAACATGATTCTATGATAATTCTATGCCAGTTCAACTACTCCATAAACTTTCTTGGATCCACTTCGTCCCTCGATCTCCACCCCTGGGTGGGCCCCTCCAGGCATGGCAGCCCCACAAAGCCCATGGCCAAGGACGCGAGACCGGTGTGTCCGGGCGACCGGAGGACACCTCTTGGTGCTCTGATCGTGTGGGGGAGATCTGACTTATGTCCCGGGAGTTGAACCAATGTGTGGTTCTTGTGTCTTCACGTGTTTGGGAGCCGGCGCTTGTTCAGCCGAGACGGATGAGTTGTTTGAGTTGCTGCAAATCTGGTACTCGTATATATATCTCAACACTTTCCGATGTAGGCAACTAGCTGCGGTCATAGAAAAAAAACGATGTGTTGGCAATGAACACATTGAACCAATTTTGATGATTGGCTCTCCTGAATTGGCTACGTTTGGGTGGCATTGCCGATGATGCGGATGGATGCAGGCATGTGCTATGATGGATGCAGGCGTGTGTGCGTGTGTGCGCATCATGCCACCTCTCATGAACGGTGGCCCTCAGTAATTTCTTCTAACAGGTGATTGCTTCAAAACCAGGTGGTTCCAAGACAACTAATTACAAGCAACAAGAAACTACTAGAAGCACAGGGCATCGCTACGAACGGAGCAAGGATGCTACGAATGTACCTCCTGGCATTTCTACTCCTTAAGAAGCTATTCCTGGAAAGATTTCTGTTTTTTTTGACCTCCAAAAGCATCCTGTACATTGATACCAGCGAACCGAACCCGACCCATTGCGACCGCAAAAACAGGTGCTGCGGCCTATAGAAATAGAAAGAGATGTAGATTAGGGGATATTGGGTGTAGATCTTATATTATACATACTGGTTCTGAAATGATGTAAAAACGATGTGTTTTGTTTAGAACTTTGTTTGACATCAAAATGATGTTCGAGTGCTGCCCCCTCGGCCTGAGCTTCACTATCCCTTTGATCTTTCTCTAATTTTCACAAGAACACTACATATTATACATCGTTCTACCAGGGCTATCCGGTGTTTTTGGATCCGGGACATGAAAACGAGACGAACTCTTTTCGTTGCTTTCGCAGGCTCAACGTGCGGCATGCCGGGCTTCGCCCCCGCACACCTTACACCGCTCGTTCCGGTGTCAGGAGCCGGAGCCCCATGTGCCGCCACTCGGTGGAGCAACGACCGGCGAGAAAACGAGCGAAGTCCGCAGGTTCATGGCTTGGCAGGTCAAACACTGAAGCCTGACGACGCGCTTGTTCGAGTGAAGTCGTGTTGTGTTGTTGTTTGTGTCTCTTTTTTGGGCTTTGGGAACTGGGGAAAAGTGTGGGCGAAACTCCAAGGAGTTCTGAGTTAGACGCCAAAGACGGTGAGCACTCACCGGTGTTCAAAGCTCCAATCGTTGGCACTCCATTTGGCACATCTCTTCGAGGAACTCCACAGTTGTTCTTCTAAAGTGGCAGATTTCACCAAAGGGCATGTAGGCTCGTAGATGAGGCAGTTCCAGAAATGTTCGGGATCTTAGGTCCTCTTGGTCTTGTTCATTTCATAGGATCCAAGGCTGAGGAGTCCACGTTTTTTGGAACAAGGAATCTGTGGCCACGGATAGGCAACAATCGTTCAAAAGGATCGTCAAACGAAAGCTCAAGCTGCCGTTCTGATCTCATGATCCTCTCTCTTTTTTCCCGACATGATTAATCTAGCTGTGGGTCATGATGGGTCATGGGGATACCTTGCTTAACCTACCGACGTGACTTGCGCTCCGTGTCCGCGCTTCCCTAGACCCTTCACCGTATTGGTGGGTGTCAGGGAGTTGTGTGAAATATCCCGTGAGAACAATAGCAACATGCACTATACAGAAAGATCAAGCCACTAGCTATGTGAGACCGAGACTTCCGCGCAACTCATAGATGGCTCGAAGAAGTCAAGAATTAAGCATCTAATTTGGCGGTGGTGGTGCTGGGACCGTACCCAAATCGAGTCCCTTGGCGAACGCCTTGCGAAGCTTGCTGCGATAGAGGAAACAACGTTCGTAAGAGAGTACCACGGGGGGCGTCAGCATGAAAGATTGGGCGCACAAACTGCATAGGGAGCAAACCATCTGGATGGAATGGGGGTTTGCAACCAAGATCTTCGACGTATTTTTGCAATGTCTGTTGAACCGCACGAGCATTGGGTATCTGCGGTCGAAGGGCAAAACCACCTGTATAATCCTGTATAAGTACGGCCCCATCCGACCCGTGTGAGACTTTGGGATCCAACTTTGGAGTGTTTCGGAAGCAAGGGTGTTTCAGTGAATCCTTGCAAATAGAGGGCAATACTTCGGAAGGCTTCTGATTGTTCTCGCAGGGAACGCTTTGACTTTGGCAGGGCAAGAACTGCGGGGTCTTGCCAATGGTGTGGCCGAGCGCGTTGGCCCTCCTTTAATCGAATCCAGGTAGGAAATTGTAAACCAGTATTGACCACAAACGCAATCGTAACTTCGTGCCAAGTGATCCCCAATTTAGCTGTGTCAGACAGTTCAGTGGAAGAAGAATCAGGCCAAATAAGGGCTGCGCAGAATTTACGAACGAGATCTGCGTACTGATTACCCCAGAGACAGGCTATCAGAATAGCTGGATGGATATCTGGCTGGAATGTCTGTGGAGAATGGGTGACTACAAATTTTTCTTGAAGCCGGTACAAAGTACCCCAATCTTGAGATGGGTCATGAAATTGTGCAGCACTTTCCTGGTCTTTGACTTGCTGTGTATGGATTGAATGCTGAAGATTAAGGTCTGCTAGGTAACGCAGGATCGCTCTGATGTGTCGAAACTGGTCGTCATGCCAAATCTGGGCTTTGCGAAAAAGAGCATGAATCATGTCATGATCAATTTGTCTGGCACGAACTGCCGCCATGCCCGCCCAGTAGTTACCGGCATCAACTTTCTCGGTACTGGGAGGTAGCAAAGCTAAGTCCTGATGCGATTTTACTTTACGAAGAATGAAACGACCGGGAGACCAAGCATCAACGATAAGTTTTAAAAGATCTGCGTGTGCGTGCCGGTGCCATGTGGCAGGGCTGGTGGGCGAAGTCGCCTGGTGGACTGTGTTGATCACATACTGACTATCGGTAGTAATAACCACTTGTTGGGACCAGGCTTCATGTATGGCTTGTTGGATAATCCATGCCACCGCTGCTAACTCAGCACGTGAGATTGTCTGTTGGCCATGAACATGTTGAATCTTGATAATGAAAGACGCTTGTACAACCGACCATGCTGCCCGACGAGTCTCGGGGGAGAGGGGGTTGTCAGCTGAGCCGTCAGTGTAGAAGTACAAAACTCCATGGTCGTGTCGTATATCGGTATGTGTCGTCGGTTGTCCCCGGAGATTGAGCAATTGTCGTATGATTGAAATGTCCGGGTAAGACCACGGCAACGGCAGCCATAGTTTGGATGGTGAGTTTGGGTATGTAATAGCTTGTGGTTGGTTATGACGTATATCTGCAAAATGTGGGCATTCCAATTGGCGATGGCAAAATGTGTATCTAGAGCATGGCAAAATGGACGCATCGACGGCTGCGACCAGATTTGACAGCTGCGACTTGGTAACCCTCCGATCGACGATCGGACGCGTTTCAACTCCGGGAGAGTCAGTGCTCGAGTGCTCGGTGAAGAATAGTCAAAGTCAAAAGGCTGATCAACTGATATATGGCACCAAAAATGACATAGGTGTTGATATATATGTTGTGATAGGTGTTGAAGAATACCAACATGGCACCAAAAAACAACACATATCTTGGTACAGAGCTTGGTAAAAGGCTACCCTTCCTATGTGCAATTGGTCTTTGTACGTAACCCCAAGATTTTGGTAGCACGAAGCACGAAGGACACGTATTGAATATTACAGAGGTTGACAGGTACCCGTCCAAAGTCAAAGTACCATCGTCAGAAAGTGACCAGCCAAGGAGATTGAGGTAGCGGGCGAGAGCCCCGGCTGGGCCAACAGCAGTAGCGCTATGCGAGTGGACGGAGGACCAAAAATCTTGGGCCAGGTTTGGATTGGAATGAAACAGGCGCCGCAAGAATGTAACAGCTGTAGTGACGACGTAGAGTAAGGGATCTTGGAGGTGAGGTGAAATGACCTGCATGGCCAACCAACTAGAAATGTGATTCTCGGGACCGATCAATGCGGATGTTGCCTCCCTACGTAAAGTTTTAAAATGGCGTTCGCCCACCACTTGTGTTTCTGCTCCAAAGTTCCAAAGAAAGCGTGAGGCCAAATCGCCGTCTGAATTAATTTTGCTTTCTGATGTAAGTCTATTTTAAGGAAACGAAGACGGCGGCATCTTTGTGCAGCACTGGCCATTTTGTCTTTTCAGTGTCCCAGAGTGATGTGTGCTGTGTAGTGGCACATACATCCAAGATCCTTTGTAGAAATCAAAATGGCTACATTATTATTTTCTGAAAATATGTCCTCTAGAAAGTCTTTCCAGTCTTGTCTTGCTTTTGGTGTGGTACCCCAGGCCCATCATTTGGAGTAGTCAAATTGCATGCGGAGACTGGCTGCTAAATCTTGTATCCGATGGAAAGCTGGAATATTGTCTCGTTGGTTGGTGGTCAAAAATGACCAGTTATCTGCATAAGCTTAAGGGGACACAGTGGGAGTGGAGAGTGGCCAGTAAAAGGCAGAAGACACCACCAACATCGCACAGACGGAGAGGCTATCACCTTCAGGGACTCCTGTAGCCATAGTCATCGCAGCTCCAATGCTCTGACGGCTGTGACGAACTTGGAGGTGACGGGTAAGGCGTTGCAAGTTGAGAAACCAAAATCGATGGATTCACTGAGGGCCCCGTGGTGCTGTAATAAATGGTAGATAACTCTACGAGGGAGTAAGTCGAAGGCTTTTATAAGGTCCAGAGTGAAACCTCTCCTTGCACGATCTTGTTTCTTTGCTTTTTCAATCTGGAATTGTTGGAGAAAGGTAATATCTTCGACCCCTCGAAAAGGAAGGCCGCCAGAGATTGCCGAGGGCCATGTCAATGACCAATGGTGGAGAAGCTGGTCGGCTATTAACTTGGAGGTCAAGCGACTAATATAGCCCAAAATGGTAATTCGGCGTCCATCGCTAATTGACGTAGGGGGATTTCGTTTTGCCAAGAGAATTACACGTGCAATCATTTGGTGTGTTGACAGACCCACTGGCCAAATGGCTGCAAAAATCTTTGTAAGGGCACGAACTGCCTCGAAGGGAAGAGCCTGTAATTCTTCTGCACCCCATCCGTCAATGCCAACTGCTTTAAATGGCTTCAAGCGTGATTTTGCTCCTCTGTAATTTGGAGCCGGGATGTTAGCCCATGGGAAGAAGTGCTTTAGGAGATTTGAGCATATTGCTTTGGCTAGGTCTGCTCAAGAGATGTCAAAATTGAGACACTTCCTCAAAGGTGTAGGCAAAATCTCAAAAGTTGCTCGAGTACCTACTTGGCGAAAGCATATACCCATTCGCAGAATAGGAGAAACACTGTTCTTCAAGTGCCCTTGCGACCTAGACTTCGCTGGTGTTCCTGACCAAGTGCCTGCCTTCGTGGGAGTAGCCTGGGAAGACAAACTGGTCAAGATCCTTCAGGGTCCCTATCTCACAAGTGTTGTAGCAGCTCTCGACGTGGGCAGTTGTGCAGACAGAAGTTCCTTTGAAGATTGCACATCTATGAACAACAATGGAGTGCGAGAATACCGGCCTGTTGAATCTACTGAGGTGAGGATAGGGCTAGTGTCCCCAAGATTCTTGGCTAGGCCGGTTCTACAAGAAGTTGGTAAAGTCGCTTCCGACAGGAACTTAGTGTCTGCTGACGACATTGCTGAAGCGTACAATAGAGCCTCCATCGCCGGAAAGCTAGTGTGGTATGCGACGCAAAACTTGGTTCCCGAACCAGGGAAGACACTCTTCAAGGAACTTCCAAATGCAATATCTGCTCTTGGTGCAGAAGATGCAAAAGAGTTGGTGTCAGCTCCAGAATTGGAAGACAATTTCGGGTCTGAACTCCTTGCTTTTTGTCTTTGTGAAGGAGAGTTACGTGGTTTTGTGCACTCATACAACCTTGCTCGGTTGTATTCAGCAGTCCCATGTCCAGCTTCCACTCACGACAATGCAAAGGAAAGTTTAGAAATGATACTTGCCAAGGGCGAAAAAATTGTGTCAAAAGATGAACAAGAAAGAGTCACGAGGAACTATTTGTTGGCTGCTGTTGCGTCGCAGAAGGAATTGAAAGCGGCGTATGAGAAGACAAACCAGCCCTTACGTGTGCCAAGTGAATATGATTTTGAAAGCAGCCAGTGGGTTCCTAGGGAACATTGGGCAGCCAAACTCCCTTTGTGGACACTGTTGACTGATGCTGAAAAAACAGGCCGCTCATGAGTGTGACTTTACCGTGAACGAGGTGCCTTCAGATGCAGCAGAAGTGTATTGGGCTTCGCAGTCCAAAGGTGCCATGTTCAACCCGGACTCAGGTGAGGTTGGCCTAGAGACGGTTGAATCATTGAAATCGGCTCCATTGATGTGGGGTATGACGGGAAAACAAATCCGGCACAACGAGACTTCCAAACGATTTGCCAAGCTGGTCAGCCGGAAAAAGACGGAAAGTGGAAAGTGGAACAAGAAGAAGACCAGGCACTTTTGGGTTGCGTCATTCCCTGCAAAATGCTGCCTCAGAACTTATAACAACAATGCCAGGACTGTTGTATGCCTCCTTCCACATTTTGCTCCAGGAGCTTCCGGGAAACAACGTCTACAGTCCAAGAAGGCAGTTTGCTCTTGGTTATGTGACGGAAGTTGAGGTTTGTAGAGTCTTCTGACAGAGTGGCTTGGTCTGAAAGCCAGATGCACGAAGCAACGGGTGTCGTCCATAGAATGATAGAAGGAAGTGTTGGCTTGGCAGTGGGATCATGGGAGAAGCTATTTGACGGGTTGGAAGTGGGAGCATCATCGTCACACACATTGACTTTCGGCACAAAGAGGCAAGCTTCCGATATGACCCACGAATGGCTTCCAGTCTGCAAAGCAGTGACCTTCCAGGGATTGCTTAACCTACCAGGGAGGTTCGCTACATCCTGCAGTTGGATCCTACGGAGGAAACCCACCAGGGCAGAAACAGCCACAAGTTCGCAAACGGGTTCGGAAGCGATTGATTCATTCTTCCACAGAGTTAGGAACTTGAAGCCAGCTTCTTGCTACTCGTAGCGATGCATTTGTTACTAGTAGCGATGCACTTTGCTACTAGTAGCTTCAGTAGTGAGTCTTTTTCACGTGAGAACCACATGATTCCAACACAAACCACGTGGTATGGAGCTAGCCTTGGAGCGGGTGCTTTCCTGTCCAAAAACCTGGGTGACTCCCCAAAAAGGCGTAGGTCGGATCGTAGGTCGGCCCGCGCATCCAGTGAACCTCCCGAGGCGCCGTCTGACGAATGCTCCCAAGAAGCTGGATGAGTGATGAGACCCAGAGCCAACGGAAGGGACAAGAGCTGGCACGGCTGGGTGGGTGTTTTGGGGAGTCGATGCAGGTGAAGAAAGAACTTCTGAAGGGAAAAAAAGGCTCACCGTTTCGAGGACGGATGGAGCCATTTCCAGCAAATTTGTGGTTGCACACTTCGTGGTTTGTGACCTTTCCAGTGAGGGAGCTGAAGAACAAGACTGAAGCATCATCCACATGAATCACATTGACCCCTTTTCAACCACTCCAATGGGTGGTCAATATGCCAGTCCCATGGGTCGTGTTTGGGATTTATTCAGTTGATAAAGCTCTCCAATCACCCACACCTGAGGGCCAAGGAAATCACGCCACTTGCGTTCTAATCATCGGGGTCGTTCTAATCACCGGGGTCTTGGAGCAAGATCTTTGATGCTTCGGAAAATCTTTGGTCTTCGCGGGCCGGTAATCCCTTGGGTTCCAAAGATATACCTGGAGTCGACCCGGAACCCGTACCTCGGGTTCAATGGGGCCCCAGTCTATACCTGTTTTTATGAGGTCATGTCCCATTTTCTAAGGTACTGGGTCAGTCGGGGCCAGGTATATGTTAAGTGATGTACCATCCTTGAGACGTCCAAGGTCTTTCCGTCCCCCATTGGAACGGTTCGCCGTGGGAACCGGGAACCCGGGTGACGAGCTGTGAGGAAGAGCCGTCGGAGTCCGACGTCCATCTGAAGCCCAGTAGGTAAGTAATGGGATAGACCGTGATAGACCCTAGGGTAGTACCCAAGGTATCATACTCGATGTTTCCAGAGTTTTCCTCGGACATTTCTTGCTCAAATGTTTGCCCTTCAGAGTCGGTCAAAGATGACTCTTTTTTGAGAAAGCTTTTGTCTTTTTGAGTCGGCTAACCTATCATCTTAGGTTTTGGGGAATACGTAGGATGGAATGGGACGGATTGGGATATACCTAGTAGCCAGGCGAATCATCTCTGTCGAACATGCTGTTCTACAGGAATGCCAAGCAACCCAATGTCGATCTTGGACAGCTGGATCAGATGAGAAGCTCCTATAAAGACAGGTAAACACCTGTAGAAACCATCTCAGCCACCCTGACCACACTAGTCCAGTACAAAGGCCTTCTCTAACTAGGTCCAGGGCTGCAACGGGCATCTCACTGAGCGTGAAGGGACCAGACTTTCTATTAAACTCCAAACACTGAAAGTATGGAAGCCTGCACATGGATTCCACCCGCGTGAGTACCCTGCTGTGCACGGCCGTTCATGCGGACGGCCTTGCTTCTGATGGAAGGGAGTGCGGAGAGCTTGGCGTCGTGCCCATCAAGCAGCTGAGCTTGACAAAGCGGCGATGGAAAAATGCAGAACCTACCAATAACAACCCGGCGGATCTAAAACCGCGCGTGCGTTTTAGCACGGCAACGTCAACATGCCCCCCCCCACCCCAACCCCCCCCCACCCCGTGCAACGTCACCAGCATAGCACAACGTAGCATCCAACCCAGTGTGCAACGCTAACCTATATGTGTGAAACGCAACGTCAAGATGCCACATAGACGCATACATATATATGGGAAAGTGCACAAAACATCCAAGAAGCAAAAAACGCAAAAACGCACGCGCGGTTTTAGAGCCGTTAGCAATAACAAGAAGCTACGTTCGGGGCTCCTGGCCTTACTACGAACGGAGCAAGGACGGTACGTTCGGGGCTCCTGGCATCGCTACGAACGGAGCATTCTTACTAATTACTATAGTAACAAAGGCAAAAAAATCGAAAGCTCGATTGAAACCGAGAGTCTTCCCACCAAAACGTCCAACCACACGAAACATCAACACCCCAAATCCGAAATTCGGGCGGCCTTGTGTAGGGCGGCCGGGCGTGGAAGGATGAAGGTGTTCACCGATAACTGCAGCATTCGTCGGGAAGGGAAGGGTTGTTCGCCCCAAAAGCTGAGGTCGGGGGTCACTTTGCCGCCGGTTGAAAGAAAAGGCCCAAATGCCGGGCCAAAGTAGGACAGTAGGAAGTAACATATTCATACATCCGTAGAGTGCGTATACTAGGAACAAGAAGCTACTAGTAACAAAGGGCATCGCTACTAGTAGAGTGCGTATACATCATATTTATAGCTTTATATAGTGGCTCGTAGGACTCGTAGTGGCTGGTCAGTCTATGGGCAAAGATTGCAGGTCTCCAAATCGCCAGCCATTGCGAAATGGCTGCACAGGCCAAGTAGTAGCGTCCTTGCTCCTAGTAGCGATGCCCTTTGTTCCTAGTAGCTTTTTGTTCCTATCTATTCCCTCCTCGGAACTCTTGCCTTAATCCCAAATGATGGTTTATACTGGGCCTTGCGAAGATTTTGATTGTCTATAGAAGGATCTGTCCAATTCACCTGGACCTAGATTCGGCACACATGTTCTGAGTCTGTCTGGTATGTCGGTCAAAATCGAAAAAGACAAATGCTTTACCAGAGCCTGGTGTGATATAGTTGGCTGCTTTGCTTGCGCAAGCGGCGCAGGAATGGTGTGTGCAAGGTAGCTCTGCACGGCCCTGCCACCCTGTCGTTTGCTCCTGAAGCTTCACCCTAGTATTCCACCATGAATTCAATAGGCTTTACAGAACAACATAGAACCATGAATGTGAAACAGAAGGATTTCCACTACACCAGGATTTCGTTATCAAAGATAAACACTCGTCTTGGACTCGTCTTCCTGCATGCATCATCCGGATCCGATCGGTTTCCCCTTGGAGGATCCAGAAACATACCTGGACCTTCTTTCGGGGTGTCCTGGCTGGAGATCCCTTAGTGGTGGGCTGGGGCTTCCAGACAGGGCACCCCGTCCTGGTAGGTCCTGGTAGGTTCTGTAAGTGACCCAGTGACCCCTTGAGTCTTCTGTAGCAGGGTGGTTGGTGATCCAGAAGTTACTCAAGTTCTAGCTGTATACCATCTATCAAAATACATATAATGGTACAGATTTATGATGATTTTTGTGTATCATTGGAAGCTATACAGGATTATATTATATTTCAATGCGAAGACTGCCTGTCATTCTACTGCCAGGTCTCTCGCCACGTGACGTTTGGAAGACCTGCTGCAACCCCTGGCGCTACGATGGCTTTGGTAGCGATCAGTGCTTCACTGCAGTGCAGGGATGGCAGGTGCCTTGGGTGCCGACCACGCAGCCGCACAGGGCGGCGGTCGCTCCCCCCGATTGGTTCCCACCTGGGCTTTCGCACCGGGGGAAACGCCCTCCCATCTGGCAGCTGTCGACACGCATGTCGACACGCCTGCGCCGGTTTCGACTTCCCCCCTAGGCCAGGCGCTGCTGTTCGGCGCTGGAGCCTGAGAACTTCACGTCCAGAGCATGGAGGCGAGTGGAGTGGGGTGGAGGGTGTCGGTGTCGTTCTCGCTACTTGGGCAAGTTCAGAACCGAGCCAAGCTCAGAGCTTGGCGCTGCAGGGATAGGTTTCACCCCTAGGAGATGGGGGGACTCTTATGACACGAGGGGTATGGGTGACTTAGCCGTTGGACGTCCATTGCAACACCTGGTCCTCCACCCTTTGGAGTCAATGAACCCTCTGCTTCGAGTCGCTGAAGGTCCTTGTTTCGCACTGGGCTCGGCCCCTGGAACGCCGCTGGAGCTGCAGAAGTCTTCGGCTCGTCGCTGAACTCGACGGGCTCTATCCTCGTGGTGTATCACAAGAGTGGCGCCACCCTATCCTATGCGTGCCTGGGAACTGGTCGAGAAGAACCGAGCGAGCTGAGCGAGCGCGCGGTTTGTGCGTTGACATGCGTCACCTGGGTCGAGACAGAGAGGGCGCTCTACCAGACCTGAAACACTCGAACCTGGCGATCCGATACAGGCAACAGATAATGTCATGCCCAGAAGCAAGAATAAACCAGAATTCGCTACGGGGAAGGTTTCGTAAGATGGCGTGCCCAACCTGAATCGCAGGCGACCTCTAATGATGTTTGTGTCCAAATGTATCCAAATGTATATTTGTGTAGCGGTGCCTTTGGGATTGGCTATTAAAGCCAGCCTTGAATAGCTTTGATTGACGAGCTTAACATCTTTTGACTATGGCGGTTGCATCGGGAGGATATCCCAACAGAGGATGCACTTATGTATTAGTTACCCGATGTATGGCCTCAATGCATGCAATTAACGTTCCGGATTTCATACAGGATGGTTTGGTTATGCTGTTCTAGTCAAAGAGCAGTTTTGGGTTTAAGGTGGTGTGTGCGTGTGACTTGGCAACTTCCTCATGCAAGCCATTGCAAGCCAGCGAGGTCGCCAGAATCATGGGTGCATATCCCCAAGTTCCTTTGCATTGTGAGATTCATTTGGGTCTTCTGGCAAACTTGTGCGGCACACTCGTTGATTCTTTTTCGCTTGGCTTCATGGTCAGACATATTGGTGCCAAGACATCTGCAGCATGGTCAGACATACAGATGAGGCAAAGTGGGGCTGTAAGCGCACAAAAAAGAAAGCCAAGTGGACGCGGGGCGTTCGCTAGCGTTTCTGGTCAGACCAGAGAAATTTCTATCCGGGACTCCCAAGATGGTTTTGCTGGGTTTACCCAGTCCAAGGTGGTACCAAAATTGCAGATCCTGAAAGCGGAAGTCGCTGGGACTGGGGGTTTTCCATCACATTCTTCCGTTTAGGACGTTCGCCGCCTCTCTTCGGATCCTCAAAGCGACCTACAACCCCCCCCCTCCGCTGCAACTGGGCTTCTCAGGTTGCAGAGGCTCCCTGAGCTCTTGCGGCTGCTCCTGGGCCCGGAGACCCTTCGCTGGGGCGCGCGGTGGCAGCGGCTCTTCTACACGCCCAGCAGCCCTGCATATCAACGGAGCCTGCTGGTGAATCAGAACGCCCATGGGCGGTCCATGATCTATGCTGCAACCTGGAGGAAGAACATGTCGCTATCTCGCTTGGTGGTCTCGACGTCCCGCTGGACCGAGAAGTCCATGCTAGTCCCTTCTGAAGGCCTTCCGAGCGACTGAAGGCCTTCCCATCGTCTTTTTGGCTCTAAGAGATGATTGACTTGGTGTCTCTTCTACCATGCGCAAGAATATGTAAAGGCTCTGGAGAGGCGTTGGAGCCGCCGGTCTCCAAAACGACCCTGACCGATGCGAACCTGACCGCTCCGGTTGAGGAGCATCGCCAAATCAAGGCCCAGCCAGTCTACCTGGTTCATGGATCAAGTTCGCAGCTGCTGGACATGTTTGAGGCCTACAAAAACAGAGCCCTCAGGTGGCGAGGAACCTTCCAAGAATTCATGTAGATTGGCCACACATGACAGGGGGTGTGTAGGGTGTGTACAGCTGAACAGCTAAGCACCGTCCGTGGTGAATTGGAAGGTACTCTCTCCCTGGAACTACTGTGGTGACTCGTGGTTTCGGCACCCCGATTCCGCACGCGCCGTGCGAGCAAAGGTGGCTCCTTCAGAGACAGCGGCTCCAGAGGTGACGAAGCATGTGCTGAAAGGTCATAATCATCGGCTGGTGCATATGGCGACTCGTGCTGGTCCTTCACGCCAAGCTTTGCATACACATCATCAGAATTGTTATATGGCTACGGCCAAAAACATAAGGCTTGGATCACACACCCAAACCCACACACGATCCATACCTCGATCCATGGGGTATGGATCAAAAGGTGGGTGTGTGATCCAAGCCCTTGGATCACCACCACCACTACTACAACCACCTCTGCTGCCACCACTGCTACTGCCACTGCACTTGCCACCTGCTGCTACTACTGCAACAGCTTTACTGTTGCTGCTACTGCTACTCACTACTATCAGCAGTATTACCACCACCACAGATTTAGCGGAAGCCACTAGACTCAACTTCAAATTGACTTCCCATTCCAGCCAAAATTAATTACCGGAAGCCACTAAGTGTGGTCACAGCCGGGACTCGAACCACCACTACTACAAACCACTACTACAACCACCTCTGCTGCCACCACTCCTTCTGCTGCTTTGCCTGCAACAGCTTTACTGCTGCTGCTACTGCTACTCACCACTATCACCAGTATTACCACCAGACTCAACTTCGAATTGACTTCCCATTCCAGCCAAAAATTAATTACCGGAAGCCACTAGGCGTGTTCACAGCCGGGACGCGAACCCTCACCCTGTGGAAGTGAAGAATTGGAAAGCGACGTCTTTACTATTAGGCTATGCAACCCTTTGAGGGGAGGAGTCAACCCAACTAACCCATATTAAATAAGGTGCGAGAACACAATATGAAGGCCAAAGAGAATTAGCGGCAGCCACTAAATCAGTTTTCGGAGCGCGCCTCCAATCTAGAGCTGAAGCCACCACCTGTTAAATGTCTTGAAAGCCCACTGAGTCACCAATATGCGCGGCCAGCTGATTGCCCAATATGTGGACAGTGGAGCCCAAATTCACAGCGGCCAGAACTTCAAAACAGGCTTGCCGCAAACAGGATGGCTTTGATCTGGGAAGCCACCACCTTCACAGTGAATTGGTGAGAAAGTGGTGGGGTGAAGTGCCACCATGCAGATGTGTTCATGTTGGGGGCTTGGATCAAGTGACTTGTCGGTTTGATCCATAGGGCTTGGATCAGCGCTCTGATCCATAGGGTTTGGATCACTCTCACTGCAGCGCGGAACGATCCATACCAGGGTTTCTGGCCACACCCATATGTTATTGCACTGTATGATGTTCTATGACTTTCTTATATATACAAATATATATGCGTGTAATATGTATGTGGGTCTCCCCCTACAGAGGTAGGAGTCTGTCCTCTCTCGGTGAACCGTCCAATTGGCTTGAGAAAGGATTCTTAGTGTATGCAAAAGATACCTCCCAGGCTAAGTATGTCCGAGATTCGTGGATATATATATATACTATATATAGATATATTGTTTATATATATGGTTTGTATATATATATATGTGTGTGTGTTTTATATATATATATGATGCGACGTGGCTTTTGGAAAAAAAGTAACATTGGCTAGAACGTGGTGTTCATACATGTTACATGTTCGATAACAATGCATCTGATATGGCACAATGATCGAACGAGGCTTGAGGCTTCCCTCAGAAGAAATTATTGTAGTACTACCCTGCATAACTTCACTTCGTGATCCACTTGAAACGGGCTGGAGAGAAGATAGGTGTTTACTAAGCGAAACAGCACCCATTCTACAAATGTTTTTCCCCAGATAGCGTGTTCTTACTTCAAGTATAGGAAGAGCTGCGTGTGTTCGCTTTCAGGCCTGGCTGCTCCGCTGCAGAGTGCCCGCGTGCGTGCTTGGGAGCTTGAGTGCTTGGGTGCTGGTGCCGCTGTAGGGTGCCGCTGTACGCATGTCTTTGGGTCCATGTGATGTGTTCAGGAGCGTCGTGGGTTCGTCGTGTGTTCAGGAGCGCCGTGACAGGGACGAAAGAACGCCATGATTCCAATGCGGGGTCTATGCTGGCGTAATTCTTTCCCCAAAGGACAGTCGAAGGAGGTGTTCTTGTTTACAGCCCTATTTGAATTTGTGAGTGAGGCCATTTGTATCCAAACCATTTGGAGATTGGATCTGAAGTTATAGGTGTATGTCCAAATGCTTGATCACGTTTATAAGAAGTTTTAAGACATTTGGGAGCCAAGAACAGCAAGGGCTTCAATTGCACACTAATGTATCAATATCCCCAACTCTCAACGTATCCAGACAACGCAGTCCAACCATCAAAGTATGTTTTGTATGCACGAGAACGGTTTTACAAGGACATCCAACGGTTTATGTTCACTTGTTGGTTATGTGTTGTTTGGGATTGAAGGGTTCCTGGAATTTCGGCTTCGGAAGGGATGATAAGTCCACAGTCAATGTCAGAAACGCAGCACAACAAAGGGACAACAAAAGGACATCAGAGGCAACAAATTCAAAAGACAAAATGTTGAGCACATGCAGTGATTGCAAGCCTGGGGTGCAAAATCAATGCAAAGGCCCAGAGTCATATTTGTTGCAAATCAGGAGCGCCCAGTCCAGCTTTCCCGTTTTGGGCCATTCGGATGTTTGTGTAGGAAACCATCTTTGGGCACGGAATGAGGACGGTACGGTGGCTAGTGAGGGAGGGTGTTTCTTCCTCACCGTACTCATGATACAGAAGGATTTCATCAGAAAAGATGACTTAGTCTTGACATGTGTTGACTGTTAATGATCAAAAATATATGGAGGAGTGATCAATCAACAGTCTACACGATTTACACAGCAACAATAATCAAGTGGTGCCTTGAGAAATCCGCACGCAAAAATCAGGTGAGGAAACCCAGTGATTGGATTATCTCTGCATACCTTTTCCACTTGAACGAGTGGGAGGCCCGGTCGAGACGAAGTGAGGAGTCCGTGAGATGGGACGGGAATGGTGACGACCCAGACCATCCATGGGACGGGAATCGTGACTGGAAAAGATGTGAAAAGTTATAGACAGCATGTAGACTATAACCATGTTGACCCATGTTGACAACACTCTTCCATGTAGCATTTTCATGGAATAGTTATAGTACCCCATTTTCAATGACTCAGATCGCTCTTCCAGTCCTCATGGATGGACGATCGGAGACCGACCCCCTTCACAGACGATCCGAATAGAATCGACGGCATCGACCGCATCGCGTCCAGTTCGTTCGACCACTTAAGAGGCGACCAAATCCCTATGGTTTTGAAGGCCAAAGGCCTGTTTGGAGCGTCTGGGCAAGACCACTTAAGATCTGCTCTCGGAAAGATCAAGAAAATCTCAGTTCAAATTGTGACGGTGGGTGAAAGACGATGACTCTTTCAGATCAAAGGCCCGTCGCTTGTTTGGTTCATCCTCCAGTGGGCCACAGCTCGGGACATACCCATTTCTGCAGCAGAATGAATTGCTCACCTTTCGCGCCGTTGTCCTCTGGTATGTTCAATCCTGTGAAGTCCGTCATGTCTCCTTTTATTGAAAGAAAGGTCATCTGAGCTCTCTGAAGGCAGATCCACCGCGACGCCGTTTTCACGTCCATCAACTCCGGGTCGACCCACGTCCATGTCCCGAACGTCCGTTCACGGGAGTTGTCCGGGTGGAAACGGTCGAAACGACGTTGGAGGCGTCCATCTCGTCCCCTGGCTTGACCATGACTGTTTGGACCCGCCCCGAGGCGTGGTTCGACTTGCACGATCCGCCGAACTGCAACAACTGCCATCATGGGGCTTGGAGGAGCCTAGGTTGAAGCGAATCGCGATTCGGTTGGAGAGCATTGCCCGAGCTTACAGAAAATCCACCGTGGGGGCTTTGGACGCTTTTAGAGTGAGGGTAGATCACTTGGACGTCAGTTCTTTGAGGGTTGGAGGCCATTGAAGCTTACTCTCCTGTACAGGGGGGGTCGAGCAGGCTATCAAAAAGCGGCACAGACCTTCCGGCGGCTTTCCTTGCTCTTTGCGATCTGACACGGAGGCACAACTTGGTTGGTCCCTGGAACCAGTTACAGCGAGATTTTCACGAAAGCAAGAAACATCAAGAAACGTGGCGAGAGGAACCATTCTCTGAAGTGCCCCACCAAACCATGGTGTGTCAATTTGATTTTGTTCATGTTCGGTGGTCAACCAGGGTGCCCGGGTTTTGACCCACAGCCATATACTGAAAACTGAACAAAGCCAACAGAAATCCGGTCGCAAATGACAAATGAGTGTGCTTTTTCGATGTTTGCCAAAGATTGGTTGACAGTCTTTGCAATGAAGTTGCCTTTACAATGATTGGTGCAGGAGTCCAGGATTCCATTCCAAGAAGATCCACGCGAAGACCCGCTTTCCGTTGGCTTTGCACACATGAAAATCAGCCCGTTTCGTGGTTGGCACCCAATTATCGATGAGGCCACGCGGATTGGGCCGTCCTCCAAGCTAGGAATGGCCTCCAAGCGAATAGCAAACTTAAGGAACTACAAGTGGGGCATTTGCCGATGTCAGACAGCAAAACAGCCGATTCAGCAATTACGATTCAGAAATCAAAAAGGACGATTCAACCACTACGATCAGAAACCAGCCTTGGTCCGCTTCAGGAACCAAGGCTGGGCCGATTCAGAAACCGGCCTCGAATCTGACGTCGACCGCCACAGTGCGTGCGGCCTTCGCTAGCGATGGCGGAGCGGTGGAAGACCTCTGTTCACCTGATCATCGCTCGTCACGGCTGTGGCACAAACAGAAGCAGTGGAAAAACCTGGATTAGTTGGAGAAGCCAGCCATTCTGGTGAATAGAGGTCAAGAAACCCGAGCCAGGTTTAATCATGACCAAGTGTGTGTGTGTGTATATATACACATAGAGACATAGAGAGATATATTTATTTATAACTATCCAAACAGCCCTTCAGCCCTTGGTCCCTCAAAACTTAGGGATTTGAGACACCAGACCCCTCCAATATGAGGGTCCATGAGCGTTTGGGTATTATGTAGTTGTTTGATAGTTATGACCAAGGGTTCAGGTGTTGAGTTTACCCTATTTCAGATCGTGTCATTTTTGCAAGGCCCTTCAAATCGTTCCTGCCATTCAAGATTGAAGACAATCCTACCACTACACTCTGTTTGACCTCAATTGCAGCAATGGTTTCCCCAAACCCAATGCAGCAGATTCACTTCTACACCACCAAACCACTCATACCAAAACGTGAGTGAAAAAAACTCCCTTTCATTTGGCACAAGACTAATTATGGTAATTGTTTGCAATTTGTTTATAAAAGGGCTGCGATCACGTCAGCGACCGCCGCCGCAAAGGAGGATCTTCAGCAATTGTGACTTCAAGTGCTCATACCAAGAACTGTTGCAGAACAGCACTTTGGAACAGGGAGTGGAACTGGAAATTCACCGTAGCAGCTGGGAGATCATCAAGATGTTGTACAACATGAAATTGTGGCACCGCGCTCCAAACACGTTGCTGGGCAGAGACCTTTTGTGTATCGGATACGTTGCTGTCCAAGTCACCGGTTCCTCGGCATTCTTCGCTGTTTCTTCCCCCTTTGGGGTCCGATTCGTTTGGCCTCGGTGAGTGGCCTCCAACCTAATAGGAAACCATATCAGACCGTTCTTCCTTTTCTGTGTTCTTTGTTTCTTTACTAGCGATGGCCTGCACCCTAGTAGCGATGGCCTAAACACCCAGCTGGACTTCATAAGTCATCCACACTGGCCGACTCGTCGGCCTTTCCTGAGGCTGCATCTCTCTTTGGTGCACTTCTCCAACCATTTTGATGCCACGGTGCAGTGTATGCTGATCTTTTACTTGGAGGGCCGTGCGCTTCCTGGTGCGAAGCCGACGTGGCGAAGAGTCCATGAGACGGGATCTGGTCATGGGACCATGCGGCGTACTAGTAGTAACAAGAAGCTATTAGAATTAACTAAATTCTAACAGCTTCTTGTTACTAGTAAGGCACCTGTTACTACTAGTAAGGCGACTTGTTTCTACTAGCTTCGTCCGCGGAGTAGGAGTGGTCCCGTTATGGAGGCCATCGCTCACAGCTTCACCACACCCGGAGGGGCCCACCTCTGCATCCCAGAGTGATCCAGTCCATCTGAGCGAATGGAGATTTTCGAGGCGGTGGCCTTTCTTGCGATGAGAGGAGGTGTGTTCGGCCGCGCAGAGAGCGCGCAGATCTCTGCCGCTGGAAGTTTGGGCACCCAAAAATGAACGAATGTCTAGAAGTTTGGCCATCGACTGACCTCCGAATGGTCCATTGGAGTCCCTCACAAAACATCCCTGAGAGACAGTCCTTGTTTGGAACTTAGGCTTCGTGTCCCACCGGGCAGTGCGAAGATGCAGCAGTTGCTGGTGGCCGCTCGTGCTGCGGGAAGCACGTCCAAGAAGTATCACATGGACCCCGAGATCGTCCAGGGCGCGAGGCCGGGGCTGCCCGGGCTGCGCAACAACATGCAGCAACGAAGAACCCTACGAGCGATGGCCTCCAACCTACTAGGAGGCCACATCTGATTTTGGGCCACCAGATTGGAGGGATTTTGGGGCAGAACGTTTGGGCCCTCACGACAGGCGCCCTGTGAATGACGTCGACATCCTCCCTTTTTCTGGCTTGTTTAGTATATTTAGTTGTCTTGTTTTGTTCAACAAGGCTTCGATCTGCGCATTTGTCCCGAAGAAAAAGGATTCGATCCGTCGCCCGACAGCTCGAAGGGCAGCCTCCGCTGCCCAAAACGTGACAATATGCGGCGCCAGGAGGAGCGTGCACCGATGCGCGTGTGTGCAGTGCGTTGGTTTGCAGCGACCTCCCCCAAAGCTCCACACGAACAGTTCGGCAGAATTCCCCCACTGCCCCGGAATCGCTACCTTGCGGCAGTACAATCCGAAAATCAGGTGCAAAACAACATAAACAACATTGGCTGCTGCATCATGGAAGCACACAGCGAACAACGGAGTCGTCACGCGTCGCCCGCCCACCGAACGCGACTCTTCTCGGCCGGCGACGACGTCGCCACGATCCAGGCAGCATTTGCAGATGCTCATGGCGAAGGAGAGCGCTGTGGTCGGGTGGGGCGGGGCGGCGCGGGTTCCTGCGCGGTCACGACGTGGGGCGCGAGCTGGGCCGTCGGTGGAAGTGCCACGATCGGTGTGAGACTCGGTCTCGCAGGGAAGATCCATGCGGAACAGAGAAGACACTCTCCCAATTGCAGGAAGAATGTCTTGGGTTCGTGGTACATCCCATACAGATCACCAGAAGGTCAAATGATGCTTTTGGTGCAAAGGTTCGGCAGGAACGAAGAAACGAGCATGTTGTTGTCTCATTGTTGAGCCGGACTTGGTGTGGATCCAAGCCAGGTTAACCTCAGTTTTGGAGAAGACAAGCATGTTCTTAAAGTCCTGAGGTGAAATGTAGACTCTTGATCAATAACTCCCCCGATGAAGGGGTTTTGCAATCCATATTAGGGGGTGTTATTAGTCAAGAGTCAGAGTCGACAGTTCCAGTGCTCGTTTCTGGCTTTCGACCGTAGGAGGACTACCGCTTCCTGAGAGATGCAGATCTTCTCTACGATCAGCTCATGTTGGAAAGCCAACCACAGAGAGCGCGCTTAGGCTGTCCAGATTGGAAAAGAAGCGAAGTTGTGATACCCAGAGACCAAAACGTTGGATTTACCTATTTTCTGCTCACTTCGTTTGCGCAGCGGCAAGCCTCCAAGGGGGGTTGCTCTCTTTAATGTTGAGTCTGTCAACCCTTCACCAGCCTTGTTTCCAAGAGGAGCCCGCCCTTGAAATACATCCTGGCATTCAATGAAAAGGCGAAGAAACCAACACAGCTGTTGTGATTATATAAATAAAGAAACATCAATATCAACGAAGAAAATGAAGAAATATATGAAAAAGAGATAACATTCAAATACCGGGGTTTCAGAGTGGCACACACACCCAAATCTCTTCGAAAGATGGGGGGGGCCCCCTTTAAAAAAATATAAACAAACACTCCTTTTTGGGGGCAACTGTGCCATTTCCTAACAGAGTAGAAAGAAGAAACGATCACCTCTGAATTGCTTCAGATTCCTGCGCCTGAGGCCGACCGAGCCCCGGTTGCCCAACTTCATGGCGGGGCGACCCAGCCGACCAGCGAACGGCGTGCGGGCGGCCGGGGCGACGGTTTCGGACCATTGACAGATCCCAAATTCTGCAGGAAGGAAACAGTCTGCACCCTAGGGATCCAAGTACCTTCTCAGAAAGTATTTGGACCCTCCAAACCTACATAACAGTGTTTCCAATCACCTTCTGAGAAGGTACTTGGATCCCTAGGGGCAGAAGAAATCCTTTCCAAGTTTCGATGCGAAGATTCGGCAGAAGACGTTTTTTTCCAATCACTGTTTCTCTGTATATAAAATATTTGTAATATATGTTCTTATATTAGAATGAAGTCTTGGGACACGCTTCCAGAGAGTTGTCGACCCTTCCAGCACTCTAGAGTTGTCGACAAACTCAGACTTAGATCCAAAGCATGTCCAAACTCTACTTGATCCTAGTCTTGATCCTCCCTTGGACTTCTCTTTCCAAGTCGGAGAGCACGCTGCGACCGGTCTCCCACGTCTCACCGGACTGTTTCGGCGGAGCGGAGCACGCAGGCGCTGTTTCGGCGGAAGCAGGCGAAGGCGGGTCAACGGGTGTTCGACTTGACGGACCCGGTTTCCAAAGCGACCCGGTTTCACCAACTGGGAGGATGTCGAACTATAGGGTTCAGGTGGATAGTCGAACTGAGTACTCAAACTGAGCCATTCCACCAGTCGAACTGGGAGGATGTCGAACTATATCAACAATCCCGCCGGGTGGACAGACTTGAGACTTTTTGTGAAAAGGAACGGAGAACTGGCGGTCGTTTTTTCGTGGGTCGACCCTCACGACCAGACGGCGCATGGCACTCTTCGAACGAGGGTTTAGGGTTTAGGGTTACCGGTTCACCGGACGGAAGAAATTCAGCAAAACTAGTACCTGGATTGAATAATGTGTATTTCTCAGGACGTGAGAAAAATCTATTTGTCCATCCATATGATTTGGGATGTTCTGAACTTACCCTCGAGTGACTAGGATCCTCTTTTGAGTCCTTTTTTGAGTCCGTGTCACTGTTGAGAAGGTCCGAAAGGGAGTGGGTCTGTTTCAGGTTCTGCCTTGGTTGCCCGCTGGTGTGAGCTTCCTTCTCGATACCGGTCAACTCGAGTGGCAGATTGCGGCAAGAATACCCAGAAATTCCGCACAGGTGGGGGACATGAGAGACCTCCACCATCAACCCAAAATTTGCCGATTGCAGATGCTTCCAGCTGCATCGAAAAACCTGTATTCTGGAGGGGTGGGCCTTCCTCAACAGGCGGAAGAATAGCGAACAACTCGAAACCGCCGTTTTCAAAGCGGAGAGAGTTGTCATGGCGAAAACAGCTCCAAGCCAGACTTTCCAAGTAAGTCCAGCCGCCTTTGGAATGGGTGCCCATCGGGTAAGTATGCTAAGACCACCCTGTGAAGACATATTATATCATATAATATCATATAATCATACAAGAAATCCATATAATATCATAGCATCCATATAATTACAGCTAGACCAACAAACAAGAAACATAAGCCCACCCACCCAGCAGATCACACATGATCACACCGTTTGCGACCGGATGTTTGATGGGAAAAAACACTGGGGACATCTCTGTTTTGTTTTGTTTGGAGACCATCGCTACTAGGCTGGAGGCCATCTACTAAGCTGGAGGCCATCGCTACTAAGCTGGAGGCCATCGCCACTGGGGAGGAGGCCTAAGCTGGAGGCCATCGCTAGTAGGTTGGAGGCCATCGCTACTAGGCTGGCGGCCATCGCTACTAGGATGGAGGCCATCGCTACTAAGCTGGAGGCCATCGCTACTAAGCTGGAGG
>CAXAMN010021473.1:365146-440098 GCA_963970005.1 Durusdinium trenchii | reverse complement strand
CGCTACTAGCCTTGAGGCCGTCGCTACTAGGCTGGAGGCCATCGCTATTAGGTTCCTTTTGCCATTAGGTCTCCTTTTTGTGTTCTTTGGTCTTTTCGCGGCTTCCCACGGTCAGAAGTCCCAGCTCCAAGCGGCCTCGGCGGTGCAAGCAGCCCAAGCCGTGGTGGCCACGACCTCGGTGTCGGTCCCGGTGCTCCGGGCGTCGATCCGCGGAGTGTGCCGTGCGGTGGAGCGCTCCGCTCCGGTGCTCGCATGAAGTCGCGGGCCCCATTGGGCATAGGGGAACCAGGGTCTGATCGTGTGTGTGGGAAATCCCGCACTTCGAAAGTGAAGAAGGAGGCGTTTCATTCTTACAAGGGTCGCGTTTTTGGTCCTCTTTCTAGCCAGAGAGACTCTAGCCAGGGATGTTTGAGGACAGACGACACGAAAAACCCTGTCTTACAAAAGGGCCTTCCGCATCGGTATGGTAGACCTCTCTTTGAAGATGGGATGCCCCAAGGGCCCAGGGGTAAGACCATCACACATCATCACACCAAGCATGGTGATGAGCATGGTTTGGTGATGCTCCCCTTGGGGATGTTGGTCTTGGAATCGATGGAAGATATGACGTGCCTCCAGGCATTGTTCGTCTTCGGTTTCGCTTTCAGAGGGTCCACGGCACTGGCACCCCGTTTTGGTTTGTCCTGAAAAGATGGGAGTCCATATAAATCATGATCGTCATCATCTTACATCCCTGACGGATTCCAATCTTCTACGTCTTGAATTTGGAGGTACCATATATATATATATATATGTATATATATACCACATTAAACCACCTTTGGAGGATTCTGCGATAAACCACATGAAATCACTATGAGTAGCTTAATGGATTGGTCGAGCCATTCTGACCAACAGTCGCGACATCGCGGATCGGGGGATGTTCTATTTTCCCTATGGGTAAACCCCCTTCTGGTGAATACACCCTTTTTGTTCAAGGTTCCTGGACCGCAAATCCAAGTCCTTGTGCACCTTGACTCGTTGGCATTGACTGACCCACTCAGGATGGTCTCTCGTGCTACACTGCCGGGGCGCCGGGGCCGACCGATCGTTTCAAGGAAAAAGAAGGAACAACATCACATTTTGGCAGTTAGACATCATTTGGCATCGGGTATATCCCCATGACCACCTTCAGTTGGCAAATGATGACGATTTTGGAGACATGCCTTTACTAAGCATCATCATCCACTGGAAATGGGACATACCCAACTTTGGCCTAATAGGACCCCCAACGGAGCCCCTAGCAGCCCCGAACGTGGTCCCCGTCCTGTTGGTCCTGAGAGGAGTTGGTTGCTGGTCTCTTGGAGTCGTTCTCGTTCGGACGCCTTTGGGGGTCGATGACCACTGGGGGACACGGGATGGACCAACGGGTGGCATACATCGTTTTCCATACATCCCAGACTATCCCTTAGACTTCCAACCACTATGAAATGAATAGGCTGAACACCGAACCAACTAAGGATTTTACACTACAAAAGCCAGTTCCATCCTTGTTTTGAATGGTCCTTCCCGAAAGTCTTAGGATATCATGCCATGTATGGAAAAGGATGAGATGAAACATCGGAAGACCGGCTGCCCCGCTGTTCGGCGAGGGCCCGGCGAGGGCTCCGGAGATGCCAGCGTCGGCCGCTCGCGGTCGTTCCAGTCGTATACCCACTCCCTACACCTGTCGTAGCGACTACACCGGTTCGGTATGACACCCGAACATGGCATGGGTGCCCCTTCTACCCCGAAGCGAAACGATACGGTACGACTGGAGGCCAAACGGGACTAGATCCAGGTGTGTGTTTGGAATAGATCTCACTGTTGGGACTGGTGCTGTGTGTTTTCGGAGGTCGACAAGTCTGTTGTCTTTTTTTCACGACACGGTCAGTTGAAAGGGAACGATTCCAATCCCGACTGAGCATGAACGAGCACGCGTTCGTCCTTGTCCAGCACATGGAACATGTTGGATGTCTCCTTCTCGTCTTCAGATCGCGGATCGGGTCGCCCACCATTGGCCATGCTTCGGTAGAAAGGATCGAACGGAAGGTGAGCTGTTCCTCACGGGCTGCGAACTGGTTCAACAGGAGGCTCCAACCTTCAATTGGCCAATTGCTTAGGTCACCAGGGTTCCACCAATCCTTCCAAGGTGGAACAGCTCATGATGGCTTACGATCACTGGGGCGGGGGACCTCGAGTTTGCGAGACGAAATTCGGGGATGGGATGGGATGTGTCGAGAAGGCCGCAGTGCAAGAGTGGGTGGTCAAAGTGTATAAAAGTCTCAAATCCAGATTCCAACGAATATGGATCCACTTTTTGGAAGGTTATCATGTCGAACTTTGAGCCCTAGAAAAGCACGAATCCAGCCGGAAAAGCACAAGACTGGATGAAATCGAGCACAAGAAAAGAAGGCACAAGACTGGATGAAATCTTCGACTGCTTCGAGGCACACAATTTCCACAGGTTCTCTTGACCGCCACTCTGACCGACGAATGTCTCCGGCGGGAACGCAGCAATGCTTCGACCACCCGGTTCTCCGACCCCGGGGAATCCAGGAGAAAACAAACACCGGCTCACGGTCATGAACACTGTACATCGGTCATGAACACTGGACATCGGTCATGCACGGTCAATGAGAAGTACTTGTTACCAGTGTAGTAGCACCCAGTTACGCTCAGAGGCAGGACCCTCAGTTCGCGCCAGGGGGTCAAAACCCTCAGTTCGCGGTGAACTGGACCGAAGCAACATGTAGCAGTTGGTTCGGGGCCGAACGGGTCGCCTCTGGGCGTCGACCAGAAGCTTGGCAGAGCACGGTCTGGAGCAGGGTGCAGGCGCAGCCGCACGGCGCAGCCGGCTGGGCAAGGCGGAAAGAAAGCGCCACCGTCAGCAGCGACTTCGCTGCAACTCACTGCCCAACGGCTGGGCTGCAAACGGCGACGTTTCCGTCTCTCAAGCTGAGCAGCAGGCTGAGCTGCAAACAGGAGGTCGAGCTTCTCGATGAGGAGGTCATCTTGGGCGACAAGATGAAGGTTCTGCTGGCCTACCCTTGTGGACAACGGTGGACTGAAGGCGCGACCTGAGCTGCTTCAACCTGAGGGGACGGCCCAGGACAACCCAGGCCTTCTTCGGAACTCATGCTACGGATAGGTCCTACAAGAGTGTTCCGCAAGAGTGTCCCACGAGAGTGTCGCACGAGATTGTCCCGCAAGAGCGTTCTACAAGGATTGTCTCTTACAAGAGTGTCGAGCGATGTTAGGGCACTTGTTTTCGAGTACGTGTTTGCATTCAGGTTCATGAGTTCCATCTGCATAGTCCATTGCCTCCCGGTAATGTCCAGCGGGGTAAGGGAGCGGGACAGGGCCGCGTGATGTCGTGTACGTAGAGGAAACTGGTCGCATACCAGAGTATACACCAGAACACAAGGAGTCTACACCAGCGTGTATATAGCAATGGCCTCCAACCTACTAGCACTGGTCTTACCAGAGTAGATATACACCATTCCCAGACACGACCTGTCTGGGACTGCCATGACGGACTGCCTTCAAAACGGCCAGGGGTGGTGCCAGGGGGGTCTGGTGCCAGGGCGGCAGTCCTATGGCAGTCCCAGACAGGTCGTGTCTGCGATTGAGTCGACTCCTCCAGTTCGGCGTTCCACGCCGCCCAGGACTGCCATGGACCGGCGTGGTCTCTGAATGGGTGCGGGTGACGGGAATGTCCTGGACGGTCGTGGAGACGGAGAAATGAAGAAAAGACCCCCTGAGGCAGAATGGCTAGTGTTTCATCTACATCGTTTGGGGGGGGTTGAGAAAAAATGCACAGCCAACATGATGGCGATCTACATGTGCGTGGTGAAAAAGGGTTCATGTTATACCATGGAGTGCTGTCGGGTCATCGGTGAAACCGAATCCTTGAGGGAAGGCGTGTGGACTCAATTCTATGGCAGTTGAACCGTCCGACCAGAACCGGCATCAGTTCAAAAGGCAAAAAGGACAAACGAAGCGGCCCCCTCTTTTCAACTTGGACTGTTTCTCCCAAGTGGATGACTCGAACTTGTTCTCTTACTTTGAAGATAGAAGACACGCACATCAGATAGAGGCAATACCAGTGGCCCTCAAAACCATGAAAAAGATCTGTTTTCGCAAACGAACACCATGTCTTTTTGCTAGGGAAAACCAGGTGTTTGACGGTTTGTGGGGCCCCTGGTAGAGGCTGAATCGGATTGCCATCGAATTTAGCAAGGGTCGGGATGTCTGGTGAGCAGCGCAGCAAAAAAGACGCAGCGAAACCCTGCTGCAGGAATGGCAGCTTCTCGCAAGGCGGCTTCTGGGTTACGATCAGGACCGAAAAGAAAAGGAAACCTGCGGTCTAAAAGGGTGAAGGAACAGTGCAGAAACCTGGGAGTCGGTCAGACTATAAAAGGAATGGTCTTTAGGGACCTGAAAGGGAACTTCCACACTTCGTTTCGGTCAGTGCAGAGACGTCGATGTCCTGGACTTCTGCCGGGGAGTGTGGGTGCCAGTGTTTGGCATCAAAGCGTTTGCATCGATCAAGATTTGGTTTACTTTCTGGTTGACCCGGTCCACTCTTGGGCCGGGGAAACGAAGGCTCCGCGCCTGGCTTCCGCCAGCGGCGTCCAACGTGTTCCGATGCCGCGCGTCCACGGGGACGATGCCAGGATCACCTGGATGACACTGCACTGCATGGCATGTGGACCTGCATCGATCAGCAACTCACAGGGCATGTGGCCCGGCTCCTCAGCACAGGTCGTTCTTCTTCTCTGAAGAGAGCTGCCAAAGCTACAACCACGAACAACCGCCCACTGCGAAGATTGATTGGGATGAAAATGGATAAAAACGGCAAGTTGGTTGGAGTTTTTAGGGTCCCAGGGTTGGCTCAGTGAGTCTTACCGACCAATGCTCGGAATCGGGGACGAAGGCGCAGTTCTTGGGTTCACAGCAGTGGCTGGGCTTTTGGTTGCTCTTGCACTGGAAGTATTGGTATGGCAGGTGAAGGACTGAGTTGTGTTCCCAGCAAACTGAGGCCGAAAGTGTGATAAGGAAAGGATTCTTTTTTGATCTTGAACGTATATGAAAAAGTCAATGAGTACTTCCGCAAGTCCAAGACGGAAGCAGGAGCTGTTGAGCGGCAAGCGGTACCTGTAGTTCACATCAGAAACTGTTCAGAAGACTTATAATTACACCTATTTCATAGATGGAGCTCCATGTTGGTTTTCCTTGACAAGGTTATGACATGGAGACTCAGAGAACTGTTCTTCAAAAAATTAACAATTTGCTCTTCCATGTTCTCCCAAGAGTCTGGAAACGATCATCCACCAGATTCCAGCTATGATTTAGATGAGTTATTCAACACCAAATGTAGGTCGGCTGGTCATGGCTGGTCGCCGAAGGCAGATATCGATACCTGTGTGCTTGCAACCCGACTCGGTCGACGCTCCGGTGACGCTTCAGCTGCAGCACCCGAAACAGGGGGTACCAGCCAAGCGGTCGACCTCGGGCGATGCAAGGAAAAGGTGTTTAGATCCTGGTCCTACAGCTGTAGCATCGGCGATCCCGACGGAGGGACAACGCGAATCGAAAGAGCGACCCAGGTTGCTAAGCTGCAGGTTTCTCCCACAGGCAGAATGCTTCCTCAGGTTTCTCCTGTCTTGTTCTGAAGACTCCGTTGCTTCCGAACGAACGAACACCACGATCGGTGCCGCCATGTGGCTGCTGCCCCGTCTTGGCGTTGGCGCTGCCCTTGGCCTGGAGATGTGGAGAAGGCGTCGCCTGGAGGCCTCCGGGCGGCCAGGCCGCGAACGCGAAACGCCGCCACACCGGTCGTGAGAGTCCTGCAAGAGCAGCCGATGTTAACCACCACCTCTATTGTGCGTTCTTTTTTGGGGGGGTTCACTAGCAGGGAGTCTTCTATGGAGTCTTCTACGAAGCACAGACCAAACATGACTGGCGCAGATGGGATCGTTGCTGGTACCTGAATCCGTCCGCGTCTGAGATTTGGGTCATCAGTGAGTTGCTAAGGGAAGATCGGTTTGGTTTTACCACATCTTTCACCCCACGGCTGGTTCCGATGTTCCCCCAACCCAATTCTGGGATGTCCACCCCCTTTTCGAGCCAATTCTGAAACAACTGCTGAGACCAACCGTGAGTCCTCACGATCAACCTCACGCATCCACGTCTTGGGTGGTACACGGCGCGGTCCATACCCCCGCCACTCCTCACCCGTGTTAGATCGGGAAAAACAAGAGGTCGACCCACCCGAAAGTCCTCCCGTCTTCCCACCCGACACCACGACCTTCTCCATTGCCACGTTCTTCCCCCCCCACGTTCTGCAGCTGCCTTCGCCGCCGGCTCGTCCGGTCCTGCCGCTTCGCAGGGCGGATCCACCGAGCGCCTGGGCCTTTGCGGTGCGAGGCGACGAGGTGTGCGCCGCTCTCTGCGTGTGAGGTGCGCTGCTCTCGAGTCTCAGTGGGTTGACCGGCAGAGGCAGATGCCGCGGTGACAGTCGGCATGGGAAAGGACGAGGTTCCTGTGAAAGTCAAACGTGTTTTTGGTTCCAAAACGTTTCGAGAGATGGGGATGCAGAATTGAAACCATCCCACTAAGAAAGCAGATGTGGCCCACTTGACAGAGAGAGAGAGAGAGAGATACGCCACGATACGGGACGCATGACCACGACGTGTGCTCCAGCGACACGTCAGGCACAGCGTGTGCTCCAGCTCTTTGACGGGTTGATCTTTGACCAGGACTGATGAGAACAGCAGTGGATCGTCCATTGAGTCCGTCGCCATGTTTCCGTTGGAACGGGGAACGGGCAGCTGGAGTGGCCAAATAGCTGCTGTGTTCACAATGGGTGTTCGGGATGACTTGCCCATTGAATTGATGGTGGGCCAGGAATGCTAGGATATGCAAGGGATGGAGGGTTTGTGACTATTGATGTGGTATTTTCCGGAAATGAGGCGTTTTTTTTCCTCCGCAGACATCCGTAGAGACCGCAGACAGAGGCCCGAAATCCATGCTGCTCGCTTGGTTGGTTGGTTGGTTTTGTGGTCCAACTGTTGCTGGTTCGGAGGGGCCGACCAACCAGTGAGGGACTGCACAGGGACCGCTGTTTTTCAGCGTCCCACCAGGACCGTCGTTGGTGAGGGTTCTTCGGACCGTCGAGCGTCCAGTGCCTGTGCCATAGGGTTGGGGGATCTTAAGGCCAAAGGTACTAGGACACATGTTTACCACCTACCTGGACCCTCCAAGGGGTGTCCAATGGACTACCTCACACTACCTATAGGCTTCCATTGAGCACCCCTTGGAGGGTCCTGGTATACATTTAATTACACAACGAATACCGACACTAAAGACATCGAGTCACCCCAAAGGAGTTTGCCATTCCTTGACAGATTGATCTGGAAAAAAACTCGGCTCAATATCTTCCCATCTCCGACTGTTTGATCATCTCCGATTGGTGCACTTTCTTGCCGCCAAACCTCTCTTTTTGACACAGACCGTGCAGTTCGAAGTAGTGGGAGCCTAGTGACAGAAGGGTAGAGTTGAGTTGAGTGGAGCTAGCAAGCTAGCTAGCAGACGCTAGCAGACGCTAGTAGCTGTAGTGTTTGTTTTTGTCCGTGTTTGTTAGCTGTGCCACTATCTTTGCTACTTGACTCAAAGTGCGGTTTCTTCGATATCAGTGGTTCTTGGATTTGGCTGTGCGCAGGTCCTTTTTCGTATGGAGAGATAAAGAGGCGAACGAGGATTCTGCACCTGGCACCCCGTGACAAATGTCCAGAAGGAGCTGTAGGTCCTATAGGTCAAGCCGGTGAAAGTTCTCTTGTCAAAGAAGTTTGCCTCATATGATGCCCTAGTTAGTAGCGATGGCCTCCACCTAGTAGCTTCTTGTTACTCGCCTCATATTTGATGCCTCATTGTTCACTGCGATCTGCAGGAATATGAAGATATTTGGCTTTATGACCTCCCTGAACAAGAAGAAGCGCTGCTGGAGGCACTCGCTCGTGCGCAGCTCCGAGCTACGGTCCTTCTAGCGCGCGCGTGGCCAATCGCCCGACCATCGGTGCGATGGAGGGGGTGCCTCAGTGCGGAGTTTGGGATGTGAAGGGGACGAAAACCAAAGACAACGACACACCAAAATGTCCGTGTGTTTGCGCAGTGAATGCAGAAGACACAGGCCGCCGGTTTTGTGGGAGAAAGCAGACCAAAGCCTGTTGGAGGGCCCATGCGATGGCCACTTCCGTTTTGAGACGTTTTGGCGGACGTAGGTGATTAGTCCACCCAGAAAAAGCTTCTTAGTCCTTCAACCTTTTCCCCCAAACATCCTCCAAATTGGGAGCGATGCCCTTGCTACTAGTAGCGATGCCCTTGTTCCTAGTAAGAATACCCTTGTTACTAGTATAGCGATGGCCTCCATCCTAATGGTGATGGCCTCCACCTGGCACCTACTAGCGATGCCCTTGTTACTGGGCGATGGCCTCACCGTCCCATGCCGCGACCAAGTTCGGACGGACGCGCCGAACTGAACGAATCGTTCAGTTCTGTTCGTTCAGAAGCGTGGTTTCACAGTTCTGTGAAAGAAGTGTTATGTCTTCATGTTGTTTCCCCTTTCTTCATCTTCCTTCCAGTTTTTGGCCTTCCCGGAATGCTGAATTGTCCCTTGCCAAAATGCTGGCTTCGCGCTGTTTTTCGTGGTGACACCGCGTGGGCTGGCGGTTTGAGTGATGACCTTGACCTTCGCCCACGTGCTTTTCTGAACCAGGCCTCTGGGGGCGATGCGACCTACGGTGAAGTGAGTCCGGAGCTCATCGAGTGGTTGCTGGCGGAATGCCCGATGCATGCCGAGGAGACTGCGAAGAAAGAGACCCAGAGGGAACATTCCAACCAATCGACCAGGTGTTTTTGAAACATCTCCCCAGTTGCAGCACTGCACCAGCCGTGCAGCCCGACCTTTGCAACGCTTCGCAAGTCAGAGATAAACATTTTCCCAATTTTGGTGATCTGGATTTCTAGAGTCCTTAGTAGTAAGGCCAGGAGCTACTAATTAGTAGCCTCCTTGCTCCTAGTAGCAATGCCCTTGCTACTAGTAGCTTCTTGTTCCTAGTAGTAGTGCCAGCATCTACTACTTGCGGCGTTACTAGCAACCTTTTGTTTTCTTGCTCGTGACGCCCAGTTCTCCAGCCGGAGGGAAAGCCGAAGGAAGAATTGGATGCCCTCGCAGCGTTGCAACGTTTGTCTCTACATGTGCAAAAGTCAATCGCTCGAGAAGGTCAAGTTGGTGACGTGCGTTGAAAAGGGATGAAAAGGGAGGAAGATAATACTTAGTAAGTTTGTACCTGATATTACCTGTGACGAGCCATCGGGTTTCACAAGAACATCGCTATTTCTAGAGACGGAAAGGCCAGAAAACTGAACATAACTCGTCATCCACTGGGCCCTTTCGTAGCTCGGCATGTAATCAACCAGGCTCTCTCCGGACTGGAAATCACCTACATTAGACCGCCACAAACAAAGGAATCCAAAAGGAAACACCACCCCCTTCGATCCCAATGCGTCCGATCCATGGCTGACGTTGACCTCCAGACCGCCCGGCCCCGACCGGACGGAGGGACGGAGTGGCCCAGCTCGGTGTGACCCGGGCTCGATCTGTTCCAGAGGACCTCCTGTCCGACTTCGGGAGTGGCAGTGGACGCGCCTTGTGCCTTGAAGCTGTTGGTCCAAGCGCTTGGACCGCGAGCGCGCGAAATGGAAACCATAAACACCTTGGGTCGACAGATGTGTTTCTTTATGGTTTGTTCTTCCTGTGTTTTTGTTGGTTTAAGTTTAAGTGCGTTTTCCGTTTAGACCTTTAAACTTTGGGTCTTTCTTTCCTCCTTCCTTTTTTATCGACTCAAAGCATGTTTGTTGTCCTGCTCGGTTTCAGTACAGGCCGGAGCTTCTCGTTGGTTCACACTCCGGATCTGGCCCAAGTTGTAAACGAAAAAGGCTGAAAGCTTGATAGACCTTGTAAATTCCTGGTATTCCTTCACAGGAAACAGTGGTACATGACTACATGCTTTGATCCAACTGTGCGAAGCAAGCTCGGCTCAGGTTGTATTTGGCACTGCGGACGGGGCTTCCTGCTATTGGGGTCGCTGCTCAGATGTGTGGGTGTTTTGCCTCGGTTCGGACGGATCGGGATCGGGATCGGCGTTGCAGATGAAAGGTGCGTTTTTTTGCCGCGGATTTGAGCAGATGAAAGGTCGTATGTTTAGAACAAAGTCGGTCGTCCCTGGCTTCTTTTTTGGAACAAAGTCGGTTGCCAAGGTAATCCAAACGAGACATGGTGGCATGAAAGGCACTGTGTAGTGTAGTGTCATGTAGTGTCTTCTCGTTATTCTTTGCATTGTTTGCCCAGTAGTTGGATCAAATGAATTCTACTGCGGCTTTTGTTTGCCAAGCAGCCTGACAGATCAAGGTGGGATAGAGGGCTTTTGGCCTGATGACCCTGGGCTGCTGACCACCCGTGTCATGGAAATTCATGGCACAACTCGTATGGGCGAGACTCAAAGAAGTCGGGTGCATGGTGGGGTCCTGCAAGGGAGCTTCGTAGGTTCCACTTCTTAGAGACTTGTCCGTCCTAAAAAAGGCACTGACTCACCCCTGAAATCTGGACAAATCTGACATCGAACTGGGTGACCCCTGATTTTCAGCCCCAAACCTTCACTCTTCCCAGTGAAGCACCTGCAGGGTGACTGGTGTCCAGCACTGGCACTCGCGCGCGGAACGATCTCTTTCTGAGGAGCTTTCAAAGACACGGTGCCGCTGTGCGGAGACGTATCGGATGCTGGCGGAGCCCTTCTTGCAGAGCCAGGCGCAGCAAACCGGACTGTCCACACCGAGGGCTTTCGCTGCGGAGCAAACTGGGTGAGGAGTCAGAACTGGACCCCGCCAGGAGGTGCGAGAAAAAATCGCCGTTTTCGCTAGAGCTGGCTATGTGTAGTTGGCGAAAAGGGAGGACCTCACCAATTTCAGCCGAGGAGTTCCATCTCAGGGTGGGTCAGCTTTCTTCAGGTCGGTCGAAAGGATCAAGCGAAGCCGGCCGTGGGTCACACACCCTGGCCACGACGATCGGATCTGTGACGTCGCCAGGTGCAGTTTCTGCAGTGCGACCTTCTGGACGATGGCCCTCACAGGCCGAGACGAGTCGACGACGACGAGGGGCCCTGAAAGGCCCCGGCCCTGAAAGCTTCTTGTGACGTGCGTGACGATAAGAATGCTCCGTTCGTAGCGATGCCAGGAGCCCGTAATTCGTAGCGCCCGATCGCTCCGTTCGTAGTAAGGCCAGGAGCCCCGAACGTAGCTTCTTGCCTTTGAATGTTCAGCAGAGTTTGGTGTGGAGAGTTGACGTTCGTTTCACCCAGACGACTCAGGTGTGGACTCCTGGTGGACGACTGACGTTGTGACCCAAACCATGTGCCTTTCATGTCATAGCTATGAGTGCAGCTGGAAGTAGGGATCGAGCCCAGGGATTCGTCGTCACCCTGTTTAATTGCTGCATTGCGCGGTTGGATTTTCCAACCTGGGAGTCACAAAGGGGTGGTGTTTGGTAGCACCCCTGACCTTGGCTCCGACGCCTAGGAGAGTCGAAGTAGGTGGACAGTTCACCACGGGCGAATGTCGGTTCACCACAATCGAACGGCTCCGGGGGAAACCACTCCCCGCTATTGGGCAAACCAAACAGCCTCGAAGTCCAGTTCACCTATTCTTGCACCGACTGGACTGGACCGTTTTACAAATGGTGCTTCGACTTCCAGGCCCCAGACCATCCATGGGACTGGAACACTAAGTAATGCCAGGAGTGCCCCGCTCGTAGCATCCTTGCTCCGTTCGTAGTGATGCCCATTGCTACGTTCGTAGCTTCTTGTTACCAGTAGTAATGGCCTCCAACCTACTAGCGATGGGCTTCAACCTTTTAATAGCTTCAAGCTACTAGTAGCTTCTACCCTCCAAGGAAAGAAACATGCAAGTCGTAAACTACCACATGTGTGTATTCCGGAAACTAGTCTGACCAGAGTCCATGTTTCACTTCCATGATAGTGAGTGGGAGTGTCCTTCGTCAGATTCCGCACTGGCCAAGTTGCACTCCGCCAGGGATGCCACTGTAGTCCTCTTCGCCAACAAGCAGCTGGTCCTCAGTAAGTCCATGGCTTTTGATGTTGATACCAAGATCAGCGACTCACACAGTGATTCCCGATCAAAGGCAAGTGACTGAATTTGAAAGACCCAACAAGGCAGCTTGAAAACCATCGATGTAGACTCTTGATGACTGATAAAGCCTCCCATAGTACCTCCCAGATCTTCAGAGGTTGAAAAGGGGAGGTGTTGGAAGCTGCTCAGTTTGGTCAGACGCTCAGTCCTCCTCCAGCTGAGGCTTTTCACCGAGGAGAGGGTGGACGGTTGTTTCAAAGCTGTGAAGAATCTTCGACTTCGCCGATGGGGCCGTTTGACCGTGTCACCGTTGGAAAAAAAGCAAAGAGAAAGCAGTCAATTGAACTGAACATGTGCAAGTTTTAGACAGTTTGACTGAACATGTACAATTTTTTGGACAGTCATGCTTCATTAGCCCCTTGCACACTCGGATACACGTATGGCGGGGGGGAAGCTACACGTGTCCGACAGTTCCACATGAAGTAACGCCTTGCTCTTGGTGCTTCCGGTATGTTTCCAGGCTGTATAGTAAAATGATTCTCATGGGTCAGTGCCAAGGTCATTTAATATTAATGGTTGGATGCGTAAGAACCAGGTTCTTGACCGCTTCCTTCCAGTACTGAACGACCCTGATTGTGTTGTGAATAGGAACTGGCACATGGTGACATGTTAGGACCACTCCTTTGCCACTCCATGTGGGAACCCAAATCGAACACCTCCAAAGCCCAGGCGATTCCCTGCTCCGAAGACACCGCTTATCAGCTCTCATTCGTAAGGTCCAGAGTTGCATCAACCCCCAGACAATCGAGGTTGGAGGCCAGCTGCTATTAGGAACCTTGGTCGAAGGAGACTGGAGACTGTTGCAATGGGATCCAACTGGATGGGAAATCCCTTGGAAATCCAGCTGCAACATACAGCGACCACACCCCGACCTTCCACATTCCATACATCATCGGATCTCGTCCAATGTTCATGCGTCGTGCAACATGTTCATGCGTTGTATTGCCTCAATGCATTGCTAGCAGACAACTTTAAGGATCTTTAAGCTATCCTAAGAAATCCTTGGGCCCTCCATGGCAGGGGTCCAAGCCCTCAAAACCCTGGCCCGGATTCTTTAGGGTTCTACCCTGCCCAAACCAATGGAAAGGGTTTCGGTGTCGGGTCCGGATCCCGCCTCGCGAAGTCGGTGAATCCGACGTCGTTCGGCCCTCGTTTGGGATCCCTCGCGAAGCGAGAAGGGCGGGCGAATCGTAAAGACCACCGTGATGCCGTGGGGCTCCCAGTGGCGGCCGGGCGGCGGCCGGGCGGCCGGCGGCACACCCCGGATGCCGTTGACGCAGTTACTGAACGCCTTGGACTTGGCGCCACCCAATGAGCGGCTCTTGGAACGTTTCGGGCATCTTCTTCGACCGGTCCAAGTTCTCCAAGTGGTCGTACCTGGCGTGCAAGGTTATGGTATGCAGATCCAGCCAGTGCAAGCCCCTGTGCAGGCGAATGCCACAGATCGACGAGCAAGAGGCGACAAGGGAGATCCGTAGCTTTGCCAAGAAGACCTGAGAGGCGGTTTGGAACGGCAACCATTCAATTGTGTTTAATGGTGATGCTGCGGTGCCAAGTCTTTTCCAGCACATCCGGGCTGTTGAGAAACCAGCCCGAAGAGCCGCAAGCAAAGCCAAAAGAACTGCCATAGAGCAACCAGTCAATCTAACATTGAAATACATAGAATGTTACCAAAGGTCCTCACAAGGCACGCCCAATTGTTGCTGCTGAAGTGCAGCTTGTCCAGAGATCTATTTTGACAGAGCTTTTCAGATTGCAGTATTTTTGACTGTGACTAGAGACCATCGACCTTGATCATACGTGATGGCAGTGCTGGTAAGGAGACGTGTCTTTGTTGGGCATTCTTGAGCGGGCTGTTCAGCACTCTTTACCAGAGTGTATTTTAACATGTTATCTTCACAGACATGTTGATTTCGTTGTCCATACCGACATACCCGTTCATCGCCGTGAGAATCGGCTGTTCTTCCGCCCACAGAGGTGACTCTCTCTTTTTGCGCTAGTTCACAAGTCGGACTCGGACTCCGGCGGGTTGTTGGATCTGGCGCACGAAACAAGTAGGTTGGAGGCCATTGGAGGCCAGCTGTTGAAAGGACCCTCTTACCCTCTTAAAGGACGGTTCATCCATCTTTTGCCCTATACCAGGTTTGGTACGATCACCTGCAAGTCACGGTTCCCCGCGAAATATGAGAGATTCACCCTTCGAATTTAACATCCCACTGGAAGTGGCCAGATCAACAGTCCCATGCCGAAGCCAGCGACCCTGGAGCGATTTGAAAAGACATCGGTGCGACCCAGACCGTGGTGAGGGCGGAAGTTGGAGTGTTTCTTCGGACATAGTAGCTTCTTGCTCCTAGTAGTAAGGCCAGGGGCCCCGAACGTAGCGTCCGATCGATTCCGAATAGCAATGACCTCCATCCTCCGCCTCCTCCAGACCCTTCGCAGGACT
This sequence comes from Durusdinium trenchii, assembly GCA_963970005.1. Classification (NCBI taxonomy): domain Eukaryota; class Dinophyceae; order Suessiales; family Symbiodiniaceae; genus Durusdinium; species Durusdinium trenchii. The sequence goes on along the minus strand of CAXAMN010021473.1, from coordinate 425,367 downwards.
TCGCCCTCCGCGCCTTGCGCCGACGTGGCCAGCTCCCGCGCGCGCTGCTGCTGCTGAAGCCGCTGGAGCTGGAGCCAGCGGAGCTGCCGCTGCGGAAGACGGCAGCACTGCGCACGAGCTGGAGAGAGGGGAAGTTGTTACGGGGCGAAAAGCATGGAGTTTGGGTGAAACTGAACTTGGGTGAATTGAGAACTTGAAGCATCCAAAGTCTACAGGTCACAAATTCACCTCTCATGTTCCAAGAACGAGGTCTACCTGTTGGAGGGTGCGGTCAGTCCGGTATGTCCGTTCAGTTGGGGGAAGGTCTCAACTAAACGAGATCCTCATGTGCGGTGCACGCACCTTTGGGTCCTCTTCATACCCTCAAACTTGAACCCAGTGTGCGGGGAAAAACCGAAAGAGGTGCTTCGATCGGGATGTGTCCGGCCGGTTCCTCATGGGGTCCCGAAGGCCGAAGGTCTTGCGACCACGCCATCGGCCAGTCGATGCCCGACATGCTCCGTTCGAGTCGCGATGCCCGACATGCTCCGTTCGTAGCCTTGTTCCAGGCAGCCGCTAGTAGCATCCTCCCTGCTTCCGGACTTCGCAGCGTCCAATCGCTGCGCTGCCCAGGAGCCCCAAACAGCCTGTGCCCTGGCGCCGGGGGGCATCAAGGGGGGTGCACGTTCGAACATTTCGTCAGAAGCTGAGGGGATTCCGGTTGGTGGACCAAGCAAGTTCCGCTTGGTCCAAGCGTCTCGTCTCGGCGCTAGCTGACCCGTTGAGCGACTGATCCGAACGGAGGGCGATGTCCGAAGGTTTAGTTTGTTTGCAGAGGTAGCTTCCGACGAAACCAACAAAATGAGTGAATCCCTAAGCGAAGCGAACAACCATTAATTTAATAGGCTTCACCCAATCAACTAAGGATTTTACACTGCAAAAACCAGGTCTGTCCCATTGTTTTAATGGTCGAACGGAAATCTAGGGGAATGGTGCCTTTCAGCTGGTAGTCCAGATCTGGATGTTGCCGATGCATTTGCCTTGGATGTGTGACCCCTCCTGCAGCCCTGTCTGGGAAAAAGGGGTAGTGCCTCCAGCCCTTTCTCCGAAAGAGAAAGATGGTGCCTGTGTCAAGGGAATCTATCTAGCCCCCCAATCTGTCAATTAAAGATGGCCCTAGTCAATGCTAGTCCCTACTTAGGCCCTCGTTGTTTGTACAAGTACATTGCGTCGAACGATCACTATTGAAGTCTCCAGTCTTCGGACACCATCGACATCTGTTCGGTTTGCATCACGTAAGAAGCAGAGAAGAGCCCCTAGTAGCGTCCTTGCTCCTAGCGATGCGCTTTGTTATAGTTTCCGATTCAGTTGGAGGTCATTCCTATAAGAAATCAACGGACGGACTTGGGAGCAACGTCCATGACTGGGTCGGCCCCCTTTCCCTCGGAGTCGAGACGGCCCCCTTTTGTCCGTCTGAAAAACCGTCCCAGTAAATCGGTTGCAGTCGATAAAACATGATGACTATTTTAGGTGGAAAGGAACCTGACAGCTCATGTTTATGACATGCAAGAAATAAGAACCTAATAGGAATGGCCTCCTAAAAACGCGATGGCCTCCCACCTACGACCGAGGTGTCCATACCACAGTGACTGGTGTTGATTTTGGGGAGAGACGATCCTCAGTCCGCCTTCATGAGATCCACACCCCATGAAACGCTCAGCGCACCCAGGTGTGGCTGTACATGGAATAGTTCGCTCAGAACGGAAAAAGGCTGCAGTTCGACAGCGCGGTGAGGCCGTGGACTGGCCCCCAACCGTTCCAGGTTGGTCCAAGAAGTCGGCAAGTCGGAGCTACCAACTTCTTCGTTTCTCCGCTTTGGAGTTGGTGAGTTTGGGTGATTGTTTGGTGTGTGTGTGTTGTCTTGTGGCCCCACTTCGATCATCTTCAATTTGGATGGCGAACAGGAAGAAGTGTTCGGCAAAAGCCCTTTGTGGTGACCACCCTCCCCCTTCGGGCCTAGGCCGCTGGCGACCTACTCCAGATGATGCGCGTGGGGCAGCGGAGGGTGACGTGGCGAGACACGAAGACGGTGCGCCGGTGCGCCGGTGCGCCGGTGGCGTGGGCGTTGTCTCTTGGGCCGTGTGCCTTTCAAGAAAGAAAGAAAGAGCCAAGTTCATCAGCAATGTTGCACGGTTGGAAGATCCAGGTATGAAGTCTATGACTGAGGATAGACATGCTTGACATGCATGCCTCAGCCTGGTAATTAGCCTGGTTCATGCCTTCGTATCATCAATCTCGCAGTTCAGGGCAGCCTATGAGGCTTCTGAGCGGCCAAAGCATGGGTGTTTAGTGGGGATCAGGACTGGTCATTATGACATCAAGTAGTGTCTATACTCTATATATATATATATATACGTATACCGAACTGTCAAGGACAATGAATGTGGGCAAGCCTGATGTTGGGTTCCTGTTATTTTTGTGCTACTGACCACACTAGACAGAAGCGACCGAACATCGTCATTCACATGACGAGTTGTAATTTACCCAAGAGTGCCAAGATCCACTGAAAAAATGCCACCAGTTAAGTCAGTCCAGTCGGCCATGGATGTCCCGTCCACCGGGACCATGGGTGGTCGGTCGGTTTGGCTCGCGACCCCGGAGCCTTCGCACGGACTCGGACCTTCTCGCGCGACCCAGGTGAAAGAGCCGAGGACTCATACCTGGCAGGACCGGTGACCCAGCCGGTGTGACGGAAGTTTGGGGTGACATGCTGACGACGAACTCAGCTAGTCTTATGTTCAAATCAGAAAGGCTGCGTACCAGAACACTTGGAATCTGTAATTCAACATTAAAAGTGTTGCACTTGATTTTGGCCGGTTTACCCCCTCCAACAAACATGGTCATCTACAACCCCTTAATTGTAGAGGAAAATTGTCTTTCCGGGTGTGATTGTCCACTTCCATCGTTTTTTAAGGGAGGGTACCTGATTTCTTGCAGGTGCTGACTTGGTGCGGGGCTCACACCTGTTGGCTTTGCCGGCCATTTGGCTGCTCATTCATTTGGCCTGGTTTGCAACAGGCACTTTGTTGAAAACGGGGACCCCCCAAAGCCGTTCGGACATGGGCGGGCGTTACAAAAGAATTCAACATGAAGCTACAGAACCTGCCTGCTGGGTCATCGTTTGCCAAGTCTGACGTTGGATGCCTTCCAAAACTCCGATTGTGCCATGGCCAGTCCATGGTCCATCAATGGGTCGGAACAAATTCCCTCCAAAAAATCTGCGTAACCTTTTGGGGGAAGGATTGGTTTCCCCACGAAACAATGAACAAAATGGACAGTTCGGGTGAACCTTTAACCTTGAATTTGCCCAAAGGATCGGAAGAAAGGCGTTCCAGCTGCATTGAGCAAAGGCGTTCCAGCTGCATCAATGCTGTCCCAAGAGAGGTTAGACGTGACCTGAACTAGGACCCGTCACCTGGGGTACCGAACTGGGATAGTCTAGTTCGGGTCCTTCAACCTCTGTTGGTCCATGGTTTTGGGGGCCATGCTCCACCCAGCTCAGCTCGAAAACGACTGTGATTTCCGCGCCCAACCAAACCCGCCACACGTGTCGCCGCACCACCACCTCGCTCTCGCCGCGGGTGCCGCAGGATCTGAGCATCGACGTGCCGCACCCGGATGAGCATTCCAGCGCGGATCCTCAGCGGTCGACGGGGTCGGAAGGAAAAGCCAGCCGCCCCAAGAGACACCGTTTGGGGCGCTTTGGACGGTGGCGGGGGAGAGGCACACTGAGGTGCATCTCGGGGGGGAGCACAGTGGAGCATCTCACTGTGCTGTTCGCCTTCGAACGAAGTCTGACTTCGTCGCGGGTGCGTTCGTTCCCCCGCCGCACGGTGCATTTGTGACAAACCAGGGTTCGATGCGACGTCGATCGTGCCAGATCAGAATCGTGCCATGCGACGATGAGGTGGTCGGTTGAGGTCGCCGGTTCACGCGACACCGCAAGACTCCCAGGTGCGATGAGCGCCAAGCAGGTGCGGCCGACACCGCTCGTCTTCGGTTGGTCTTCGGTGAGATCTTCGGAGGGTCTTCGGTTGCTTCACTCAACTGGTTAGATCAAACATGATCAAGTAGAATGCATCTAAAAACAAAATGCCGACCCTAAGGCCCTAAGGATCCGGACCCTCAAGAAGATCTGGTTTTCACGGGGCCTGGGAACAGAGGGTCGAGACCCCGTCGGGGTGTCAGGTCCGAACTGGGTCACTTGTTGAAGCCGAAATGACAGGCATAGACCCCCGAAGAGCCACCAAAAATGAAATACAGGCACCCAGTCACGCACCCAGTCATTGAGAAGTAAGAACACCTTTTGGGTGTTTTTGGGGGTCTTTCCGATACACATGGACTTCGCTTCCTGCGACGCTCAGGGCTTTGAAGAGACTCTGAGAACTCACACCAACTTTCATACGCGACCAGTCCAAGGACAAAGTTAAACCGGTACCTTTTTTGCCTGACCGGAGCCCAGTAACATGGGGTCCTTGACCTGTAGGGATATGATTGGGTGTGATCAAAAGAATCCCCAACGTCATTCGAAAGTCATGGAGACCCCTCGAAACTCACCAAACTCGTGTCTCGACACATCCAGGATGTCCGGAACGCTCCATAAGTAAACACACCCAGAAACCAAAGCCCGAAAAAAACCCAAGAGAAACATCACCCGCTTGCTTTGCCGTCCCCGCTGTCCACGTGACGTCTGTCGGACCGGCGCTCCGCGCTTCACGAGGAGAAGCTCTGGAGCGAAGCGACGCGGGGAGACTCAGCGCGGGCCACGAAGCTCGGTGAGCACCCGAAGCACACGAACGGGGGAGAAACGGGCTGTACTACTAGTAGCTATAGTAACAATAAAGCTACTATGTGTTTGTCTTTCTTTTTTTCCTGGCATTGCTACTAGTAGCTTTCTACTACGAGGAACAAGAACTCACTGTCTCATCTGTCTCTACTTTCTACTTGTCAAGTCTCACCAGCTGGATGCTCGTAGTGTTTGCTTCAGAAGGAGCAAAGGCTATGTCTCCTAAGTACGCTTGAAGCATCTCAGAATATCTCACCCGGCGAATAGTTTCTCACATGCTGGCTGCGTCAGGCGCAACTTTCTCGATGCCACGGTATCTCGTGATGTTGGCCTTGTGTTTGAGGGGTTCTGCATTTTTCGAAGTTTCATGCAAGCTTGTAGATTGTCCGATGAGCTCCCCGACAAAGAAGGCTGCGATTCAGTGTGCATCAGGTGGCCCGGATCCGAACTTTCAGGTTCTCGGCATTGGAAGTGCATCCTTTCTTCCCCCATCACATCACATGCTGAGGAGCAACATGAGACATGTCGTCACCCCTTGACCTCCGAGCTTCGAGCCTTCGAGAGCAGGTATTGGCGCTCCGCCTGGTGGACGAGCCATTTGCGGCCGCTCAGACTTGGACCGGCCGTGAGGGACTCCCACCGAACGGTTTGGGGGGGAAGGAAATGGGGGCGCCAGGACACAGGTGTGTCCCATGAAAAGGAGAAAAGAGTGGAAGGTTCTGGTGTTTCCACAGGACGCTATTGGGTGGAGGCCGTCGCAAGTAGGTGTTTTCGGCCATCGCGAGTAGGTTGGAGGCACTATGCCATTTTAGATAGGCCATCATATACATGATGCAATGCTGTATGCTTTCTTTGTGCAATTTCCAACAGCCCACCATATGCGTGCATAATGCATTTTTGCAGATATCCCAGGATAACCCCTGAGACGCAATGAACTAAACATAATGTGTTTCCCATAAAAGGCTGAAGCTCAGCCTCATAACGCTAGTAGTAACAAGAAGCTACTATAGTAACAAAAAGTAGATTTTCCCGTGGACGGGGCGGGTGCCGAGTTGCTGCTTCAGCTCGGCTGAGCTGAGCTGTACCCGACCAATTCCTCACCATGATTGTAATGGTCGGAATGTCAAAGAACCATTGTTGTACCAAGGGTTTTACACTCGAAAACCGGGTGGTGCCCAAAATTAGGTGCACCATTCTTTCTAGAAAACGATGTTTGAAGGCGAACTTTGGCCCTGTCAAAGACGATCCGAAGGCCGAGTCGGGTTGGTTTTCGCTCCACTTCAAGCCTGGGAAGCTTAAGGCAGTCTTTGGGTGTGTGAAAGTGGACCAGGCGTGAAAGAACCAGTTGGGATTCTAACCTGGAGGAGTTATTTTCAGGTCTTATCGAGAGTTTTGTCTGGACGAAAACAGGTTTGTTCTCTGAAGGAAGTGGCAGTGGGTGACCATGTCAGGTGGTGAGTGCATGTTTGTTTCATTTGGATGATGGATCAATCGGTTGGTCTGGTGCCATGACGGCCATGACCGTCTTTGTTCCTCAGGCAGGCGCAAGGCCTCTTGCCCAAGGCCCGGGCGAAACACGTCAGGGGGACGACGTCCAAGCGGACACGGTGATTGTCCCGTTGGATGAGTACTTTGGCCTTCCGTGGCGACCATCAAACAAAGTTTGAGCTGGTGGTGTTGGTCCTCAAATCAAATATAAGAGCAATGGTTATTCAGCAAAACCAAGTAAAAATTATTTGCGGTTGGAATCCTCGGGACTCGATAATTGGAAGCCGACTTGGTTGATTTGGGCAGGATGTAGCAGTGTTTGCTCCTTTCTCACCTTTTCAGGAGCGACCCCCCGGCCATGGACCGGCATGTGGTGATCTGGCACCAGACCGACAGGGCACCACCTACCTGGTGTCGGTCGTCCGCTGCCGGACTCGAGTTCCAGGTTGAATCACCCATCCCCACATAGTGCTGGAAGCAATGGCCTCCAACCTACTTGCAATGGCTTCCAACCTACTAGCAATGGTCTGCAACCTACTAGCGATGGCCTCCAACCTACTAGCGATGGCCTCCAACCCACTAGCGATGGCCTCCAACCTACTACCACTAGCGATGGCCTCCAACCTACTAGCCATGGCCTCCAACCTACTAGCGATGGCTTCCAACCTACTAGGGATGGCCTCCAACCTACTAGCAATGGCTTCCAACCTACTAGCGATGGCCTCCAACCTACTAGAGATGGCTCCCAACCTACTAGCAATGGCCGCCAACCTACTAGCGATGGCTCCCAACCCATTAGCGGCGTTGTGTTAGCCACTTACGATATCTCTGATGGTTTCGCGAAATTAAAGAAAGCAAACAATTGCAAATCCAAAAAGCAAAAATCAACTGAAAAAAGCAAAAGCAAAAACACAAATCCAAAAAGCAATTGTACAAGCAAAAGCAAAAAATATGCAAATCCAAAAAGCCCAAAAAGCAATTGAAAAAGCAAAAGCGATGAAAAAAACACACACTCTGACATTGGTTTTCAGTTAACTCAATTCCCAAGTGGAAGAAAGGCGAGAGAACGGCAAGGCGGAAGGTCCAAGCATTTGTAGGTGTTTTAACAAAAGAGTTTCTCACTTGACTGCGGAAGATGCATTAGCCGCTTTACTGAATACCTAGCAGACCGCGTGCTTGTGAATCAACTAGAAAAGAGAACTTACCATTTGTTTGGTGTCAGTACTCAAGGCCCTTGCTCTAGCTTTCTTTGTTTTGCTGGTGCATATGCTGTCAGCACCCCCAAAGTCTAGCTGAGTGGGACGTTTGCAGTTGACTGTGCTGACCAAACAGAAAAGATCCTTCTTTTGTCTTTCACTGCGGTACCGCCAGCCTCTGGGATTTACCACTCGAATCCACCCATAGTTAAGAGGTGGAAATTTGCAGTGAAGTGGCAACCTGATGGGTTCGCAAAGAAGCTTGCAGGCTCTGACACCCGTTTGCAAGCTCGGACACCCCTTTGGACCAAATCCTTGTTGCCTGATGAAATTCGCAACGTGATCGACGACCACTTTCAAGAGATTGGCAGGACATCGTTGGAGGTAGAACTGGATGGTGTCGCGGAGATCGACGACCGCATTGACAAAGATTGGCAGGACATCATTGGAGGTAGAACTGAATGGGGTCACAAGTGGACCAAAGACCTTTTGGACCTTCAAAAGAGGTGCAGGGGCTTCGCAGAATGCCATCCTGATGTCAAGGACATAACCAAGGGAAACGCTTGTTGCTGTGGCGGCGCATGCCCCTGGATGTTGGACATGTCGATTCGGACCTTCCACTGCGGTTCCTCAAGGGTTTTGACATTGTAGGCGAGGTGCCACATGCGGCGCTCTCCATCGTGCTCTCGTCTCTGCTCTGTTGTCGGTGGACGGTCTCACGGCCCTTGCTCTTTTTCAGCGGGACAATCGCCGTCACGGCCCTGGAATCCAAAAGGCCAGACTGAGTGGGACTGTGCCCTTTGTAGCTTTTGGTTGAATGGATCAGGTGGCAACCAATGACAAATTTAAACTTGACACTGTGAGGCAGCCACGGATCTTGCATGATGACGATCAGTTCCACTCGATTTTTCGCTGGAAACGTCCGCAGGCAGCACGCAGCACGCGCGGAGTGGTGAAAGCCGGACACTTCCGTCGACGAAAAGCGCGCACTTCGACTATCCCGTGAGGGAGGTCCAGAGATGTTCAGAGTGTGTACGAATTGCGGCCGAAATGATACAAGACCATACAGGACCTTCCAAGTCCGGTGGTTTTTGGACACCCCTGCCTTAACCTCTAAGAGATGTATAGATATTTATGGACACCTCAAACTAGGAACAAGAAACTACTAATGACATGGCTACCTGCGAGTGTCGGCATTTTGGTTATGAACTTGAATGAATCTTTCCCTCATGCTGAAAAAAGATAACTCACATGCCATGTCTTTAGCCGCTTTGCTGAATACCTAGCAGACACGGACGGCGGATTAAACAGTTGTTTAAAATGCAGGTACGCTTGCACGGGTCCCAGGGGAGGTCTTCGTTGGCCACCGCTCCTCTGGGACCCCCCCTGCCTTGTTGTTTTTAATTAGTAGCGATGCCCTTGGGTCTGGCGGCCTCTAGTTCCTAGTAGCGAGGCCAGAAACCATTAGTAGCATCCTTTCTTCAAGTGGGAACCTGCTGCATGCATACTTACCGGGCACGAACCTTGGAAACCGGTGTTGACACACACATTATGCCGCAATCGGCGCTCTGCACCCCTTGCGGTAAACAATTTTGTTCTGCAGCTTTGTACACATAACGCCGATAGCGCCGCGCCGGAAGATTACTAGTCACCTAAAAAGCCTTAGAAAGACAGACAAAGAAAAACAGAAAGAGAAAACGAAGAGGGCAAGAGAGAAAGATAGGAGTAGTTACGAGGCCGACTAGTTACGAAGCCTGTTAGTTACAATACATGCAGAAGCTAGCGAGCGGGACTTTTGTCGTATACCGCCCGGGTAGCTAGAAGTAGGACAGGAGAAATAGAAGGAAAGGCACCAACACACAAGTGTGTTGAGTGCGATTTCCTTCTATAACCCTAGATAGCGGGTAGGATAGCAACAGAGGCCAGGGGCAGGGAGGGGTGCCCGAAGGCATTGACATCACTGACATTCAAGTAAAGCCGATTTAGGGCCGGCGCACCCTTGTCGGAAAGGCACCTGGAACCTAACGAAAGGCCTCAAGAAACGAAAAGCAACAGAAAGAGAGAAAGAACCCAAGAGCATGACATGCGCATGCAACAGGAAAAGCTACCTAGCTGCTAGCTTGGTGACCCTGCGACGTGTACCTCAAAAACCGCATGGGTGAAAAACATGGAAGTGTGGACAGTAGCGTCACTGGTCTCAAAATGGTCATGGTTGGTAACGTGGTGCTGTACACTCTTGAAATCGAAAGCGAGCTGCGAAATCATGAAAAACAAACATGAAAGTGGATCGGCGCCTCCTTGCGGAGGATCACACCCAGCACCCAAGTGGGACGACTGAGCGAGTCACACTCTGACATTGGCTTTCAGTTAACTTTTTTTCCCAAGTGGAAGAAAGGCGAGAGAACGGCAAGGCGAAAGGTCCAAGCATTTGTAGGTGTTTTAACAAGAGTTTCTCACTTGACTGCGGAAGATGCATTAGCCGCTTTACTGAATACCTAGCAGACCGCCTATGCATTAGCCGCTTTACTGAACACCTAGCAGACCGCCTATGCATTAGCCGCTCTACTGAATACCTAGCAGACACGGACGGCGGATTAAACAGTTGTTAAAAATGCAGGTACGTTTGCACGGGTCCCAGGGGAGGTCTTCGTTGGCCACCGCTCCTTTGGGACCCCGGTGGCCCCCTGCTTCTTTGTCTTTTTCTTTTCCTTTTTTCTGCATCTCTGTCCCTGCCTTGTTGTTTTTAATAAGTAGCGATGCCCCTGGGTCTAGCGGCCTCTAGTTCCTAGTAGCGAGGCCAGAAACCATTAGTAGCATCCTTTCTTCAAGTGGGAACCTGCTGCATGCATACTTACCGGGCACGAACCTTGGAAACAGGTGTTGACACACACTCTGACAATTGTATTCAGTTACACTCAATTCCCAGGTCGAAAATGGTGAGGGAACGGCAAGGTGGAAAGTCCGCAAATGTGTAGATGTTTTAACAAAAGAGTTTGTCACGTGACTGCGGTGGCGTGCTGCAAAACCCTCGGCGGCTGCAAGTGGCTGAAGGAGCAAAGTTTGAGGGGCTGTAGCATGAAGAAGGACCATGAAAACAACGAACAGCGGCAGGGTGGACCATTGGTGTCAATGTGCTATTCTGCAGGTACAGGATCAAGCGTCCTTGATCCCTTCCCATCTGTGGTCGTAGCTTCGTTGCGTGCAGTGGACCACAGATGCTGCACGCCCCTGCATGAGGTGAATCCAAACCCTTAGGCACAGGGGTTGACACACACACACACATGCAAAAAAAATAAGTGTCCCCAAAAGGCACCAAAACAAAAAAACGGAAACAAAAAAAGAACGTAAAAAGCGAAACAGCGAAATGCAAAAAACACGAAAAAAAACATGCGGAAAAAAAGGACGCCCCCTCCTCCCCCGAAAAAAAAAGGAAAACATAGGACACCATGTGTTTTTTGGACTCTTTCTTCTGCTTTTGCTGTTTCAGTTGTTTTGTTTTTTGGGGGTTGCTGTTGCTTTTTTTTTGCGTTTGCTGTTTCACTTGTTTTTTGTTTTATTTTTTCAAGATTCTCAGAGTTAGCCTGGGTCCGGCGAACACAATACTAGCGATGGCTCCCAACCTACTAGCGATGGCCTCCAACCGAAAAGCAACCCATCCTCAAAGACAAGCTCCCTGAATCAAGCAAGGCGGGGCATAGGCTCCTGGTTCCTCCTGACGACTCCTGTCTCGATCGATGTGTCTTTTTCGATGTTTGAGTTTAATCTTTCCAATGACTTCTGAGGGATTTTGAAGAGGCTGTTTCCAAAAAGGGTCAGGCATGAGAAGTGCAAAATCACCATCCATCACACACAACTCATCGCTCCAGACGTTCGATCCTCTTTTCCCGCGGCCGTCTTCACGCACGCTGAAAATCCTCGCCTCGTCCCAAAGAATTCCGGTTCAGACATTTCGATCCGCCTTGGTCCTGGGTTTTTGGTCGCCGACTCCACCCGATGGACCGAACCACACTCGTCGCTCCTCCGTTCCACCAGGTGGGTGCCTAGGCGCCCCGGGCCACCGGAGCGGAGCGGACCCGGACCACCGCCACGGGGGACGAGGGCACGGGGAGTCGACGACGCTGGCCTTGTGTTTGAATCAGCTGAGCGAGAACAGAGGATCCGGATCCGTCCGAGAACGGCACCGGCATCGAGAACGGTCATTCTTCACTCGCATGGAGCACCAGTGGTTTCACTGGGCCACTGGGGAAGAGTTCTTCGGGGAAAAAAAGGATCAGTTTCTCATCATTCTTCCTGGGCCCTCGTTGTGAGTATTTGCACAGATCCTTTGATCATGTTGGAATTGGCCCAGGGAATTAGCGCGACCCACAGGACCCCCCCGTCGTATCGGCATCATCGGTTTGCCATGAGAGAGTTCTGCGTATCCAAAACCAGGTATCACAGTACGTCAAACCTCTCCCCAGATGATTGTATCATGAGTGTGCTTGTGCCAATGAACGAGGCGGATGGAAAGAAAGCATTGGTTGCCTTTGCCAAGCCTTGGGAGCTTTCTACCGACCAATCATGGCTAATGGGCAAGAAATTGCTTTTGATTCCTACATCCACTGAATCCATTGGACCCTCCAGAAAAAAAGGGGTGAAGAGGGTGTGCTCCACACATTAGGAAGTGCCATTGGAACCTCGCGGCATGGCAATACTTGACAGATGTTGAAAAGGGAATAAAGGGGTTCTCCTACTTGGAGTTTGCTGATTCTCAGTAAGCGAAGGACAGGTTCTGCACCAATGGACCATGTTGAAGCAGGTTTGAAGAGTTGGGTTTGCGGTGAAGGAAACCATATCAACAAACAAAGTAGCATTGAATGTTCCAAAGTATTCATGATATATCATCATACTATCATATGAATCATATGTGATATGCTGTGTCATGGCATGATAAACCCTGACATCATTTGGCATCGCTTATGTAGCACCAGCTTATGTATGTGTATGTATATATATTTCTTTCTTTCTTTCAAATGGACGCTTCGATTGGACGGACCGGCAGGATTGAATTCGGTTGTAGGCCTCTAAGAGCGCCAAGATCAGTTCTGAGATTCACAAGGATCGTCACCCCAAACACGGTCAATTAAACAATGGGCAATCGCCTCATACTTGCATCTCTTGAAAAGAGAGTGAGGGATGTCACGTTGAGTCAAGTCATTGAGCGACATGGCAAGGTGCACCGTGAGCAAGCAATGGAGCCCACATGTATCATGGTACAAGTCAACGTGGCCAACTTGAGGCATCGACAACAGCATTTGTGTGTGGTGCAAGAATCTCAGAGAAGGTCGATGCTCAAACAAACATGGCACATGATACCGCCACGCACAGGCACCAAGCAACAACATGCATTGTACCATGGCATTGGCCTTTGCAACTAGGTGATGTTGGCTCGCTACAAGGTTATCACGGCCCCAAGGGAGCTGCAAGGTGCGATTGGCACAACACACCTCGCCATAAAAATCAACAGGCCCAATCATCCAACAAGGATCAAGCAAAGTACCAACAACGGCAACAATCCACCCTTCATGCAAAAGCCGCATGCAAAAGGTCTGGATGTCATGGTCAGCCAAGTCCACATCAAGTGCAAATATGTACAAGTCAGCCTGCTTGTCAGCCGCTGCTCGTTGCAGGGAATTTGCAAGCTCAGTGGTGGCGCCGGCCACGGCATAAGGCATCAGAACAGTGTGGCCTTTTTTTAGGGGAGAAGGTTGAAGATTGGCGAACGAATCCAAACGCGCACAGTCAAGCAGCAACCATTTCGAGTTAGCCAATCTTCTCGCCCGAATACCAAGCTCAGGCCTGACGAGTTCGGCAAGCTCCCCAGGGTGAAAGATCCAAGCAACAACAACAGACGCACGCGTCAAAGCGTGCTCAACCTCAACATCATTAGCATGATCGGCAGCAGCCGTTATGACATGGGCCAAGCCAAGCGCAAGTTGTGGTGCATGCTTCACAAAAGGCCAGCAAATGTTAAGAAGTTCATGCACACAAAAACCGAGATCGGTGCAACTTTGAGCATCAACGTGCATTATCCAATTCAGCAATGAACTTGCAAGGGCAAGGTCACTAGGCAACGCTGCTTCATCCTGTGGAGGGTCTGGAGAGGGCTTCAATGTCGCCCACCAAGGCAAAGGCCCAAAGCTTTGGACAAGGGGTTTGAACGCGGTGCGCGACGGCTGGCGTTCCAACTCAGGAAACTCAAGATCAGACTGTTCCAGGATTGCAAGGCATTCCTTCTTCTGCTTCAGGTGGCGCTGAAGACGGGTGGAATCCTGACAATTCAGCAAGCAAGCTTGACACACGCTACCTCGCGCATAGCGATACTCTCTCGCGTTAGTACCATGATGCCGATAATTATGAACAGCGATCCCTTTCGCTGTTTGCATGCACTTACCACAAGTGGCACAGGAAAAGGTTGCCTCTTCATCCGGGAGATTGGCCGAGCAATCGCCAACATACACCCCGACGTCCGACATGAGGTCGCAAAACCGCACGCTAAACTCTTTCCCTACGCACTCACGCGTTTGGTGCAACTTAGCGACTGTCTGCACACGCTTAAGCAAATTTTTCCACCATCCAGAGTCATGGAGAATGCGTGTATCCAGCAACGCAGTAGGCACACCATGCTCAAGACCAATGGGCTCCATGTAATCAATCCATTGCAACGACTCATGCAAGTGCTTTAGCCAAGATTGCTCTTTCCGTAGAAGGGCCCACAAGGACCTGGGACCACATCGCAAGAGGCGGCCGTAATATCTGGCTCTTTCCACATAAAGGATGTGATCCGGACGGAGAAAAAGCAGCTTGTTGCACACCTCGTCATCCGTCGTGTTTTTCGTATGTCTCCGGAACAGGGCGCAAAAAAGGCGGCGGTAGAGGGACATAACGCATGTGCGATAACGAGCAGCCTCACTGGCCCGACTGAAAACCCAAGTGGCAGCATGATGCAAGAAAGATCGCAAAACTTGAGAACAAAACACCTGCTTTTTAGTTTTCAGAGGGAGAGCAGGATTGCGAAACACATCCTTGCAAAGCTGTCTGAAAGATTCATGGGCTATGGCGTTTCTCTTTCGCAGCTCAGGGGTCATGTCGCCATCCCACTTCAACAGTGTGCCAAGGTGCACATATCTATCGGTCACTCGCAATGTTTGGTCTGGCTCACCGGACACAAGGATTTCACAGCCTTGGTCGATAAGGACCTTGCGGCGGACAGCCCTAGAATTGCGGCCATACAAGCAAAACATGCACTCACTTTTACCCTGCTTCATGTTCATTTGAATGCCAATGTTTTGGAGTCTGCGGCGGCAACGATCAGCCACGACCGGCACAAGTTCAGCAAGCTGTTCAGGGCATGGATGGGTGATCAACAAAGCAATGTCATCAACCCAAGTCGGAATAGGCATTTCACATTCTGCGTCGCCATCATTCAACAAACAAGCGGCGGCACCAAGGTTACGCAAATCCTGATGCAAGCGATCCAGAAAAAACGAAAAACCCACTTGGAAACACAAGTCCGCAAGAGGGCCACCAGGAGAAGCCCCCGAGGTGGTATGGATCACTTTAGGGCTTCCACGAACTCGAAACCAAGTAGTGCTCATGGCATCACGCAATCTCTGAACAACATGAGGGGGCAAACCAGTAACCTCCTTGCGACGCAGGGCGCAGATCAGTTCCAACATGTCTTCCTGCCGCTGAGGGTCATCTGTCATGGCCTGAACAAAAGTGCAGGCTGCAGACGTCGACTCGCCCAAAATGACTTGCCGAAACACCGCATAAAACGCATCTTGTCCGTCAACAAATAAGATAGCAGCAGGGAACTTTGCGCGCTTGGCGTATCTAATGAAGGAAGCAACCAAATGGTGGTGCATTTCTGTGGAAATCCCGGGCCGAGCGCCACATTGCATGTCTTGAGCGCGCCAATGCTCACGAATCTCAGCTCGGAGCAATTTCTGGTAAATCTTAGCGGCAGTATCATAAAGCATGATATTTCGCCAAGACTTGGGGTGGGTCAAATCAGCTCCATGCTTAGGTGTAGGCACCACTTCACCGCCCAGCCACTGCAGTGGGGGCTCGTGTCGAAGCCATGTCTTCAAAAGAACCGGCATCAGAACAGCTGTCGCAGCGCGTGGAGCAACTTTATACAACTCACCGGGGATGCCATCCATGCCGACAGCCTTGTGAGACTGCAGCTCTCTACAAGCTGACTCAACACGATACCATGTGGGAACACTATGCAAATCCGAACAGCCTTGCAACAAGCCAACATCAGAAGCGTGAGCATGAGCAAGGGTCAACGCTTCTCCAGTCACTTCCAAACCACGTTCAACACACGCGTAGTGCCCAGCAAGAACATCAACAGCTTCAGCACGGCACCTGACGGATGTACCATCTGGCCGCTTAAGTGCTTGCATGGCATTAGGCCTGCGCGCTTTGCGACTTCCCGTCATTTGCCGCAAACAAGCATGGAAAGCCCGAGGACCAAGTGTAAACTGGTTAGCAACAAGTTGCAACACAAAGTCAGCCTTGTCTGCCACAAGTGCCTTTTTGAGGTCTTTGGTCGTACTGTGAATTCTGTAAGAGGCGACAGCAATAGCCTTATTCATGCGCTTGATGAAGGACGGCAAGCTTTCACGACGCACGACATGTTGACCATGGGTCCACTCACGCCAACGCACAAAAACAGAAGCCAATCGAGTAACGTGTACAGCTTTGTGGAAACAATGAATGTCTCGGCGGGCAGCGCGACGTTTTTGGATAAGCTGCCAAGTTTCATGGCCAATGCATGACTTCCTTGGTCGACGCTGTGGCCGCGGGAATTCCTCTTTCAATCGCTGCAAAATGAAGCCTGACACCCGTGACCAATGATCGGTGCTATCAGTAGCCCAGGGGATGGCAGGCACAGAATCAAGTATTTGCTCACACTTTACGCGCCCTTCCTTTGTCAACATCTGGCCAACATCCAAACCGGGATCCAACTTCCGACAAGAGCTCACAGTACACTCATGCTCACCCAGGGTCGTAAAGGTCAAGGGCACATGGTCAGTGATGCTCATGCAGTTTTCAAACATGTCAAGAGTTTCAGTGGTGCTGTCCGGCCCACTCCAGTTATGGGGCAACATGATGTAATCCAAACACGCTTGCGCGTTGTTAGGCCCCTTCCAAGTGATGATCGGCTGACCACTCTGATCAAAAGAGGCCGACAACACTGCCTTCTTTGACTTGACCACACCAGCCAACCTCAGTGCGTTTGGATCAGCGGGGTGAGTCAAATCGTGATGAGAGCGACGATTGAAAAAGCGACCGTTAGCATCAAACAAGCCAACAACAGGAGTATCAGAATGTATCTCAGCAAGCGCTTCCTCAAGTTGGTCCCACCACGCATTGCACGCTTCATCCGTGTGATCACTGTTGCTCAACGCATGCCCAACGACAAACGCAACAGTAACGGTGTCTGCCTTTACCGTAGTGAGTAACAAGCGTGGGGTCGCAACATGGATGCAAACAGAAGTGAAATCCCAGGAAACGTTGCGTTCCTCATCTCGAAAAAAAGGGATCCGTTTACTGAGCCACAGTTCACATCCTCCAACACGCCTGTCATCAGCAGCAGAAACAACGCGCATGTACGCACCAACGCTCGAGAGGCCAGTGTGCTTTCCACGAGCCTCTTGGATGCCAACAACAGCACAGCCCAACTTGTGAAACTGCTCAGCTGTTAAACAAATCTTGCCTTCTTCCCTCAGGGTCATTGCGTTGTAAGTCGCACACTTCCCGACAACGCGAAAAGACCGCATGGCGCTTGCATCAGCAAAGCCTATGGGAGCAAGATGCCGCGGCACAGACAAACTTGAGAGTTGTCGGGGTTCAACAAGAAAACAAGATCGCGAATCATGCTTAATCACGGGGGGGTACATTGGCAAATCACCATCTCTCAACGAGGAAACCCACATCCAGTGCCAACTATCCTCAGGGAAAACGAAAGAGTCAAGCAAAGAGGGGTCATGCTGCCACGCAATCAGGTTTGAGTCAGGACGTACGGCGTTCGCCAACACATCAGCACATTCGTTCCAAGCATGCGAATTATGCGCGCGAACATGAGTCAAGCACAATGAGCGGCGATTGTGAGCATGCAAAACAAGCGAGCGCACAAAGCCAGCCAGCGGATTGTCAGCAGCAGCACTGGCCAGGCCAGCTGCTGAGAAACCGGCGGTTTCGGAGTCAAAGGAAATCTCAACAGCAACACCAGTCGGGAGACTACAAGCCAAGAGAGCCGCGAAAAAAAGGGCCATGTGCTCTGCAATGGCTGCGCTGAGTTTAGGCTTGGGCCAAGGAAAGCGCTGGTCAAGGCTCACGTTCCCACTAGCAACTCCAAGGCGCACAAGCTTGGGTTCATGGCTAGTCAAGCAACCGGGCAATGCTTGCACCTCACCAAGTGCGACAAGAGCCCAAGTGGCGCTTTCAGCCCCGTCCTTTTGCCGTTTGAATGACCCATCAGTAAACATGTGCACCTTTGCAATATCCTCACATGTCCAAAGTGGAGTGACTTCAAGGGCCGCGACAGTAGCAGCATGCCAAATCACATGGTCAGGAAGCGACTGGCTCAATATGTCAACAGTGAACGCCCTCTCAACAGCATGTCCCATCTGAGGCTGAAAAGGAATATCAACAAGTCTGTTTTGGTGTTCCCAAGACACAAAATTGAAGGAATCTTCAATAAAACAAGCAACGTTGGCATTGCAAATCTCAGAATCTTTAAACAAAAATGGAGGGGAAAAATCCTTGGCCAGTGGCTGTACAGTGTGGCTGGAACCCCTCAGTTCATCTACTGGCGCACGGTTCCGGTAGCTCTGGGAGCTCAAATCATCTTCGTCATGACCAGGAATCAGGTGATCAAGGGCCAAGATTACCGGCTTGCCCCGGCTCTGCTCTGCAAGACCCATAGCAGCGCAAGCATCATTCAAACTGTTGAGGGCATCAGATACCACAACGGGTTCAACCGGCACTGCGCAGCTGTCCATGGCAGCAACGGCATCTGAAACTACAACACAACTAGTATCACTACAGGGGGCCTGGGGCTGGCCAACATTTGCTATGCTCACATAGCTTTCGCCGACCCTAGGTCGGGATTCAGTACTTTCTTGTATGTTTTGTTTTTGGCCCATTGGCTCTTTTGTCCCTTTCTTACCCACGCCATCTTGGGGGCTGTGGGATTTTCCAGTCAAGACATCTAAGCCTAAACGGATCCTTTCACAAGAGCAGAGCACACGGTCAACGTGCACTGCGAAGGAAAGGTCAACTGCTCTTTGGCCGGCTTGAAACACACTCAGGAATGTGGGATCACCGACGATGGTATGACAAAATTGATGAACCCAAGCTTCACAAGTGGTAAGACCGTGCTGTAAGATCCTATCTTTACAAGAAAACTTCACAGGCACTAAACAATCAAGGCAATTGCCAAACCCTGTAGCAATTGGCAAGTTAGGCTGGAAGAATCTTAATTCAAGATGGTGTGAAAAATCTACCCTTCGATTGCGTCTAGGCCCGTCACTGGCATGCTCATGTTGTGCAACTTCACCAGCAGGAGCATGGGAACCACAGCTTAGGCCTATCCAAAAACTGCCTTGGACTCGTTGTTTTGAGTCTTTTGGCGCTTCTGCATCGGTGCTTCTTTGAGTAACTCCATGCAATCCATCAAAGCCTTCTGCATTGTGCCAACTGTCACATCCAAATCCTGGTAGGCAATTTCTGGTCTCTTGACGCTCTTTGTCCTTGGCGTATCTGCTGCTTCTTCTTCGTCCGCATCTTCTTCCATCTCTGCCTTCATATCTTCGTATGCCTGAAGCGCTGCAGGGGACAATTCGCTGGGCATACCCCCGCGGTCGGACTCCATCAGCTCTTCGATGGCCTGTCTGGCTTGGTGTATCTCGGCAAGGCAGCTCATCTCGGCTTCCGCAAACTGCTGCATGGTGGACTTGAAGATGGCTATATTCTCTTTGAAACGCTCGGTGGACTTTTCGAGGTAGTCTTTCCAAGCCTCCATGTGCTGAGCCCTGCCCTCCTGGACCTGAGCCAACCTCTTCCGAGCCCCACCAAGAGCTGATGCCGACTTGTGGAGCTCTTTGGTGGTGAGCTTGTGCTTTTGTTTGTCGTACTTGGCCACAATCTCTCGCACAGCTACCGGAGCTTGACCAAAATCTGGGCAAGTCTTCAAAGCATCGATCAGCGTTTTGAAGTCGCTGGCTTGTTGGGAAGAAGCGGGAGCTGTCGCTGGGGCCGAAGCTTGAGCATGGCCATAGGCAGGAGGCCAAGCATGCGGTGGCGGCACAAAGTCTGCCTGACTGTATGCCGGGGGAGGCGCGACTTGGCTTTCTAAGCTTGTTGGCCCTTTCCCTGCATCTTTGGCTTTTCCTTTTGCCATGCCTTTTGCATGGTTCTTTCCCTTGCGCTCCCGCCCACGAGGTGTGGGAGTACGGCGCGGCGACCTGGGTCGCGGCCACTGGTTCCATGGCTGCCATGATGCCTCCACTCCATAAGATGATCCACGATGCCACGAAGTAGGATGGTCCCATCCAACTCCACACTGATTGCAAAAATTGGCTGATTGCTTGTTCCATTGCCGACAGCCGCTGCATTGCCACGACATTGGTAGGGTGTACCTTGGTCGTGTATGATGGGATTCCAAATAGTCAGCGGTCTGCCTTAATGTTGACAATGGCACTTCAAGGCCAAGATGTCGGGCTGCAATTATCTGTGCACGCCCAATGGATCTTCGTCGTCGGAGGTTCCGATGCCAGGTTGGTTCACGCCACACACTCGTGATTGGATACAAGGGCACAAGTGAAAGAGTAACGAGGTATTCGAAGAAACCTCTAAGGCTTCTTTTGAACCGAAACCTTTATGTATATATATATGTATATGATATATAGATATATATATATATTAAATATATATATATGACATTGCTTTGCTTCTTTTGATCAGGCGGCAACACAATTCGGCAAAATACCCGCAGCGTATGTGAAAGAAGCGCCGCGGATGACGCGCCGCGAAACCCAGCAATCTCACGGCCCACGGGTCGCTCCAAGAGGGAGCGAACCGAGCGAACCGCTCGACCCGAGCCCGGCTCCAAGCAGCGAGGTGGCGGACATAGACCGGAGCGAACCGAGCGCCGGACGCTTCCGGACATGGATCGACAGCAAGGATTCATGGAGTTCTGGCTCCAAACTCAATGATGAAATGATCTCCTTCAAAGGGGGTGGTTGTCCTGCTTCAAGGGGAGGTTGAGTATATCGATTTGTTGTCGTGGTTCGATGGCCGCCCTGCATCCATGAAGAGAATCAGAACTTCTCCCAATCGGATCAGAACTTCTCCCGTTGGCGGCAAGAAAGTTCCCCCGCTCACAGGTGGTACCGTCGGTGGCACTGAAGGGATTGAACTCCAGACTTCTCGATGAGAGGAACAGAATTGAAAGCGGTTAAAAGACATCATTCAAAAAGAGGAAGGAAGGAAAAAGATGAGCCCTGTCTAGAGGTCTCAAGAAACAAACCAAGTTCAAAGCAAGAGGTTTCGTGACAAGGTCTCATGAATGACTAAAGTCTTTACAAAATGACCTTGTGAATGAGACCAGGTTTCCTACTAAGCTTTCCTACTGGTGTTGCTCTCTTTCATTCATAAGCCACTTAGCCACTTCAGCTTTGTAGGATCTACCCGGATCTCTCCAGCCTGCCTTTTTGGGGGGGACCGACGGACCGTCCTCCCGACTCACGGTGGAAGTGGAGTGAAAACAAACCACCTGGTTGGGTATTTAACAAGCAGTGTCCGGACTCAGAAACGCCTTCGAACCTCCCAGAGAAGGTCGGGGAGTGTTTGGATCATCTTGCCCCGATTTTCTCGGGCTTCACCACGGATGGATGTTCACAGGGGAGCAGAGGTTGTAGTTCACATAAAACTAGTGACTATAGTCGGTTGATGTCCTTGTAAACAGGTCTCATTGCTTTGCATTTGGGTCTTTCAATTCTGGCTCAGCCACACTGACCATACCACATTGGGTATGTTTTTTTCAGAATAGCTTTTGTTTCTTCATGTCTTTCTTGTTTCTGGTTGTTCCAATGTTGTTCATGGTCCTTTTTGAGGGAGTGTTGTTCTTTCCTTGTGGGTGCTGGAACACACCGAAAGCTGCTTTAGCGCCGCGCAATCGGACTCGGACCAGTTCTTGACCCGGCCATAAGACGTGGCCAGGGAGACCTGAAAAGCGAACTCCTTTGGAGTTGGAAAAACACGTAACACGTCCAACCTCAGAGTAATGCCCTCCAACCCACTAGCGATGGCTTCCAGCCTACTAGCGATGGCCTCCAACCTAAGAGTGATGGCCTCCACCTAAGAGCAATGGAGTTGCCATTCGCAACATGGTGAGATGTCCATTCTGTGCTTCTGATCAGTTCCTAACACTCCAACCCGCAACCCGTGACTCAGTTGGATGAAACATATAGATTCTTTAACCAGGGCGACTCTTTCTGCCTTAAAGAGCATGAGGCTCCACCTCTTCCTTTTCCAGCTGAAGTTCATGTACGGCCACATCACCGGAAAAAATGTCACCCTGATCCCTGATCCGCATCGAGAGACGTCTTCCACTCGACTCGACTCGACGTCACCAGGTACGCCTCCGCGCACGAGTGCTTCAAGAGCCTCGAGGAGCAGTTGCGTGCGGCGAGGCCCGGCCTCGGCACCGCACGGCGCCGGACGCGAAGCTGAACGAAGACAACGGACACTCTGACTCCTTCAGACGCGAAGCGGATGTTCGGTTTGGTGTTGCTTTCGGAAATCGTTGAAGTGTGTGTTGGGAGAAAACATGACTTTGTTTGATGGTTGGTGTTGCTTTCCTGTGTTTCCCCTTTCCAGATTTTTCTTCGCTTCCTTTTCACTCCAAGTAAGTCCAGTTCCGCCCTTGTGCTCATGGGGACACCGCCCCCTTGCGGCGGTAGTGAGGGCGATCTTTGGATCGCTTCCTGTGGCCTTCAGGTGCGAAGCAGGCACAAGAGATGTGCTACGCTGTTCATTCTGTCCAGAAGAGGAAGCAAGTCGACCGCAGGAAGCAACCCAGGAAGCAAACCAGGAAGCAACCAGGTTTATAGAAAACCCCTCGGCCCTCTGCTCAACGATTTCGTTGCCAAACTCGTTTCCCTCGCAGAAGTGGGAGCGTTGAGAGACAGGTCACCCGTCCACGCCGTTCCTGGAGACCGCAGAGAGTTCGGGCGCGGCTTCTGGTGGGACCTCTGACTGGTTCAAGAGGTCTGTTTCTCGAAAAAGGAGTCAAAAGGATCATGAATTGGTTTGCAAGACCATGAAATGATCTTCACCTGCTGGCACTATGTGGGGTTGTCAGGAAGTCCCAGGGTTATCACCTTCCGCTCCAGCGCTTGCCCGCTCCGCTTGCCCCGCAGGGAGGGCCTTGCCATGCAGCGGAAAGAGAACCTCGAACTCTCACGTGAGGGATCTCAAAACGTGGGACCTTTTGGGCGGCACGTGGTTCTTGATGGCAATTGGTCCATTTTCTGGATCGTTCTGTCGGCTATCCCTGTTTTGGATTGTCCAAAACCGTTTTGCTGAAGCAGGGCACGACAGAATGATTTAGCAACGCGCATGGTGCGTTGCTTTCGCGGGAACCGGAGACCCACATGGAACCTGAAAACCACGGTCCATGCCATCAGGTTCCAATTGAATCTGCATTGTCCTGGTAGAGACTCACCCACTGTGAGCTTTAATCCTGGCTTAGCTTCCGGAAACGTCAGGAACATCAAGCCAGCGGACACTCTGACCACCTTATAAGCTTGTAAGCTTGTGGGAATAAATCAAGCAGATCAGATGAAGCACCTATGTCGACTGTGGCCGTTTGCTTCATCCTTCGTCAACGTACCTTCCGAAGATCTCCAGCCGGTGAAACTTGTCATGATACACCACCCAAACCATCCAGGCAGTTCCCACGATGTCGCTGGGAGTCCCAGTGGTTCCAGTTCGACTAAACCCGACCGAACGAGGGCCCCTGGTTCCTCCACTACTCGTGGTTTGCCTGGGATCCACTGGGCAATTGTTGAGCACTTCACCCCAAACTCGGAAGAAACCGTAGCTGGTCTTCGAAAGAAATCCCTTTTGCCGCGAAAACCCCAACTCAGATTGTCTTCCGGTGATTTCAAACCGGAAGAACCGAATCCATGTGAAGTCTTGATTGCGTGTGTTTGGCGAGTCGGCGAGTCCATGTCTTTTTAGTAACATAAGTATACATATAGATACTGAAAAAGAAACGAATCAATTTGGAACGGCTTTTTGGAAGATAGAAGTCAGGTACCGGTAGGAGTTCTTTGTCTTTTTTGCCACGGAGTGTAGCCAAAAGACACCAGCATAGACTTGAACATATGGGTGGGTCCAAAAGATTCCATACAAAGAAGGGTGCTTCGGCATTCAACCAAGCAAAAGAAAGCTCCTATTTCAGTTGGAAGCACATCATCTATCATCCGTGGCGCCGTTCCCCGAAAAGACACGTGGTTCAATCCTCGTTGCTGGGCTCTTTCCACCCAAAACCTGGAATCAGCTGCTTCGCGTTCGGCACCGATCCCGATCGGTCGGACCGAACGGACGGAACGGCGAGTCCACGGAGAGTCTCGGCGACTTTTCTCCCCCGACCCGGGAGGGCCCGGGAAGAACATCGAGTCCCGGCGTGATGTCGCGTGTTCCTCATCTCACCCAGGGAAGAACATCGAGTTGGACCGCGCGAGCCGTGCGTGTCAGAAGGAAATGATGGAGGCAGCACCCGGCGGTTTGACCGCTCCGCGGGGTCAGGGGTGCCGGAGGGTGCCGGACGTTGGTGCTTTGGAAATTGAAAGTCAGTGGTGGGTAAGGTAGTACAGTATAGTGATTCTGGAGGCAAACTGGGCAGAGCTGTAGTTAGGGAAGCAAGGGAAGTCTCCATGATGCCTTGTTTGTGAATGTATGACGTCACCGATGGTCTGTTTGTGAAACATCGGCCCGAGTTTGCAGACTGGAGCCGCTCACAGAAGCCCAATCCCCATCATGGAGGATGCCAGGGATCAGTTCTGCTACAAATCCCATGTTTGTTTGCGCACAGCGAAGTACAGAAGAACTGGGCCAAGAAGAGGTGTGGATTTGGAGAGAGGTGTGGAACCCTGGATCATTTGGATGAGTTCATCGAACTGCTGGAGAGAAGAAAGAAAACCCATGACAAGAAGAGCACGGACCGCGATCGAAATGTTCGGAGAAAGGCATGGTTCCAGGTTCTGCCCCCAACCTACTAGCGATGGCCTCCAACCTACTAGCAAAAGGAACCTACTAGCAATGGCCTCCTTGTAGCGATGCCCTTTGTTCCTAGTAGCGAACATTGCTCCTAGTAGTAAGGCTGGGAGCCCCGAACGTAGCGTCCTTGTTCCGTCCGTAGCAATGGCCTCCACCCTACGTACTCGCAATGGCCCTCAAGCTACGGTCGCCCCTTTTAGGGGTCGCTCGGTCGCCATGCGATCTCTGCTGGGATCGCTGGCCGAGACGCTTCGTCCTCCAGGCGCAGGAGGAGCTGGAGAAGTGTTGCCGCTCCAAAGGACCCGTGCCGCCGTGGGTCGGCCAGAAGGGAAATCGAGCTGAGCTCGAGCCGTTGAGGTGATCAAGTGACCCAGAAGATATAGGTCCATATAAAGTCCATATAGATCCTATGCCGTATGTTTTCACGGCTTAGGACTGCAGAGACGTCGTTTGTCCACGAGGCTTTCACGCCCAAAGTGGTCGTCCAGGAGCCATTGATGAGCAGATTGCGCAGCAGCCGGGGCTCCAGGTCAAGACCTGGGGATTGAAGCGAAGCGAGGTGATCCAAATGCTTCGCTTCCGGATCTTTTTTGGGTCCACACCGGAACGACGCTGCTGGTTCTGTGCGACCGTCAACAGAAAACCCGTCGGGGGAAACCGACGAAGTGCCCGCTTCGGATCCCGCGGGAAGTCGGGCACCGACCAAGCGATCGCGGCGAGCCAGACGCCCCCGGGGATATAAGGCCGCTCAATCCCCAAATTCAGAGCTTCACCGAAAAATAGATGTGTACATTATAAGTTACAAGGCTTCATCCGGTTAAAGACTTCAGGTGATGTGTTGATCTTCCCTGTGAGGGGGGGTTCGAACCCCCTTCTGGGCTCGATAGTATTTGGTCCAGCGCCGTGAGCCAATCCTCAGTGAAAGTATCTGAAAGTAGTCTCAGCTCACGATTCCATCCTGTTCCACCAGCTCGCGTTGCTGAAGTGGGCGCCCTTTTCCCCAGATCATTCTGCCGTCACACACCGTTTTGGATATGTCAACAAGACGATATTTCTGACGGCTTTCACCCAATGACTGTGGCCAACCTCGGCCGCGACCGATGGTGTCATTCTTTTCAATCTACGACCGGTGGCGTTTTGGCGGCTTTGATCTTAGAATTAGTTGAAGGAAAACTCTTCAGGAAACATCTGGAAACCCTATCATGTTTGGTGGAATTCTTGTGGGTTTCGTGTAGATGTTCCATTGCTTCTAGGGTGGAGGCCATTCCAATTGAATTGGAGGCCATTGCTACTAGTAACAATCAAGCTTTCCAATTAGAAGCTTCCTTGAGAATCGTTTCGCTGGGAATCGTTTCACCTGCAGTAACCAGAATCTTTTTAGTATGTCTTTGAAGCTTCTTAGTCATCCCGGGCCCCTAGTAGTGGTGCTTCCTTGGGAATTAGGCCAAGAGACCTTGTACGTGCCTGGCATCGATCGAGGCTCAACCTCTGCGAGGAGCTCCGGACCTTGGCCGAGGGGCAGAGCTCCTAAGCTGCAGAGGGGCAGATCTCCTAGTGAGTGGCGTTGACCGTTGGATCGCATGGGTTTGAGACCAAACAGAACTTGAAACTGAATGAATGAATCACACTTCAAATCACCAGCAAATGAGTCCTTACGACTCCAGGGGTAGCTACACCAAAAACAGGTCTATAGACAGACATGGCGTGAGCGCTTTCAATCTGGAACCGACAACAAATAAGACTCAAATCAGACAAGCTGTGCAAAATGGATCATCTCGCCGTGCCCAAACGCAAGAGGCGGAACAGCCACAGGCACCGCCAGCTGCACCGGCTTGCGAGCTGCCCAGAGGGAGCTTGGAGCTGCCGTGGCTCGACACAGGGAACAGGCGTCCAAGACAATGGTCTTCCAGAATTTTACTGCCCTGTGTGCCACTGGAGGAGGTCGTCGGGCCTGCGTGGAGAGATCTACCTCCCGAAGCACTCGTTTTTCTTTTGATTAAATGTACTTTCTTGGTTTTGGTTCTTTCTTTGTTTTTGGATTCCTCTTCTCAACATTGGTTCTGTTTGATTTGGAAAAGACGGCTCATATTGACCGTGGGAGACATGAACATGGAGAAGCTGAAGGCCTTCTATGGAGAAGACCCCTTCTCCAACAGAAGAAGATTGAGCTTTCCCGGCGTTGCTGTGCTCGAGTCGAAGAGACCACTTTTGCCGCTCAAATCTTCGTTCTCGGCGTCAGTGAATCTGCTCATTGGAGCGCTTGTGGTCTCTCTTTTCAACAATCTCTTCGGTGTGTTTGGATCATTCTTTTCAACACTCTTGTTCTCGTTTCTTTTTGGAATGATTGGTGGTCTGATCTTTGTCTTCTTTCGTCTCTTCCTTGTTCGCACTGTTCCAAGCTATGTTGCTGTCTTGCTGCCTGGCACGCTCCAGGATTGTGTGGAAACGTGGGATGGTTGGGCAGACGAATCGCGCCCCTTCGCCAGCAGAGCAGTGTCGCTCTGTCACCGATTGGTCAATGCGCCCAAAGCACGGAGAACGACACGCCTCCGCTATTTGATCCCCGGACGTAGCCTCTCCCAAGGCTCCGGGCCATTTCCTCTGCCAGGGCGCCCTACGCAATCGAATTCCACACCCAAAAACGAGCCCAGGCGGCCGCAGAAGTTCAAAACGTCACTTTCTGACAGCGGCAAGAAGACCATTTCCAAGCATACATATCAGCCTTTCCAAATGTTGCTTTCTGACGCCCGTTAAAGTCAATATCTAGATCACTTTACATCCATTCTCGACCCTGTCTTTCCTTTAACCACCACCGTAGCTTGTCCCTAGGCCCCTTCCACTTAGTGCCAAACGTCGCTCTCTGACGCAGTAAACCTACCTCCAGCTCTATCCTGCACTGTCCCTTCAACCACCAATGTATCCTGTCCCAAGGCTCCCTGTCAATTTCCTCCGCCATGCCATATTGTTTTACACCAAAAAAATGGTCCCAGACAGCTGACGCCTGCACAAGTCTAACCTCCAGGTCTATCCTGGAGTGGTAAAAGTCTATCTCCGGGCTTTGCTCAACCCAACTTCAACCTATCAGGCAGGGAGAGCGGGGAGGGCTTGGTGGACCCTTCTCATCGCCACCCCTCACCTGAAGCGGGAGTCACCTTCCCGATCACCGTTGAGAAGGATGAAGCAGGAGCCAGCTTGCAAGCCCACTTAAGCGAGAAGCCTTGGCCAAGGCCATCCCAGACAACCCAAAGAAGAGCGAAAGCTCGCCCGCCCGCGGCCAACCCACACCAACCGTGGAAGGGGTGGAAGGTCGCTCGGAGTGGAAGGTCGGGCGCTCAAGAAGTTGCTTCGCGAGCAATGGATGAGAAGGGTGCAGATACTCGTAGAGCTGGGGCCATGGATGTGTCACATGGTCGGTCGCGGGCTCCTCCGCGTCGGCGTGGCTTTTGCCGAGCTGGTCAAAAGGCACTTCTTCTTCCCAATGTTTGTGGCAACCCAAGGTCAGCTTTTATGCGGGGCCCATGCACATACAAAACCAACGTGACTTCTTAAAGGCCCGTGACAAAAACCATCAAAAGCCCAGCATGTTTACAAATTTCAAGTTGATGTCTTCCAATCAAACGCTCATTTCGTGCGGGGCCCCGGTTGGCATCGATGCCTTGTTTATGGCAACGTCGCCGTTAGCGGCTGTAGCGGCTGTGAGTATTTTGCTGCTTTTTACTACGTTTTGCTACTTTTGGTCAACTTCCGGTTACGAGGTTGCGTTGTTTGCGGGGTTCCAGTGAGGTTCGGAGGGTGTCGCCGTTGTCTTTGCTCTTCGCTCGCAGTTCGGGCTTCGTTCGCGTGGACCTGGCGCATGCGTGTACCATTCTCAGATCCTCAAGCTTACCGAACCGACCGTTTCCACTCCGCCATGCTGACGGCTGTGGAGTTCTTTGAGTTCGTCTTGCTGCTGCTGGCTTTGTGTCAGCTACAAGGTGTACCGTGGGATTACTTGCTCAATGAGTTGGTCTTCTTGCGTCAACTGACTCCGCTGCTGGTGATGAGTCGGTTTGAGTCGTTGACGCCTGGATCCAGATGTTGGACAATCTCCATGAAGATCTCGAGACCATAGTGTATGCGGACGGCTGTCGCGCTTGGCGCAAAGCTGCAGACGATGCTGGGTTTGATTTCCAAGAAGTCAACCATTCTTTGATGCAATTCGCGCGCCTGTTTCGCCAGCATCGCTGGCACACAGGCATCGGATGCCTAAAGGAACCAGCCACAAATGATGTCAAGAGTCGTCTAGTGAATCCAGATATGCATAGCTGAGCTTTCGCGTGGCAGTGGCGGTACAATGCCCGGATCCGCTGTCAGAGCCTTTGGGAAGCAGTCCCTGAACTCTTCCGTTGACCCGCTTGTGGAAACTTCAGCGTCTGCAAAATACCCACAGCCGCTAGCGGCGACGTTGCCTTGTTTATGCTGCCGGCGTCATAATGACCCCAGCATGTTGGAGCATTTTTCAGCAAATGACCCCTGCGAGTTCTGGCGGAGATAATTTGGCCAAACCGCGGGGCTTTGGTTTTAGAGAATGTGCTCCGATCCTCCTCGAAGTGTTGTTTTGTGTTTGGTGGTTCTACTTCGGCTGGTCAAGACACCCTGTCCCCATCCTGAGTTGAGACTTTGGTTTTCTGTGGGCTGTGGACGTTGAATATGTGAACTCCTGCTTTTTTTGAGCGACAAGGACCAGGTGCAGTCTTGAGCGGCTTGTGTTGGACACGGTTCTGGACCCAGATCGTTGGACGTTGTCTTGTTGCGTTTCAGAAGAGTTTCACGGATTGGACACGGGTGTGTGCGATCTTGAAGCTCACGCAAGTGGAACATGCACGCTTGCAGTTCTGCCGCAAGTTCAACAAGGTCTTGCGCGGCCAAGCTGTCAAGACCGGCACACAGGTGATCGACCGAGCGTGGGGCACCTGAAGCAGTATATATGCAGTATATATACCCAATAGTGTCCACGCCAAGTGTGCAGATGGGCGCATTATGAAGTATGTGTGGAGCTCGCAGTTTCGAAGCAACTGTGGAAAAGTTTGTGGAGGAGCATGGACAAAAAATACTTCAAAGGTTGTGTTTGCTGCGCTGCCGAAAATACAAGGGGGACAAAACTTTGAGACATGGAAACCGTAGTTACAGTGTGACTTGCACAAAACATTGCCGCCTGGAGTTGTAGGAGCAGTACAAAAACAATGCATGAAAGTCATGCACAAGAGTGAAAACGTGCACTTCGTGGGAATCCTGCCTGGCGACACAAACTGGCATGTGCTTAAACACCACGACCCTGAACAACGCCGGCACCTTGTTGATTCTATGTAACATGCATATGTATATGATATATCTTTACAGAAGCGTGTCAAAAACCTCTCTGAAGGAAAAAGGAATCATTTATGCCAGAAAGGGAAAGAAACAAAATCGTATAGACCCAAAACAACATGCTCAAGCGGCAGCACGTACCAATGTTGTTTCTTCTCCCCTTGTGAAAGGCGAATGTGCGGTGACAAGTGGATTTCATTGAGGTGGAACCATTCATGGGGGTTTTCAGCACCACCCCGGGTTTCCCAAGCCATCCTCAGGCCATCGTTTGCAGAGCGACCTGAAACGTTTCTCATCGATGAAGGCAGCGCGTTTCTTTAGCGACTCAGGGAACCATGGGTCCCATAGCAGAGCGGTCCCGGACCGTGGGAACCCATGGAACGTCAGGAAAAATTCAGGTGTTTTTCTATGAACCTGGAGCTCCTGTCTAGGTGCCCTTGTCCTGACTGGAGGTCACGAGAAGTGGCCTGGATGGTCCAGCCAAAACTTAACCCCGACAGGATGATCCTGATATATACACCCTCCAACCGGCTGTTTGAAGACCCTGACAGCGTGGTTCCTGGGCACCTGTTGTCACCAGGAAACGCCTGTTGGAGGGTCCAGGTATATGTGTTTTGCCTTTGAGTTTTCTCCCATGTGATCTTTAAATCATTGTTTTTGTCCTTCCTTCCCTTTCTTCATCTCTCTTCCTTTCCTCTATGAGGCATCTTGAGGTTGATGTAGACATCTGAAATCCTCATTCCTCATCGCTCTTCGCCATCGATCCTTACGCCGAACGTCGAGACAGTACACATCGTGTTGATGTGCAGTTTGGGCCGGTCTGTTCAGGCTGATCCAGTTGTCTTAATCATCCATCCGTGGCAAAGGATGAAAACACTGCCTTGGACAAATCCAAGACACGGGGTTGATCAGATGTGACAGACACGGGGCACTTTCCTCGACCCTTAGGGGTCGCACTGTGTCAGAAATCTGGAAATCAAGTTGGGATCTTGGAGGACTTCCATGTCCACAACCATAATCCTTTTGGGGTCTTGGATAACTATCCTGCTTCCACCAAGGGACCCAACTTGATCTCCGGCCCACTTCGGTCACACGGGTCACACCGCCCTGGAAGACGTTACGGCCAAGACGAAAACGAAGCTGAAACCACGGTTTGGGGGTCCATTCATGCCCATTCCAGGCTGGTATTCTCCACTCATACCTATCAAACTCACCGTTCCTTGTCCAGGAATACCTACGAACTGAAAAAGACTGGACCAGAATAGTGACACACCTGTCATCGCTGCCAGGCCAAGTTGCTCGAACTGCTGGTGGCAGCCTCACCGGAGCGGCAGAAGGAGGACACCTCGGCGGAGCAGCTCCGTCACTCGATGGCCGTCGCGTCTGCTGTGCGGAAGAGAAGATCCAAGTAGGATCGATGGTGATACGTCGTGGAGCAGCAGTCAGCAGTGGGTTCCGTTTCTTTTTGAGGTCAACTGCCTGCATCAACCTCTCCAGAACTTCCACTTCTAGAAAGCGGTCCTTTTTGTCGAACTCTTCGGATGGGTCGTTCACTGAAGCCCTGGTCACACGATCACAACGGCTCTGGACCTCCCGCGTCGTCGGCTCGGTCGGCTCCCAAACCGGCACCGTTTCCGGTCGGCGCGGCTCGGGTTTGATGCTGCGAAGTGAAGGTCGGTTGGGTTTAGCAGCGTGTCGCTCGGGGAGCTGGTTCTTAACCCTCCGAAAGCTGAGCAAAGGCAAAGATAGAAAGCGCAAAACGTCATGTTTGTCCTGCAAAACGTCGCTTGCATGGTGCAGTCTCGGTGAAAGACCATTGTTTTACCTGAAGACGACCAGTCGTTGGAACCTTCCATGGACAAGTCGGACAATCCCAAAATCATTCTCATAATCTTCAAACCTCCGGAAGTTAACCAGTGGGACCAGAGACTGCAAGAGTTGTGCCTTCGCAGAACACCAGCGAAGCGAACTTGATGTTGCGCATGAGATGTTCACATCTTTGACCACTTTCCATTGAATTGCCCGCCGCTTGGACACGCTGGCGTGACCCTTCGCGATGTTGTCCCGAGGGCACCCGACACGCCTGGCAGGTGCAGGAGCTCCTTGGGGAAGCGGAGCGCCTCACTGGACGCACGGCGGAGCAGCTGCAGCGTAGCCTGAAGGCGGACGTCGAGCGTGGCAGGAGGCGGATGGTACGCAGATGTGAATGTGGACGTCCGTTGATGGTTTTGATTTCCTAAGCGCTGTACATATAGGGGGTCTTAAATAGCATGATATATCTCATCCACATGACGGTTTGGTGTTCGGGGTGTCCATGTGAAGGGATGGCGCACTGGATGTCCATGAGAACACCCCTTGCCTGCGTCCGAGTTTCGGAAAGAAGGACCATCCGGAGACTCGCAACTGGAAGAAGCAGCGCGATCGACTGCACCGGTGGGTGAGAAATCGTGTGAGAAAGGACGCGTCAGGTAGAATGACCTGCATTTGGCTGGCCCGACCCGCTTGAGGTCCTTCCAGTTGGGTACTGGAGTGGGGTCCGTTCGTTCAGGTCACTAAGCCTCTCTGGATATTACCCACCGGCTCCCTTGTTCTTTCTCCTTCAGGTGGTGGAGCAAGGCATCGTGCCTCCGGTGGTGGAGGCGCCATGAGGTCGAATGAAGACCAGACGGCCCCGAATCCTGGAAGGAGGGGTCTGGGGGTTCTCACCCTTCTAGGTTTTGAGGGACCTGGAAAGGGCTGTTTTCACGGAGCGTCTGGGAAGTGCGAAACTTGGGGGGCCGAGACGAAAAAACGAAAATCCGAATCCAACCTATAGTGACCGAATCCGTTGGATCTTCTATCTCGTTCTTTCTTTGTCCTCAGTTTTTGTTTCAACCGCAAGAAATCGAAGTCCAGGAGTCCGGATTCCTGGCGTTCACAAGATGAAGGATAGCTCACAGACGAAGCATACGGAGAATCCAGCGAAAATCCAGCCACGGAGCATGGCTGTCAGTTTGACCAATAGGCTAAGCAGACCAAAGACGCTGTCGGTGTCACCATGTTGTTTCATGTTGGTGTCACCAGCAATGTGTGGTTACTACCAAGAGAGGTATCCAGTGACCTGAACGTTCGGACCCGTCACCTGGGGTACCGAACTGGGATAGTCGAACGTTCGGGCAATGAAAAACCTTTGTTACTATGTTCTTCCAAGAAAGATCTTCATCCATGGATCCGTCCGCGCGGTAACGGGAGGTCCCTTAAAGTGAGAGCCGGACCCAGGTCTGATGTGGGGAACAGGTAGGTTCAGGTAGCTTATTGGCTGTCTTTTGGATCAAATTAGAATCCGTTGGAACTCCAGATCTTAGTATGACCATGACAAATACGCATGTTCCTTTTTCCAACTTCAAATCGATTAGATGGGCCATTTCTGGTACTTTGGGTCTTTTTCGTCTCTACCAATGTTATGCTCATGGAAGAACTCGAAAGATGTTGGTTGGAACAACAACGCAGCGCTGTAGGGCACAAGCTCTTTTTGCACGCCGTCGACGATGTGCAGGGCAACGGATGGGAGTAGAGGTGACAAAGGACTTCAATTCATGCAGTGCAGATTTGTTTTGCCAAAGCGAGCATGTGTGCGATTCGGTTTGTTTGTTGAATTCTTGAAAAGGGCTGCCAACTTGTATAATTGAAGGTCCAGGTGGATCATGTAGTTTGACCGTGGTTAATGCAGAAGTTGTTGAATGGGTCAGATTAACGCCCACGCATGCTTTGTTTTGTCTGCTTCC
The DNA here is from genome assembly GCA_963970005.1 of Durusdinium trenchii. Taxonomy (NCBI): domain Eukaryota; class Dinophyceae; order Suessiales; family Symbiodiniaceae; genus Durusdinium; species Durusdinium trenchii. The sequence continues at coordinate 391,408 of CAXAMN010021473.1, read as the reverse complement.
AATATACTGAGGCTCTTGGCATTCGCATCTTCTTGCCGCGCTCTCCAAAAGGATTGAAACATGTCCCCCAAGAAGCGCAGCCCCACAGCTGGCGTTGCCGGGACCGTTCTCCAATATATTGGACATGAATACACAAAATAGTGAGGTGGGGGCCTCCAGCCCACTCAGCTTTTGAGAACACCCACTTGGGATCCGCCAACGGTGTCCAGAAGGTTCACCGTGGTAGCCGGCAGCTTCAAGCAGATGCCACGTCTTCATCTCACAAAGCCAGATGGTCAAGTCGGAAAAGTCATCGAAAGAGAGAAAAGATTTTAATAAAGCTGGTACCAAACCTCCCCATGACTCCCCGTTCTAATTGTTTTCTGTTCCCATCCTCCTGCACGGCAACCCCTCCAGGCGAGCGTGGCGGAGCCCGAGCTCCGGATGTGACCGGCAACCGCGTCGGAGGGGAAACAGGCGTTGGCCCAAGGCTGGGCCCCCAGAAAAACATGCACAACAAGAGAAAGCGGATTCGTCATTGATACTTGCGCAAAGAGCATGCCAAAAGGGAAAAAAAACATCGATCAATCATTCCTTGGCACTGTGACACTGGCTTCAGAGGTTCCATGGCGCGAGACAGACCAACGTGTCCTGAAAAGACGGGGGTTCATGTAAAGCACCCACGTCAGAAAGTTTGTGCTATCCATGGCAAGCTAATTCGTTGACCCAAAGGCCCAAAGGCTCATAGGCTCATGGTCAATCCACGCATTCTGATGGATCGATGGATCCGCGAGTAGAGGCAATGGGCAATGGGCGAGTAGTAGCAAAGCGGTCAAGCAAAAGGAAGCCCTCCAAAGGACGGGTGGTTTTTCTTTACAGCAACCGACCACTGTTGTTCTGGTACAGACCACAAACCTCTGATACGTATCACAGTTTCTCACAGACAACATACCCACACCATTGTTCTCATGGGTAAGGGCAGGGCCTTCGGTGCTTGAATCTGCTAGGGGAATTGTGGAAAACACATGTCAGTCCCTTCATCACGGTGTGTCATGAACAGTTCCTTTGACCTGAAGTCTTGGGGCCGGGCCTCTCAATTGGTTCCTCGTGGGCGTTTCTCGCCACGAGAAATTCGCGACCTCGGGATGAGCTGGGAGGACTGGCTGTACCCCACGGCCAGCTCTTTTGGATGTCTCGATCTACAGTTTTTTGTGCAATCCCGAAAGACCGCAGCCTGCAAGCCGGAGCCGTCCTGGTTGGGTCGAAGGGAGGGGGTGGTCGTTGTTCCCCCCCTGAAAACTCCGGGGGCGGAAGTGGGGACAGGGACGTTCTGGTTTTGGGAGAGAAGTGGTTGTACCCGAGACGCAGCGAATGAATGACCTGAAGACCTCCGAAGAACGACTAATGAAGTTTTTAGACCACGCTGATGTAACCATCTGAAGACAAGGAATGATCTGAAGCCGGTCTTTGTGTCAGCCCCTTGTGTGGCCGGCCTTCGGGTTTCATCGATCTCTCCAGACAGAATCCCGTGTGGGTGCAAAGGCGTGGCATGTCCAGGACGCAAATCCCATATAAGAAAAGCAGGTGCAGACAGCTTGTGGATGCTTTCCTGCCATAGCTTGAGGTCTTAGTTTTCACCCTTAACTACCATATGATTTGTAGCTCTCCTATTTTCGTTTGATCCCAATGGACCAATGGATCTTTGGCATGTGGAAGAACCTCCTGGGGCGACCGAGTCGGTCATCGACCCTTGGGGCCGACCGTGTCGCTCACCGTTGGAAGCAAGCCCTGCTTGACCCGCAAGCCCTTTCGAGCAGTCGCAACCCCCAGGAGAAGGACACATGGCAAACTCCGACTGAAAAGAACCAGGTCGCAACAGAACCGCAGCCTTTTCGACCGAACTGTTGACCTTCCCCCACTTGGAGACGAGAGACGAAAGAACGTGCGTGGAGACGCCCAGTCGTTGGCGGACTCGCGAACGAGCACGTGATGCAGCGGCTTTTTCGTATTCATTTTGTGTCAAGAAGGAGTCCCTACGCCCAACCCGGAGGCGGTGGCGCCCCCCCTGCCTGAGCAGTTGCGCGCCGTGCCCCAATTCCGCGCCGAGCATGGGCTGCCCAGTGATCGCCGAACGTCGAACGAGAAGGGGCGGTTGAAGGTCAAGGTGTGCCTTTCGAAAGCCAATTGATTTTCTAGAAAGTGCCGTTTATAGTTACTTATATTCTGTTGTATAAGCCTTTTGGAGAAAGGGATCAAAAATAGCTGCAGAGGAGGAAAGGAAAAGGAGAGAAAGGAGAGGGGTCTGCCAAATCGGTCAAAACCAGATCACCCAAAAAAAGCCTGAGACAGTCGCAGCTTGGCGTCTTTTGGTGCTCGTTGGACGGGTTGCAGGGTTCCTGCTCACTCGCCCTTGAGTCGAAACATTACACGGTTTTTCGGTGGGTCCAACAGCTCTACCAGTAACAAGAAGCTACGAACGTAGCTCGAGACACTGCGTCCAAAGAACTATCAGACGCTCCATGAAAACCAGCCAGACACCGGTCCCGAACCAAACCGATCGGAATTGGGTCGAAACCCCAGACCCCTCCTTCCAGGATTCGGGTCCGACCCCTGAGGCCGAATGGGTTTGGGTTGGGACAGATCTCATCAGAGAATGGTGGTGAAGGATGAGCATGGCACATGTCACCCAGACAGAGGCCCCACCAGGCTGCTGGGCAGCACACAGCTGGCAAGCCAGCACATCGGAGACCAACCAAAGTGTCCAAAACATGTGCCATTCGAAAGGTCGTCGGTGTTTGAGTGGAAGACTGCAGCCATTCTCAGTCTCACTGGCAAGGAATATACCGCGCAGCAAAGAACTGGACAGATGCTGAATTCCTGATGCGTGAACATTAGAATCAACTCATTCAGGAAGTCACAAACCGTCACCTTCTCAAAAAAAATGCAGGGACGTCAGCATGAAACAATTCCAAAATTGTTCCAGTCTTGACATACTGCAGCGCACAGAGAGAGAGAGAGAGTGTAGTCATGGTGCTGAAGTGCATAGTTTGCAGAAGGTTTTGATTGTCTTGTCACTTCCGAAGCCCCTGCGTTTGATGCTTCAGTCGCATCGAAAGAAGAGGCGTTATTTGCTACGCGTACTTGTGGTTTTGCTGCTCTTGGTGGTGTCTCAGCAGAAGTTCGATTTCAGGAGAGTTTGAAGGTTTCGGTTTGGCGTTCGAGTTTGGATCCACCACCCTCTACACCAGGGGAGTTGGAGTTCGGTCCTTCTGTTTCGGTCGAAGGAAGCAAACCGACATAGCTATGGTAAGGTCTATGAACACCTTGCAGAGAAGAATCAGACCCTCATTGGCCATGCTGTGACTGGAAGGTGACCATTTCCGGTCCAAGCGATTGGAATCTTCTCAAGTAAGGGTGTATTGGAAATGGCTTGAAAGACTCTCCCGTCACCCGCTGGATTCTCTGACACCATTTGCTTTGGACACCATGTCTGCAGTCTGATGTTAGTTACACGAGCTGTGGGTCTTCGGGCTATACTCGCTCTGAGACAAACATGGACGCTTTCCTATTTCAGTTGACCAGAGAGTAAAAGGCTCACAACTTGGATGCCAGGTGATGCAACATTATGTCTATGTATTTCCTACTCTTCCCAACTCTTAGTACCTGAAGGGCCATCCTTCTCATCGTTTTGTGTGGGCCAGCCTTCTGCGGACAGACACAGACAGAAACCCCCGGCACGCTGCACCCAGCACTCTGGTCATCCCTAGAAGGTCGCTGGTCTGGTGGGCGAAAATCAACAGACGTCGGGACCAACTGGTCTGGTGAACGAGATCCCGTGCATGTTTTTGTCGTAGATACGTCCGAGATTGCAAGGCTTCACAACTCTTTTCTGAAGAGTTTCCAACAGAGGTTGAAGGACCCGAACTAGACTATCCCATAGGTATCCCAGTAAGGTCCTATAAGGTCACTGAACCTCTCTTGGTTCGGTGGGAGAAAAAAGGATAACGATTCGGCCAATCTCTATTGTGAGACATAGCTACCAATGTGAAGCAGTGGAGGGCGAAAACCTAGCGAAGCGGTGGATGGGCTTTCGACTCGATCTAGAGTCGATGGTCCCTCCTTCTTCTACCTACATTGGGGTAGTTGAAAAGTGGTGAATGTATGTAAGTATGCCAGTCCAATGGAGCGTTTGGGTTGGAATTCCCCATTGAAACGGGGGGAACCCCCAGTCTCCAGCGAAAGAAGGTGCCCACCCCAAGCTTCAGCGATTTCAACGACTTCTTTGGTTTAATGGGTCGTCTTCTAGGACTAGGACGGGGCCCGGTCTTATTGGGAGGGTCACATAGCCAAAGCGCGCCGACATCACCGGCCCGGTCCGTCTCCGACCTCAACGACGTACATGGGCGTCCGACCACATCCGCAAGAGAAGGTTCTTGATGAGAATCCTATCATCCCAATAAACCCTTCAACATAAGAGCCTTGTTCGTTTGCTACTACGTTGGGAGGCCATCGCTGAGAGCCTTCAGCCAAAACCGACCCAAGGCGTGCGACGTGGTTTCAGCGGGTGGCTTCATGGGGCGCTTCCTGTGCTTCCACGGCAAGGGTCGCTTGGGCGTGTGTTTCTCCCGGATCTGGTGTCGGCTTCGGCGACCTGAAATCAGAGTAGCGCCATGCTCCGATCTGGAGGGGAAGATGTTTTTTTCCGAAGAGGTACCATTTTAGATGATGTTGTGCTCTGGTCGCTGGTCGATCTTGTGGATCTGGGATCTTGGTGTCCCAGCTACGCAGCCCGGGGATCCTCCCTGAAGTCCGCATCCGAACCGTTTTTCAACGAGCCGATGGTTTCAGGCGTTTGTTCCCTAATGTCCTCAAGCTCCTCATATGTCCTTGTGGAATTTCCGAATCTGTCCCATAAGTCACCATCAGTTGGTGAAGCTGTATCACTGTATCAGCTTACAAATCATCTATCGTTCAATTCATTTCCTTCACCCATCCATTCGATTGAATGAAATGGAAATGCAATTCCAGCATGCATTTCATTCACAATCCATACACTAGATGCTTTCCCCCCGGGTCTGAACATCTCAGGCAGTTCGGGCGCTCTCTTACGTGAGCGGCTCTCACCCCTGACGAGGGAGGTGGACTTGGCGCCCTGGAGCTGACCGGTCGAACATGGGTCTATATGACTGTGGACGAAGCACGAGGGAGCTAGTCTTCCAGTTTGATGTGCATTTTTCCCGGGTTTGTTTGGGTCTTTTTGGGGAGACCGAAACTCGGGCAACTGTCCATGGAGCTGCGAACTGGCGTTTGCTGATTCCTTGCAGTTATTTGAGGGTGTGTGTGTGTGTATATATATATATATGTTTAAGAATTTCTTCTTCACGGCGTCTGTAGATGTTCATATGAAGGGTTCCATATGTACGGTTCCAAAAAAAACATTTGCACATTGTACCGTGGTGGTGCAAGGTCGTACTGTTCTACTCTGTAGAACACTGTTGCTGTAGCTTGGTGAACTGCCTGAACTGCCCTAACGCAAGCGTTGAACAACGACCGCTGCAGCCGCCCGCCGTCCTTGGTGTCCTTCTTCTTTCCCTTTATTCGTGGTATCTCCCTGCAGTGAACGGGGTGAACTTCAAGTGAAACACGAACGACTTTTTTTGGGTGGGCGCCCTTTGTGAGTTTGGAGACGACGAGCTTGAACCAGCTGAGCTTGAAAAGGGAGTGAGAATAGCAATGGCCTCCTACCTACTAGTAAGAGGAACCTACTAGCGATGGCCTCCTATCTACAAGAATTTGGTGGTGCAGAGGCGTCCAAATCCACAGTCACATCATGAGTCATGAGAGTCACTCTGATAGTCATGCAAGACTGCAAGACTCCAAGAAAAAACACTTGCCGCATTGGAGAAAAGGATAATTTACATGATAGGAATCAGTGGTTCCAAAGACTGTGGGGGCAGTTTCCTTGGACACTTGGAGCCATGGCCTGATGAAGATGGTCCCCACTGGCGAGGCTGTCCAACTATATAAAAACCTGTCCTTTCAGTGAGGTGTATAGAACTCGCCACCATCGGTCGTCATCGGTCGTCCCACACTCGCGACGGAGGTTTGTGTGGATGCTCCACATCGCTTGGGCGATGGCTATGCACCGAGTCGGAATTGTAGGATGGGGTGCTTTTGACCGGCCCCAACAAGTGTTCAACCGGCAATGGACATCATGGATACTGTTCTCAACAGAACAAATTATACCAGCATAGACCCCAAACAGTTTCAAAAGGATTCGTTTGGACCAATGTTAGTCAAAAACGATATCCTATTTGAGCATACATATATATATATATACGTCACACGTATTTTCATTTTGTTTGAGCTTCATTGGCGTCTTGTTCAAGTACTGTAGAGTGTTGATAAATAGAAGCCCCCCCTTTTGATTTGTAAGATTTCTCCAAATGAGGGGTTCTTGTCTTGCGCACCGAACGGCGAAGTCTTCACAGTCTGCATAAGGACCTTGCACGGTTTCAAAGCCGCTCAGTTGGTATCACGGAAGCGGTGTCTTAGATATATACTCAGTACATGTAGCTAGTTGCATGATATCGATTGATCTATGTAAAGATGTTTGAATATCCCTTCAGGCACACTCCACTTGACAGGCGGTTGATCGACCGGCCTTTGTCCCTTCGCTTTCTGGCACCGTTTGGGGTTACCATCGTCCTCAACCTGGGCTGGACATCCACAGAATCTCCGTGAACCTTGCGAATCGCTGATAGTACGGTAGCAGAAGCGGCTGAGCGCCACAAAGCTCCTCCTCTCCAATCCATCCTCCATTCCCCCCGAGATCGAAGACACGCCCTCCCAAGCTGACAGGGATGTCACACCCCAAGACCATGGTCCAAAGATGTGTGTTCTTGTTCAGACTCCGAGCTGCTTCTTCTTGCAAAAACACGATAGGAGGCATGTGATGGTGGTGAACCACGGTGCTTTCATGTGCCACAAGCTTCACAGACATGGCGGGACTCCACGACCGTTCACCGAGACCAGGCCTGGTGGCATTTGCCGCCCGGGGAGCGTTCCTTTACCACCCCAGTCTTTGTGCCGCGGCCGGGAAGGTTGTTCGGTGGGAAGACGAAATCTTCGCTGGGCCGAGATGAAGATCGAAAGGAAGTGGAGCGAACGTGAAGCTGAGGGTGCTCCCATATCTATATCTGTCTCAATATCTATAGCTGTTTTCTCATGTGTTTACTGGGTCTTCCACCTTGAAGGATGAATTCCTCAAGCAGCGGCCACCCGGGTTCCAACCTAAGGGTGATGGCCTCCAACCTAAGAGCGATGACCTCCAACCTATAAAATGGCCTCCAACCTAAGAGCGATGGCCTCCAACCTGATACGTAGCGATGGCCTTCAACCTAGGGGCGATGGCCTCCAACCTAAGAGCGATGGCCTCCAACTTTGGCTCGATGGCCTCCAACCTAAGGGCGATGGCCTCCAACCTAAGAGCGATGGCCTCCGACCTCATAGCGATTGTGTAGTTCTCCCCTTAGGCCGCGGTGTGGCGACTTCCGCCATCCTGTTGAGCGTAGCATATTTGGATGCCCCATTTGACTTTGCGGCAGATCCGACCCGAAGCGGCCACTGGCCTCAGCCATGAATGTGCAATTTCTGGCTGCAGCAGCGCCCATGACCTATTTGCCACTTTTTGCCCATGTTGATTTACAGGGCAAACTCCTGTTAACTCCTATTTCGACCACCAACTACAGCCGTGAAGACCCAGGAGGGTCAATGCCAATGGAGAAGTGGAGAACTATTCGTCCAGACAGCGCTGCTGGTTGTCTGGCCTTGAGGCTTGCACTTGCCGGTTACCAAACGGAGGCAACAAAACAAACAAACAAACTTCACAAGAGATGACTGTTGCTTCGTCGGCCAGAAGAACGCCCGAAACAAGCTGCGAAAGCGCGGCAGACAGCAGCTGAAAGCAGCTGAGGAGTGACGGAATCGGGAGAAGACATCCAGGGAAGTGTTTGCTTGAAAGAACAGCTGTAGACGCGCTTGGGATTTAGGCCTACAAATCACCAATCAAAAGCTCATTTACATACTGTAAAAGAAACGAGCTGCTTTGCTGATAAGGGTCCCGGTATTGCTCTGGACCCACATGTAGAACTTGACCAGCAAAGTTTGCTCCATCGTTCTGGCACGCGAGGCCTTCACTATTCCTCATCAGGTTGAATCACAAAGCCAAAACTTAGTAGACACTAGTATACACTAGTTATTTTGTGTTGAATGGTTTGCATATGAAAAACTGCATCCAGAGGACGGATCAGATTTCCATTCAAGGCTTCATCGCGGAATGTATGATAGAAGCACGGATTGTAGCCTAATTGCATTGGGAAGGTGCATTGAGGGACATGCAAATCATGAAACTGAACCAACTGCGCCCAAAATTTAAGCTAGAAACATTCCACATATGCAAAGTGGGCCAGTTCCATCCAGGCCTCAAGGTCAAGGAAGGTGTTCCAACACTGAACTCATCCAATTACAGTAGTTTCAGAAACATGCTAAACCTCAGACGATGGCCAAGACTACTTGCAGTCGAGGCGCATGAAGTTGTGCTCGCGAAGGAAACAGACTCAAGGAATTGGCACATGCCCAAGTGGCCACCTCATGTGCTGGCCGGATCCTAAGTCTAACTTGCGGGCCTGTTACACTTGTCTCCCTCCTTGTTACCCTTCTCTCCACTTGTCTCGGCCTACTCTGGATACGCTTGGCCGTATGTTTTTACACTTGTCTCTTCTTGCCTCTTTGCGAGCTCCCTGCTCAGACACTCTTGGCCAAGTTGTTTCATGTACGCTTGTCTCCCACTTGTCTCCCTGCTTGTTACACTTGTCTCCTCTTGCCTCAGGCTACTCTGGAAACACTTGGCCGGAGTTGTCTCTTGCTTGTCTCCTCATCACATACTCTTGGCCTTGGCCGGATCTTCGCTTGTCTCTTTGCTCTGGGCTGAAAGCTTTTAACCCAACACAGCATGATAAAGCCATATTGTCAGTACAACTCAGCAATAGACTAGCGTATGTTCTGTTTTCGTCTGAATTGTTGGTCCGACTTTGAGCCAGTTGAGCAAAGCGCTGGAACAAACCCAGAAGGTCCGAGTTGATCACCGGGAGCTGGAGCGGTTTGAGCCGTTGACTGTTTGACAGTTCGTCTCTGGCTTACTTCTAAAGGCACAAGCTGTTTGAGGTCTAGGCTGGCAAAATCTCTCTAAGCGTTTTTTCTTTCGCAAGACGTCCCGTTTTGACCTGCCGCAATCAAACACGACCTTCTGCCGGTAGGAGGGCGGCGCATAGGCGGGATGGGGCGGTGGTTGCGGCGGGTGGCGCGGGTTGGGCGGTGGAGTTTCATTTGGCATGTGTGCAGCCAGAGTATATCTATAGAAATGAGAAGAAGTGGAGAGTGCGCCTGAGTAAGGGCCCATTTCGAGCCTGATCGCGCCCCCCCGCCCCAATTGGTTGTGAACAGGTGTCGGAAAGCAGAAGAGGAAGGACATCGGCAGGTTTGCGACACAGTCAGAAGCCGAGAACAAGATGCACAAAGTTTTGGAGGAACAGTCGAAGGCCTTAAAAAAAGAAACAGGGAAAATGACCAAATGTATTTGTTGCCACAGGTTGACGCAGAGGACTCTCCACAAATTGAACCACACCCAAAGCCTGGGCGGCGCATTCATCGTCCACTGCCACCGCGCACCTCGCGGCGCGTTTGGTTTTGCAATGTCAGGATCGACGAGCTGCGCCAGCAATTGGCCGCCGTCGTGATCTGCATGGACTTGACAAAGGGGGACCATGGTATGCTCTACTAGATACTTTGTGATTTTCGTGCATGTTGAGCTTCTGACTGTGAACAGATCAACCAGGGCTAGATTTGCCCAAGAATTGAAAGCCGGAATTGTTGCCCAGCTGAGCCAGTTGAAGGCATTACTCACTGTGTGGATATCTGTATATGTATGTATGTATATATATATAGGTTTGCATGCGCAGGTTCCCCTTGCAAGCGCTGGCTCCTTAACTACACTTGACAAGGTGTACCCCCACAATCAAGAATCACTCGGCACGCAGCTTCAATGGGCGCAAGACCTAATGACCTCATGGAGTGAAATGGACCACTCACAAGGCAAGAAGTGCACTGTTGCAAGGAGTAGGCTGAAAGCTGCATGTATTGTTTGAGAAAGCGAAAGGCTGCCGCCGCGACCGGTGAAAGCACCGGAAACACCCTCTTCATCAGCCAGCCCAGAACACGCCACAAGTGACGAAGAGGGGAAGTGAGCCCCCAAGGGGGCTTGCGGTGGACCGAGGGGTGTGTCAAGTTGTCGTCATGCAATAAGAGAACTACACTCTCTAACACAAGTGCAAACAGATCAATTTCTTTGGGCTCATCCACTTCAGCTGATGTTAACATGAGTGGTTGTTTGGTTCTGCGTTCCGCTGTGAACACAGTTCCCGTTCTTGGTTGTTTGTTTTCTTTCATTAGACTATCCAAGTTGAACTTGTTGTGTTAAGTCCTTTTTGGTTTTGCTTTTTGGTGGCGTGTGCTCGTGTCATTGCGACGCGAACACCGCACCATATCCACACACGCGCGCCCAGACAGCCCTGCTGATTGTCTGGCCTTGCGACTTGCACTTGCGCCCCAAAGCACCCTTGCCTCTAGATGTAACAGGGTTCTTGCACACACGCGTCCAGACTGCCCTGCTGGTTGTCTGGCCTTGCGACTTGCACTTGCGCCCCAAGGCGCCCTTGACTCTAGATGCAAAAGGGTTCTTGCACACACGTGTCCAGACAGCCGTGCTGGTTAGGCAAAGACCCGCGGCTGCTCAGGAGCGTTGGAGGACATGCTGACACAGGTGAAGGGATGGTGCAATTCAAAAGTTCCGCTCTCTGAGCAAGCCCTCGCTGGACAAGAATCAGCCGTGGCGATTGCAAGTGGGTATGAGAACAGACAAGCTATTTCGACTCCTGGCCAACAGGCAACTTGAGCCTTTGGCAGATAGCTGGGATTCAGGTCAAAGCAACACTCTCAGCGGATCTCTCCACTTGGTCACAAGATCCGGGATATGTTGCAGCAGATGTAACCGGCCTTGAGGAGGGGCAGTTGGATTGCTCGGTGACTTCTGGACAACCCTTCAAATCACTGCTAGGTGAATGCCTCATGGATGAGCCTGCGCCGGAAACACTTCCAGCCCTCGCAGGGGCTTCAAGACGGGCTCACAGCTATGATGCACAAGGCATCCTCTTCCATGCTGATCTTGGGGATTGAACAGTTTGGGCATCTTTTTGATTTGTGGGGTGGTGACATCCAGTGTGATGCGGTTGAGTTCGCTGCCTACCTGCTCACCAAGCTTGACCAGGACTTGGTATAGCCTTTGGGAACGGCGGTACCAACGCCAAAATGGCCAGGTGAAAAAGTATGCACCTGAGCTTGTGGCCACTGCGTTGAGGCTTTCAGTCATGCCCCATCGTGATTGCACTCTCGTTCAACTGCTGGAACACTGGCAGCATGACTCAGGGATGGTTGCAGCCTGCTCACATGCCTTCTGTGCTGTGTGTTCAGCTTGATCGTCTTCGCCCGATCACAGGGACTCGCGTCTCCATTGACAGGTACCAAAGTTCTCAGGTGGGGGGCACCAACACCGAGCTCCATGCCTTTCTGGTGGCTGCAGCTTTTGCTCATCTTGGCCAGCCGGGAGCACGCCATTACCGTGCAGCTCTTCGCAAGCGCGGCCCCGGGAAGCAAAGTGAGTGGTTGGATTGTGAAGATGGAACCCCCCTCGGTGCCCATGGCATCGCTGCCGGGATGGTTCGAGACTCAAGTCACTTTGATTTGGGCCGCGCAGATTTCTGAGATGTGTCGACTCACAGCCTCCAACCTAAGAGAGAACAGGCCTCCAACCAAATAGCGATGGCCTCGAACCTAAGAGCGATGGCCTCCAACCTAAGAGCGATGGCCTCCAACCAATTTAAAGAACGAACCTAAGAGCAATGGCCTCCAACCAAAGAGTCATGGCCTCCAACTTTCACTCAATGGCCTCCAACCTGAGAGCGATGGCCTGCAACCTGAGAGAGATGGCCTCCAACCTAAGAGGGATGACGTCTAACCTAACAGCGATGGCCTCCAACCTAACCTGAGAGCCATGGTCTTCAACCTGATAGCGATGGCCTTCAACCTATGCCTAAGAGCCATGGCCTCCAACCTAATACTAAGCAAAATGCCCTCCAACCTAGTAGCGATGGCCGCCAACCTAATAGCGATGGCCTCCAACCTGAGAGTGATGGCCTCCAACCTAAGAGCGGTGGCCTCCAACCTAAGAGCGATGGCCTCCAACCTAAGAGCGATGGCCTCCAACCTAATAGTGATGGCCTTCAACCTAATAGCGATGGCCTCCAACCTAAGAGCGGTGGTCTCCAACCTAAGAGCGATGGTCACCAAACCCAATAGCGGTGGCCTCCAACCTACAAAGAGCGATGGCCGCCAAACTAATAGCGATGGCCTCCAACCTAATAGCGATGGCCTCCAACCTAAGAGCGGTGGCCTCCAACCTAAGAGCGATGGCTGCCAACCTAATAGCGATGGCCTCCAACCTAAGAGCTGTGGCGACCAAGGATGGCTGGGCTGAGACCGTGGAGTATGTCCGCAAAGTTTGGGCCGAGCAGGGCCCTTTTGATGGTATGCTGGGCTTCTCCCAAGGCCATTTTTCTGAAGTAGGTGGAAGGACTGATCGATATGAAGTACCGATATATATATATATATTTAGTATTTGATGCCTTCCTCCTTTCTACTTTGAGTTTATGTGTCGCTGTGGCATTCTTCATAGTTCGTCCTTGGAACTCACTTGAAGTACACTCAGTTCTGCAAGGCTCAGCTTTCATGTAGGAGAACTTTGACGAACGCACAGTGGAACACGCGACTAGGACCAGGTCGGCTTTTCGCCGACGCTATCCCTAGAACCTGAGTGATCTCTATTTTGGTTCACCCAACATACAGTGGTTTCAGAGTAGATGGCCCAAACCCCAAAACGTGCTTTGTAAAGCCATCTACTCTGAAACCACTGCAATTGAAATTTTCCTGGTCAAAACTGGGATCATGTCTGGGTTCTCGGTCGGTATATCAGATATAAAGACGGTGTTCAGATCATATAGTTGGACATCTTGGACGAATTCATTTCTGCCGGTGTGGGCTTCTGTGGAATGCTACTGGTGTTGATGCGGGTTGTGTTGAGCACATGACGGCTTGCTGTTGCCTTTGAGGTACTCTTGAAAAAGGTGTGTGTTTTGATTCTGAAACTTGTTCCCTCCTTCAACACCTCACTGCACCAAAGCCACCCAACCAGTGGTTCGCTCAAGGTACCTCAAAAGGAGAATTGACGATTCAAAGGCCGCTGTGCCCAGGCGCAATTCTGATCGCTGCACTGGTGGCTTTGGGCGAGCTGCGTCCTGGGCAGCCGCTGGCGCCTTGGTGTATTTTTGAGCGGCAAGCCTGCTCGAATTTCCCAAGCCAGGATCGCTCACAGCTAAAATGTAGACCTCCCAGCCAAACGGTTGAAGGAGTCTCAAGAGCATGAACCTCACCAAAAGAATTCGCAGGGAGTTGGTAGGGGTCGTGGTGGTGATGGTGGTGGTGGTGGTGGTCGTGGTGGTGGTGGTGATGGTGGTGGTGGTGGTGGTGACGGTGGTGACGGTGGTGGTGGTTGTCGTGGTGGTGGTGGTGATGATTTGATAACACTAAATAACACTAAAAATAAACAAAACAACACCCTCGACAGGAAAAAAAGAAAACGTATGGGCTGGGAATGCGTTGAAGAAAACTGTTCAATTAATTCCCTCCCTCTTTGTAACTTAAAATGCAACATGATCAACTGCAAAGAAATTTGGAAATTATCTTAGAAAAAGACATGGTAAAGAAATGAAGATCAAAGAACCTAAAGAGCACCCCAGCGTTCAAAAGCGCCATCCAATTTGAAGCGGAAGCGGGGCAGAATGCGCCATCCGGCAGAACACCCGGAGCACTCTTCCAACGATCCAGGTCTCGCAAGTTCGAATCTGAAACAGGTGACGAAGAAGAAGCGGGGCGAGACTCGGAGTAAAACCATCCTCGCTGTGCCATCCCAATTCCACGTCGCACCCGAAAGGTGAGTGGCCAGAGCATCACGAAGAAAAATGAACGGAAAACCCCAATCAGTCACTCAAGAGCCACCTTTTGCACGAAACGCGTTTGCTTCTGCGTCTTCAACCACCCCCCACCCCAGGCCTCATGTCGTCGCTTGGTGCTCTGTGGCGCTGCCTTGCCGGGGCCGTGCCTTGATCGTGTTGGGGCGATGATCGAAACAGTGAAGGGTCGAAGCACACGGCGCCTGGATGGGACTTGAATCATCAAAACCCACCCCGACTGGTGACTCCTGGAATGCAACTTTTGCATGTCACATACTGTCTGACAGTATGTTGGTTTCAGGCCACTGGATGCCAGACATCATCAATTTGCTTGCGTACATCAGCTCTACCCAAGAAGACTGACAGAACGCCCAGTAGGTTGCGAGTTGTGTGATCCATCCCACAAACCTTCATCTTGCAGCAACTTGGTGTCTTGGGAATCAAGATCTGAAATGGCGGCAGCATTGGGGTGTCGCGATGTGTTCAGCAACGTGCCGGGCACGTAATGCTGCCCTTCCGGCACCGTCCCACCCGAATGGCCAGAGAACGAGCGACCCCCCTCTCCGCGAGACACGCCATTAGACGTGGCTACATTGGAACTGCACCCAACAAAGGAAGGAAGATTTAATTTAGTTACTTTAGTTTGCTAGTAAGAACAAAGGGCATCGCTACTAGGAGCAAGGACGCTACTAGGGGCTCCTGGCCTTACTACTAGGAGCAAGGACACTACGAACGGGGCTACTAGGTCTAATATAGTTTGCTAGCAGGATGGAGGCCATAGCCAGCAGAAACAAAGAAAAAGGTTGACCGGGAAGGAAGCCTCCCACCGTCTCGTCTCAGCCGCGAAAAAACACCGCCAGGTTCCGCTCTGAGTTGGCAGATTTGCGTGCAAAGCCTTGCAACCTGGCTGATTAAGAGGAAACGGGAAGCACCACGGACGCGTGGATTTGGCCGTTTGGCATGAAACATCCGATGACGTTTTGAGTTTTCACACCGGGAAGAATTGTAAGGGACTTTGGGATGTGTGCCGATCCCGTTTTTCGTTGGTGCATTGCAGCCTCCTTTGTTTCTGGAATATGTGCATGTGGCATGAGTTGCATCCGATCCCAGTTTGGCCCTTCGATGAGGCGGACCCGATATCTTTTGATCAAATCTGGTGCAATTGATCTATGTATCTTCACCAACCAGACCCGAGAAATTCGCAGGGCTTGCTTTGAAAACCAGCGTCTGCTCCCCCCCAAAAGCGGGGTTTGGGTTCTGGGCGCCTGAAAAGCTGGACCAGTTGCGCACACCCACACCACTAAAATGTCAGAGGGACACTGAAGGGTTCAACCCATGTTTTCATTTTCACGGGTTGTCACGAGTTGTTTTGACAGGATTCGGCACGGGTTTTGTCATGGGTTTGGCCAAACACGGGGTCTCCCTAAACCTAGGCGTTAGGGATTCAATCCCAGGCTTTCGATTGGTCAAGCAGGTCTGTCTTCCAGAAAGACTTGACCCTGCTTTTTCCAGTTATGTTGATTCAAAACACTTGGCCATACTCTGGGAATTCTAGTTTCTCGGGACACCCGGGGTTTGCAATGGAAACGCTTTGTTTGGAGCATGTAAGCAGTGTGTTTCACGAGGTTTAACATGCACACCCCACAAAAAGGTAAGGGTTTAGTTGTTCAGGGTAAGTCTACAAGCTGTCAAGGTCGGCTTATACAAGTTCTGAAACTTGTTCTGCTGATGCATCGCTGAACCCTCTAGACATGGACATGAATGAACAGTATGGCTTCCAAAACAAGTGCGGTTTCGGAACTTTCAACCAAAACACCAAAAGAAGAACATCTCTTGCTCCATCCAAGACCCAAAATCGGGGTGGTAAATGGATCACCCCCTACCCTTTGTTCCGGGCTTCTTCAGACCGCGACCACCGCGACCACGCGACCTTCTAGGCCATGGCATCTCAGCGCTCCACACCATCGGTCGCCAGGATGACATCAACCCACCGGAGCAGGCGCGCGAGGCGGGGGATCTTCCAACCGCCGTCGGGATCGGTCGCCCCGGTCTCTGCTGGGGGAGCGGTCGGAGAAGGACGGAGCTTTCGCATCGGTAGCCTCAAGGGTGTTGATTCGCGTTAGGAAAGCTTTTCGGGAAGCAGGGCCTGCAGTCCAATGTCACAAGGTATGACTGAGCAGTACGTACCAGGACACCCGGACCAGGGGCTTCGTTCTTGATAGCCCCTTAGATGTGATTCGGGGTGTCCATTAACCACCCCGACCGTGGGTCCTGGTATTTGAGAAAGATTGTATTTTCATATCCAAAACAGGCACCTGACTTGGCGACGGCGTGCTGCGCCGTCGCCGAAGTCCCATCGACTTGTTCAAAAAATAGCTGCCGGATGAAGGCCCGTGGAGTGAAAAACATGCACCCAAGACACCGGAGGTGAGGTTGATATAGGTTGATCAGGGTGGCAGAATGTGCAAGGCTATCACTTAACCATCCCCACTTACTGCTAGTCGCAACGACGAATTTGGAAAGAAGTGAAGAAAGCCACAACTCGTATTTTAGATCATGAACTCGTTGGTTCATGAGTCATTGGTCTATTTCTTACATGTGGATTGGGCGAGTGCCATGGTGCTGCTTCTGACCTGCCAGGTGGCGGCGGCTGTCGGGGGGGGAGATCTTTGAGTTTGAGGGCACGCACGAGGTGCCCATGGACGAGGCTGGAACAGCAAATCAAGGGGATCTGTAACAATCAGTAAACAATCAGTTGCTATTTTTGAATAAGGCCTGCAACTGAACCATCATCATCCACTTGACCCAAATCCATGATTATGATGATGTTCTATGTGTTTCTGGAGCTCACGAAAACTGGATCGATTTTTGGGTCGGAGTGCACCAATCGCTGAACTCAGATGCCTCAGCCCCAACATATCCTTCGGATCTTAAGAAGGATGGTGAGCGCGGCCGTCGCCAGGCGGCCATGAGCGCTTATCGCCGCTTGCTGGGTGCATAAGGAGAAAAGAAAGAGGGGCAATGCCGCCGTGCCGGTGGGAGTTTCCGAGGAGAGAGGTTTGAGAGTTGAAAAGCTGTCAAGTTTCCAGAAAGCAGCTGGGAAACTGTGGCCCGGGCCCCAATTCGAATTCAAGCTAACTGCAGCTTGGTATACTTGGTTTACTTGGTCTCTTTGCCTTCAGCTTTGAATCTTCTTCTGAGACTTCCTCTTGCCATCGTCACCGTCGATCTCACCGTTTCTGAGGCTCTGAAACGGGGCCCGAAGAAACCTCGGGACGCTCCGCTCCACTCCGCGGCGGACGCGGACCGACGCTCCGCTCCACTCCGACGTCAGGAGGAGCGGCGCTCTACGTCTATCGACATGTTCAGTGGGGATCGACGAAGTTCTATCTACTTGGGGGGTCTCTGTCAAAGGCCAGCCCCTTACTCGTAGCGTCCGATCGCGAACGGTTCGTAGCGATGCCCGAAATGCTCCGTTCGTAGCGTCTTGATACTAGTAGACTTCTCTCTCAAAAATCCCCCCTTGTTTAGCGTCGCAGCGGAGTGTCCAGGCCAGCTACTTGTACAGATTGGGGAGGTGCTTCAACCGTTGCTTGGGGCCCGAGTGGAAGTGCAACAGTTTTGCGTTGCGACCGGGGATTTGTTTGCCATATGTCCTTTTGGGGACATGACATGAACCAGAAAACACAGGTGTAGCTTTTCCACTCAGCAAGCCCGATCCTCAATGGAGATCCTATTGGAGCGAATCATGCCGGAGTTCAACGGAACGTCCACGCCCAAAGACAGCCGACGCGCTCGTATGCGGTCCGCGCTCAGCCGACGCGCTTGCGAAGGAAAAAGAGACGCTGGCGGTTCCCTTCGTCGATGAGTGCGACGGATTCCTTGAAATTCAATGTCCTACAAAGGCCACTCAAAGATTGCACTCCGTTGTTTTTTGACTAAGGAGCAAGTCCCCATTGTGAGGCTGTTTTCAGGTTGAATGGATGGGGTGTTCAAGTTGAAGGCTTCCGGGATCCCTCAAAAAGCCCATGCAATAGGTAGACGAGTCGACAACCCCCACCCACACGCACACACATGGCGTTCATCGATCATTCGGAAAGGCCGGTCATTCAAGGTCCAAAGGAAAAGCAGCAGCAAATGGTAATCCCTTTTTTGGGGGCCCGCTCCCCCCCCCAACTTAATTAAGTAGGCACCTACTTAATTAAGTAAGGGAGTAAGCTTCTAGCTGAGGGCGAGGCAAGCTTCCTTGAAGAAGCGCTCGCACTAATGATTTGGTTCCTAGGTGTTTTGGGAAATCTTTGTAGCGATCGCCTCCAACCTACTAGCGATAGCCTCCAACCTACTAGCAATGGCCTCCTAGTAGCGTCCTTGCTCCTAGTAGCGATGCCCTTTGCTACCGGTAGCGTCCTTGTCTAAAAGCCAATGGTGCTTCTTTGCTTGGATAAAGTTCATTTCCACGATCGCCCTGATTCCTTCGGAAGCATTTCAGCGACGATCGGGGGGTCGGAAACATGCATCTGCTCAAGCTCGAGTAGCGTTCGAATCAAGAGCACCATGAAGCCTTGGAATGTTTTTGAGTCAGAAGCTCGTGCTAACGACATTGAGCGACGGGCGACGTGTACACCCAGAAGTTGTTTTGCCTTTCAAGAGTTCACCCTGACTGAAATGGATGCAACGGAGTTTCTGCCAACATCAAGTGCAAAACGGAAATCATGGGCATTTGCCTGTAGGAATGAGTTCTCATGAAAAAGCAACTCAGAAAGCCCCCAAAAAAAGAACCTTGGTGTCGCTGACAAGTCCATGTCACAGAGAACTAATCAGAACCACGTTTTTTGTGCTAACACACCACCACCCCTTTTGCTGTTCGCTGTCGCCTCGTGAAAACCACGTCAAGCACATTTGAACTGCTTTCGTTTTAAGACCTTTCGTCAACCCAACGGCGTGGTCCCATGCCGCACAGACCTGTTTGACACGTGGAGAGGCTTTCTCCAAGAAGCGTTCTGTTGTCCCTTGAGCTGGTCGAGAAGAGCACGAATCTGTTGGGAGAACATGGGAGAACGGCGAGTTGTTTGACATGGAATCCTCTCATGTTTGGACTCTTTGGTGTTCTCTTCCAAGTCTTCGGTTTCTTTCTTGTCATTTCTTCCCTCGTTCTTCAGCGAAGCTCCGTCGTCCTTTCCGGCCCGTTTCCCGCCAGGTGCCGCGACTTGGCTCCGATCCTGGGCGATGTGCTGCGGAAGCGCCGCTGTCGCTCGGTGGGTCATTTCGGGATTTGGGGAAGAGAAGAGAGGGGCCGCCCACTGTGGGGGGCCCCTTGAACGCTTTTTTTTGGGGGGGGGGTGAGGGGTAAGTCGTTTTGAAGAAGAGATCAGAGGCACCCCAAATGTTCGAGCTCGTACCGCCTTGTCTCGCGTCCGGGGTCTGCATCCGATGGATCCATGGGCCCAAGCTCCCAGAAGCCCGAAGAGCCCTAAGCCCTAATTTTACGAGTAACAAGTGCATCGCTTCTAGTAACAAGTGCCTTACTAGTAGTAACAAGAAGCTATTAGAAGTAATTACACTTAATTACACTTAATTCTAATTAAATTATTGTACTAGAACTTGCAAGAAAAGTGGGACAATGGTTCAGCCGTCAGGTTGCGAACACGTTGTCTACAGGTTGGTCTTCTGTGCCGAAAGGATGAAGGTTCCCACCGGACCAAAATGAATCAACCCAGACGCTCCATGTATGCCATATATGCCTACATTGGGGTGGTTTTGGGGGGTCAATGTAGGCATACATGGCATACATGGAATGTTTGGGCAAGTACGGGAACTCATGATAAGTTTTGAGCCCATCTGCAGCTGCGCCATGATTCAGGCCGTCGCCAGTCGCTCCAAAATGTAATCAGACTTTTGTCATCGTTCGCAGAAGGGCTCTGACAAAAGTTGTCAGAAGGTGCTGATGTTTTCAGTATCCACTCCCTTACATAGGCCAGCGGGCCGTTCAAGACAAAACGGACTTCTCCAAAAGAAAGTGGGTCACCACAACCATCGAAAAAAAGAGGACTCGGCCAGCAGTCACATGGAGTTGGGTGCGAGCTCCATGGAGGAAGTGCCCTGTCCGCGTTGCCCCGGTCACATCCACGGCCCGGTCGGATGAGACTTCTCCAAACCACCCAGTCCGTCCTTTCTCGCTCCGTTCGTAAGGCCAGGAGGCCCCGGACTCATAGCGCTCGGGTCGTCCAGAGAGGAGACCCGTCCTCTTTGGACCCATGAACCGAACGGGACCATCTCACGTGAGCATGTTGTGGAAGGTCATCATCACCCGAAATCGGTCGCAAGCAGTGAGCATGTGGTGGGTGTGAAAATTTGATGAGTTGTGGTGTTCTTTGGAGCATGTAGTTGATTAAGCGTGTCTTTGGGTTGCACAGGGGTATAGAAGCCTACCTTTGCTTTGGAATTCAGCAACGTTTCGCATGCTTCTGTTGACTGAACTGCCCGGACTTTTCTAAGTCGCAGATAGATGCTGACACTGTCTCAGCCTCGCCACAGCTTCACCTCAGCCGTCGCTCGAGACACGTCTGCCGTGCTCGGCAAAGGCCCTGAAGTTCTCGTGGACTACTCATGTGGCCATAGCTGTCAGCCCGAGGCGACGTGAGAAAGAACCTCCCGGACGGGGTTTGGTGAAGAAAACCGGTGGAGGTCGTGGACGTGGCGGATGATGCGAAGGGACGGTCGTGGACGTGGCGGTGTGAAAGGACGGGGAGGGAGACCTCCATAGCACTGCGTGCGTGGGCAAGCACGGTCATTCACTGGAATTCGGATGCTGCAGGTATCACTGTCGGCTTCATGTCTTGGCATGTGAAGCAAGTCATGCATGTCTTGGCCGAAGCCCCCGCCTGCAGGTCCACTTGCCAGCCTTCCTGGCCGACAAGAAGGATGCACGCATGGCCTCGAGGTCTGGGAACGTGAAGCGCCCGCCTTTTGGGTCGCCTAGCATCGGGTTTGTAGTATATACATCTTGGAGCTCCTGTTCCTGAAGGAACCTACAAAACTTCTGGGTGTTTGTTCGGGGTGTTGGTTCGGCAGACTATTCTCCTGACCAAGTTGTGTGAGCAATCGTGCCTGACTCGGTGCTCACTGATCAGCCTGCCACTCTTACTTGCACTTCAAGGCCTTGGAGCAGCATTTGCATGGAGACCCATACCGTCCAATAGGTGAAAATATGCCTTCGCATCCATATACTCTGCTGGGAAAAAGGGGGGCGCGCATGGAGAATGACCCTGACAAAGCCAGACTTCCACTTGTTGATGCAGAAACAGCTGTTTTTTTCATGGCACCCCAAAAACTACGCACTATCCAGACTCCCTCCCACAACTGACCACTACGACATAGTCTCACCTACCAGGCAACATGGGCTTTCTAGCAACTAGAAGCTACTAGGAGCAAAGGGCATCGCTACTACGGGCTCCTGGCCTTACTACTAGCAGCAATGTTCGCTACTAGTAGCCAAGGGCATCGGGACTCGAACGGAGCGATTTTCTTCCGCGTGGCTCCTGGCATCGGACCTGAACGGAGCAAGAAGCCTACTTCATTAAAAACAAAACAAACAAGCCTACTTCATTAGCAACAATCAAGCTTTCTAGTAACTAGAAGCTTAATTGAAGAAAAAGAATCAATCCTAGCGAAGCCGATCGATGTTCCTCGCTCGTTCTTTCCGACCACGGCCGGTTTTTTCCCGTGGCGGCAGGGCCCTGCGCTTGGCCGTGAAGAGCGGAGCGGTGCCACCGGGCGAGGAGGGTGTCGTCCGGATCGAGGCCCAGGGTCGGAGCCGCCGTGGTCGTTACAGTGTGGCAACACCTAGGGGTTCTTAACGCTTGTGTTACGGTAGTGTTACCTAGGGGTCTAAGATAGACCTTCAGACTCTGTTTGGCGTCTCTTGCCAGGATAACTGTTCTCGATCTCACCAAAAACAAGAATTCCTCTCCAGAGCAGGTCACCTGGCTGTGGGTCCAAATTAAATGGCCCGAAGCTCTATTTTAATACTGGTAGGTGAAACCCACGTCTAGTAGTCTATTGGTAAATGGCTCGGTGGGAAAAAACAAACCAGAAAAGGTCCCGGTGCCATGACCCACAGCCAAGTCAGTTAGCCTTTTTCAGAGGAATTCTTGTTTGCAGGGTCTTGCTTGGGAAGAAGAAAGTGCCTCAGCGGCTCAGAAGTGGCTCAAGCATCGTTTGGGGGCGCTGTGAATCGGAGCATTGAGTGGTTGATGTTGCAGCACCTCATCAACTCTGAATTCTGGGCGCTGTTGTGATGCAAAAGCCACAGACAGGTCGACACAGAGATGGTCTGAATCCCGGACTATAGCTAGAGCATGCTATAGCAGACTTGTTTGACAGGTCTTGTTCCAACCAAAAGGTGATGTTCAGAAAGGAACCTGCGGCAGACTGATTTGAGAAAGACTGTTTGGCTGGTCTTTCTTTTGGGGGAACCTTGGAACCCGTGTGCCTTTCAGAAAGGACTGAACAATGTGCCTTTGGGTGAATCATCGAGAAAATCATCGAGAATCGGGAAAATGCGTGGCTTGGAAGGAAACCAGTCCATCTTTGAGTTAACTTTTCATCTCGCTTCTTCCTGGGTTCCCCACCTTCCTGCAGGTCCCAGGTGGTCCGTGCCAGGGCCTCAGGACCATGAAAGAAGCGTTAAAAGAACGATAATGCGGGCTACCGGCACTGCCAACTGGCTTTAACAAAAACTAGACGACGGGTGGCCCGAGAGCGAGAAAATGAAAAGATGTAGATGTTAAGTTTGTAGATGTAGAACATGAATTTTAGTTTCTGATTATTTAGGATGTAGAAGTGGTGAAGAAGATAAGGTAGATATGAAGTGAGATCTGAACAAGTGGCGTAGAGGAGGTGAGCAGATGTAGCAGAGGTTTTGAATTTTGGATTTAAAGGTGTTGAACAAGACGCAACAAGATGTGAGAAGATATGAGAAGAGAGAAGATCTTGCAAGTGAAATGAGTGAGAAAGCGCAATTGTAAGTTATGAAAAGTTAGACATACAACGCTGAAGTGCCGAGAAGAAAAGACTTGTCAACTCTAGCGTATTGACTGTCAAGACTTTACCAAACAAACTTGGAGCAATGGTTTAGAGATGTTCCGATTTGTATTCAGTTGGCTGACTTTTTGCCACTTCGCCCGACAGCACGCGAATGGCGAACAAGCCAAAGGGCCATCGACCCTGTCGACGAAGAAGCGTCAGACGTTGAAGGTGACGAAGACAGCCATGTCAGCAACACTCGGAACTGGGTCGGCTGCTCTTCAAAAATTCCTTGCTGCGGGTCGTGCACTTCACAGGTACTGGACGATTTTCGGATTGCAGCAGTGGCCGACAATTTGTGGAAATTTTGACACACATGCTGAATGGCACATCTATGTCGGATTCCCTGTGGGCAGCATTGGAATCGAGGAGCTACAATCCCAAGGGCTTGGCAAACCCTGAGTTGCAAACTGCATTGCTACGAGCTTATTGGGGCGGATTTGCATGGGAACAAGTGGCGAGGTTGCAACACATCCGCGTGGGGTTAGAGGCGCGACAGGCCAAGAAAACTGTCTTCTTGGTACGAGCCATAGATCGTGCCACTGGCAGCATGTAGCTGACAAAGGAACAGAGCATTGCAGCGTTACAAGTTGTGAACATGACGAAGTCATCATACTTGATGGGACTTTGTCCTTTGTACGAAGGCATGCTGGCTAGAATCTCATGCATCCTGCCAATCCTCATGTTAACCAGAGAGCTGCCTGTGATTGTTCGTGCCATAAAGCTCCATCCACAAGAACCATCAATTTCAATCGATTCTGGTTGTGTCGTCTTGAAATATCAACCTGTGGCAGTTCTGGTTGAGATCGATGATCCGGAATACAAGACTTTGCAGTTGCCAAACAGCATGGCTCCACCTGGACATGTCTATCTGCAGGCTGTGTCCTCGGAGAAGGCATGGACCATACCGTCTGGAGCCAAGCAGCACATCCCAGTCATTCGCAAACAATTTCCGCTGGCACCGTGAAATGTTCTGACGCATTATGGCTTACAAGGGATCACTGCAAGGCAAGGTTTGGTTGCCTTCTCGTCGAAGCCTGGGTGGATGAAAGATCCAGACTACGCTTTGGCGATGTATGTGATGCTTTCAAGAGCGAGGAAACTGGAAGATTTGTGGTTGGTGGATTTGCCGCCGAGGCATATGTTCGAAAGTTTTTTACTGGACCAAAACCCTTTACTGGTGGAAAGAATGACAGAATTTCAAGAACTGGCGGCGCGCAGTGAAGAGAGCGCCTTGAGATTTCCGAAGTATTTAGGGTGGATACCAAACAAACTTTCACTGTATCGATACCACTACAAAGACATAACGCAATTGTCCCTGTCACTGGAACAATAAAATTGCAAGGAGTGCTCACTCAACCATATCAATTTTCCATCCGAAGACATGCTAAATCAAGCATCCTCTTAGACTATTATGATAAGATCGACTAGCGCAGAGAAGCACAAAAATTTCACTGTATCATACCATTACAAAAGCATCACCACAGTGTCTGTTTAATAACTGGAGCCAGAAATTGCAAGGAATGTCGACGCAAACATATCAATGTTCCATCCACAAAAATGCTAAATCAACTTCTGTTTCACATGACTATCAAACCTGTTCCTCTAAAATATACAATGTTACTTCCAAGCACATACTGCATCAACGGCTACTTCACAGAAATGGCAGAATCCTTCTTGCCAAAACATATTTTTTAAAAAAAACATGTGCCTTTTGTCCGTTCAAGTTTCAAGCAACGTTGCTCAGCGTACGAATCATTCACAAAACGCAAAACAAACATTCCAGAACGCACGTTTCGTACGAGACATTCGCAAAACGCAGAAGCAAACCGCCCAAAACGAGCGTTTCATGCGAGACATTCGCAAAAACGCAGAAGCAAACCTCCCAAAACGAGCGTTTCGTACGAGACATTGGCAAAAAACAAAAGCAAACCTCCCAAAACGAGCGTTTCGTACGAGACATTCGCAAAAACGCAGAAGCAAACCGCCCAAAACGAGCGTTTCGTACGAGACATTCGCAAAAGCGCAGAAGCAAACCTTTGAAAACGAGCGTTTCGTACGAGACATTCGCAAAAATGCAAAAGCAAACCTCCCAAAACTAACGTTTCCTTCGAGACATTCGCAAAAACGCAGAAACAAACCGCCCGAAACGAGCGTTTCGTACGAGACATTCGCAAAAAAGCAGAAGCAAACCGCCCAAAACGAGCGTTTCGTACGAGACATTCCAAAAACGCAGAAGCAAACCGCCCAAAACGGGCGTTTCGTACAAACCTCCCAAAACGAACGTTTCGTACCAGACATTCGCAAAAACGCAGAAACAAACCTCCCAAAACAAACGTTTCGTACGAGACACTCGCAAAAACGCAGAAGCAAACCGCCCAAAACGAGCGTCTCGTACGAGACATTCGCAAAAGAGGACGAAACCTTCCAAAATGATCGGGTTATACGAGACATTCGCAAAAACGGAGAGGGAAACCTTCCAAAACGAGCGTTTCGTATGAGACATTCGCAAAAGCAACAAAGGAAAACTTCCAAAACGAGCGTTTCCTACGAGACATGCGCAAAAACGGAAATCTGTGATTACAACGCCCCAATGTCACAGCGCACATTTCAAACATGAGGGTTGCCCAAGCACACTGGGTAACGCAGTTTCGCCTATGTTTCGCGCATCCGGCACGCACGATCTCCGCAGAGGGTTGCACACGCCCCGGCACAAACGCAGTTTCGCCGAGGTTTCGCGCATCCGACACGCAAGATCTCCGCAGAGGGTTGACGTTCGTGATGGTCCGCCGGGCATCCCCCCGCCTTAAGAGAGAAAGAATAAAGAAGAGAGATGTGAAGATGTGAGTGAACATGTGAGAAGATGTGAGATATGAGAAGATGTGAGATATGAGAAGATATGAGAAGATGTGAGATATGAGAAGATGTGAGAAGATGTGAGATGTGAGAAGATGTGAGAGAAGATGTGAGTATGAGAAGATGTGCGAAGATGTGAGATGTGAGAAGAAGATGTGAGAGA
>CAXAMN010021473.1:347120-365136 GCA_963970005.1 Durusdinium trenchii | reverse complement strand
GATGTGAGAAGAAGATGTGAGAGAAGATGTGAAGTGTGAGAAGATGTCAGATTTGAAGATCTTTTATATGTAGATCTATTTACGCCTCCTTCTTTTTGAAGAACCCTTCGCCCAGACGCTCTCGGGAACAAACGCTTAAAAACAAAGGCGATCTAGCCTGTGTTTGATTCTGAACTCACTTTTCAGGCTCGATAGGAGGCCGTCGAATCGACGTGCGGACAGATCTGCCGGGTCGCTGAGGTCCAAACACCGCCTGTAGCAACCCAGGCGCACCGCGGTGGACGGAGGTCGCTCCAAAAACATTCCAAACACCGCCCGTGGTTCGCTAATGCTTTGCACATGTTTCGCGCATGTTCCGAACCCGGTGAACTCCCGCAGTTCGCCCCAATGTTTTGTTGAACCACGAGCCGCAGGTCGCCAGCAGAGTTTGGTCAAGTCTTCAAAGTTTAAGCTACAATTGTGGTTGAAAACTGCAAAATCTCTGACAATGCCACTCGAAGCGTCTCATGACAAAGCAAAACAAATACTATAAATATTGCATTGTATCGAATTTAACAAAGAAGATCTACTCATCATATCTCAATTGCAGCGAGGCCGACGCCGGGCCTTGCGCTGTGGGGGCGTCTCCATGGACCTGCTGTCCGCCTGCGAGGCGTGCGTGGCGGCTACTCGCGCCGGGTGCGTGGCCCCTTCTTTTAGGAGTTTCTTGTTCCTAGTAATAAGGATGTTCCTAGTAGTACGGCCAGGAGCCCCTAGGCGCGTCCTTGCTCCTAGTAGTAAGGAGTTTCTTGTTCCTAGTAGTAAGGAAGCTCCTAGTAGTCCGGTCAGGAGCCCCTAGACGCGCCCTTGCTCCTAGTAGTAAGGCCAAGAGCCCCTAGGAGTTTCTTGTTCCTAGTAGTAAGGAGTCTCCTAGTAGTACGGCCAGGAGCCCCTAGACGCGCCCTTGCTCCTAGTAGTAAGGCGAGGAGGTTCTAGGAGCTTCTTGTTCTTAGTAATAAGGATGTTCCTAGTAGTACGGCCAGGAGCCCCTAGACGCGCCCTTGCTCCTAGTAGTAAGGCGAGGAGCCCCTAGGAGTTTCTTGTTCCTAGTAGTATGGATGCTCCTAGCAATACGGCCAGGAGCCCCTAGGCGCGTCCTTGCTCCTATGCTCCTATATGGCCAGGAGCCCCTAGGCGCGTCCTTGCTCCAAGAAGAAAGGATGCTCCTAGGCGCGTCCTTGCTCCTATGCTCCTAGTAGTATGGCCAGGAGGTCGTAGGCGGGTCCTTGCTCCTAGTAGTAAGGATGCTCCTAGTAGTATGGCCAGGAGCCCCTAGGCGCGTCCTTGCTCCTAGTAGTAAGGATGCTCCTGGTAGTATGGCCAGGAGCCCCTAGGCGGGTCCTTGCTCCTAGTACTAAGGATGCTCCTAGTAGTATGGCCAGGAGCCCCTAGGCGCGTCCGTGCTCCTAGTAGTAAGGATGCTCCTGGTAGTATGGCCAGGAGCCCCTAGGCGGGTATTTGCTCCTAGTAGTAAGGATGCTCCTGGTAGTATGGCCTTGCTCCTAGTAGTATGGCCAGGAGTTCTTAGGCGCGTCCTTGCTCCTATGCTCCTAGTAGTATGGCCAGGAGCCCCTAGGCGGGTCCTTGCTCCTAGTAGTAAGGATGCTCCTAGTAGTATGGCCAGAGGCGTTAGGCTCAAGCCTACACGTGGCACGCCCGTTGCCACCGTGTCTTTCACGGTGGTGCCGATTGAGCCATGGCACTCGACGTTCTGCCGATCTCCACATCCTGGCGACACTCAACCTGTTGGAAGGGAGCAGGACACTTCAACATTGTTCCCTGCCAGGTCCTGCAGCGTACAAGAGATTTTGTCATTCTGACTGCAGTCGATCCAGAAGGTGTCCTGCTGAAGCTCAAGGTTCCACAGCGGTTCCTCCACTTCTTTCATTCAGACGCTGCAACAGCGATAGTGTTTTGGAATGAATGTGGTAAGCTGCGGTTTGGCTGTCAGTCTCCTTTTGAGCCATTCCCGGAAGACCTCTTCCTGACCAGGGATATCCCAAAGCTCAGCGGAAAGAAGTGGAATCCTGACTACCGTCCAATCGAAGATTTTTTCGAACCTTGGGCCCAACAGTTTGCATCGTCGGAACAGCAAGCAGGTTATGGCTTGGTCTCTCAATCCGACGAGCTCACAGAACCATGGATGGAAGGCAAATTTGAGGCCCTTCACACATCGTGCAACACAGCAAGTGGGGAGGAGAAACGATATGTCATTGACATGGACGCTCATTTGACACCTCAGATCTCCCCATGCACGCATTCACATGATCCAGAATATCCTGAGTACGATGAACTATGGGCATACTGCCATGGGAATTTTAGACAGGGACATCAATCAGATGAGATATCCCATCCAGACCACCGTGGGCCTGAATGGTTTGATTTCCGTTCCTCTACCTCCAGTACATCTGCTGGCAATGTCTATCATTCCATGCCACGTCTCTTTGACGCTGTTCGAAATGAGAAGCTACCCTTGCATTTGAATTCACGTGTGTCTTCCACATGTACTGCATGCATAAGTGGTCTTTACCATTTAGTTGCACTGAGCACCAAGGGCCACAGTTTGATGTCATATCCTATACAAGCTGACCCACCACCGGTCTCGGTTTCTTCTCAAATTGTCAGTAATGAGACTTCCCAGTATACACCATCAGCTGCTGGCGAGGATATGAAGGAAAGCGATTTTGTCAAGGCCTATTGGAATCAAACCGTCGAAGATTGCCAGACAAAGGAAGCCCGGTCCCTTGATATCTTTGACCTTCACCAGTTTTGTCGATCCAATCGGATTCATCAGTCTCGGGACCCACAATTCCGTTCTAGATTTCACTCGATTCCGCTTTCTAAGACATATCAGCTCCATTCGAACAACTTGCCTTCGCGAATACCCAGAACTCGTGACGACTCGTTTGGGGGGACGCCATGGACTCACTCTAGTCCCTACAAAACTCCAGAGACATCCATATGCCATCCGTGTCAAGAAAAGGCTATTGTTCCAAGGAATCGAAACATCAAGATGCACACAGTAAAGAAATCTCGTGAACATCCTTCCTCGGCATCATTCGACTGTGCACTGACCCAGGTCAGGACTCTTGCCTATGCACAACATGAATTGCAATCCTCACAGGATTTCAAACATGTTCATGTCTGCAGTGAACAACAAGAAGTGCCACAGGAGGCCACTGCAGAAGGCACCACACCATTTATGCCTTCACAATCAGCAATGTGTTGGTCGCCAAATTCGATTGAGTTAGTTGGCTTTTCAGCTACTCCGCCTGATGACTCACACTATTGTGACAACAATCCCGATCTTTTGCCCGTTTGTTGCCCTTCGTCATGGACAGACTTCCGGGTCGAAACGATGAACTTGAATAGCAACATGAGTTGTACAGACCATTTGACAGCTGTACGAGATGCCTTCATTCCTCCTCATTTGCTCCTCAAGTCCGAATCCATTTCGTATGATACAGCATACTTCAAAGACCTTGCAGCTATTGACACACAACAGGATCAATCCTGGCCACCCAAGTGTACAGTTCTACTGAGACGAGATGACCACCTCAAGCTATGTCAACAACATTATACCACCTCTAGGGGGGCTGTACCCGTACACAACAACACTCCATCAGGAAACATTGCAGACATTCGGTGGTCGCAGTTCAGTGCAGCGTTGGAACCGAGAGTTGTTAGTCTGGCACAAGAGGCTATTAATAGTCAACAAGCATGCTGTGTTTCACGGCAGAGACCTAGACATCAGATTGGCAGTCTACATCCAGTTCCACTACATTTAACCACATGTATTGGGGCTGTACCCGCTTACTACACCATCTCCTGGCGAGGAGTTTCAGACCCAGATCCACTGATGTCAGCCTGCCAGTATTCAGATGATCTTCAGGGAGCAAGCTCTGATTTTGACGTCAGCTCAAAGTTCCTTCTTGTAGCAGATTACAACTTCGATGGGTACTATAACGACAGGTGGCTAGGCAACGATCTTGAGCTTGGTGCCTCATTTTGTTCCGCTTCATTGGAGCGTCACGACTCGCTCCATGTTCAGATCACCAAAGAGTCATGTCTGCAGCCTTGTGTACGACCTGATGCTGATCTCCATGGTTTCTTCAGCACAACTTTCTCAGGGCAAGGTCATCCTCTACACCGTTTTACCACATCTAGTGGGGCTGTACCCAATGACAACTATAGGCTTCCAGACCGTTCCAACGACTCCGACGATGATACTCACATCTTATTCGACCTTTGTCATACAATGACAACTTATCGATATTCTTCAATTGGTCAAACAGACAAGTCAGTTCAGCCTGATGATGTAGATGCTTTCGAAGAGACTTCGCACAGCCATCTACTGGAGTCAGCTGTCATTCGGCCGTGTACTTCACCTTCCGCCCGGAACTGGCAACACAGGTTTAACGAGTTGACGACACTTACTGATATTGCACTTTCTCAAATTTTGACAGATTCTTCAACAAGCCCATCTGCCTTTTTCTGGCCTTCTGACTCGAACCAAGTTCAGATCAACATTGAGTCATGTCTCGTGAACATTACGGATGAATCATCAGTCAACAATGCAGCAGGGAGTTTTTGCAGTTTCGTGCCGTTGAGAACACAGCTACATCATTCTGCAGGACGACCAGTTTTACCTGGGTTTGACAATCTGTCCTTTCCAGAGAATCGCCCGTGTCCACAACAAGATACTACATGGAGTGGGGCTGTACCCAGTGACAACCGTTTGTTCTCTGGTGTTTAAACCATTTGCAACGATGAGATTCTTCCGATTTTTGATCTTCACATTCACACCGTCGCTCAAGCAAGTCTACTGCGATCTCCTGAGTTGATGACGACTTCATCTCACAACCAAGATGATCGTATTGCGGCTGGGTGGACACCGACGTGACCATCGACCATTACACTTTACCACATTTAGTGGGGCTGTACCCGGTGACAACCACTTCTACCTCTCTGACAAGAATTGCAGTCATGGGAACTTAGTTTTGCCGTTCGACCCATGTCAGACAACTCCGCTGGAATCAGACTCTAGGGTCGTTTGTGTTGATGCTCCGGTCGCACGTAGTCGTCTTGACAATTTACCGATACCGATAGTTAACCTCCCAAGTTATGGTTCTTCAGACGCAGTGGTTGATGCCAGCTTGCAGGAAGTTTATATCCGCCTACTCCGTAGGAGTTTCGAGCAGCAACTTCCGCAAGTTCTATATCGGAACAACGATATTGCACAACCAGATCCTTTTTTGTCATTTGCCAACATGCTACAGAGGATATCAAATGGACACAATTTTAGATCTTTCAATGGATGGAGCCGAGCCATCTATCGTGGGGGACACCCGGCCTGGGGCAGGTGCCAAATTGTCCATATGGACCCAAACCCACCGTTCAATGAACGATGTGCCGCTGCGATGCAGGATGAGGGCTGGTTAGCATCAGACGAGGCCTTGTGGTTCCTCCGTAAGCTCAGAACCTGGAGATCAGACATTGTCATCGGCCCAATAGTCCAATGGAGCCCAAGCAGAGACCTTCAGCATTTAATCGCAGCAGAAGGTCAATTGCAATATACCAACACTGGTGCGCTGTCGAGATCGACAGACGTACTAATCCTGTTCATGTCGTGCTTGTGCAGTGGCCTCCAGAACTTCGTACTACTGTGATTCTAGAGGTTTCTCGTATCATGCAGATTCCCTCGCATCGCATGTTGGTCACGACCAATAACGACAATGAAGTTTTAACCATGTGCGGGTGGACCATGTTGTTGAGATGGTACAAAAATTTTGCCATGGAAACATGCTTGCAGCCACTCATACACGTGAATCCACAGCATCGAGAACAGTTTGATCGTGTCATCCATTGTTCCCAGCGCTCTTGGAATAAAACTAACGCTACAGAAGAGCTGAGTCATTTTGCCACCGAGTGTCGTCAAGCTTTCATGGCAGAATATGCTAGAGATCAAGTTGACACACGCCTTCCGCCGGAGGCTTCTACTACAATGTTTGTTGGTCCTACACCTGAATACGCCCAGGAAGTATGTCAGATTCCACGACTTCCAACAAACCGTGAGAGGGAGATCAACTGGCTTCGCACCATGCTAATCCAACCAGCATGGATGACTAATTTTGAAGTAGACATCGTTCTTCAGTTTGTCCGCCTCCAGTTGGTTGATCGATGCCTGCCAGCTCCGTTACATTTCGATTCCAAGACAGAAACTTTGGAACCTTTCCTGAATGACTTGCCGAGCATAGCAGGGTATAACAAAGTGCTTTTCTTTGTCACGTTCCACAACCACTGGTTGTCTATTTCGGGCCTCAAACATGAAAATCGATGGATGCTCACTGCCGCAATTCCTGACCCTCTTAGTGTACAGCTCACCCCGTTATTCGCAGCACTAGCGGCCATCCTTGAAGCATCTCCGGACCGGGTGCACATCCAAGCCATCGAAACACACTCCCCGCTTCATATGTGTGGCTGGACTTTATTGCATTCCTTATACAGTCAGGTGTCCACACCTATCCTCATTGACACAACACTGCTGCTGCAGCGCATGGCTGTGATGCCTAATTCACGTATCAAGACTTTGCTATTTGAAGAAGCACTCAGTACATGGTCTAAACAAACGCCAAATGCCGATCTCATTCATTTTGCCACACAGATTCGTGTATTTAGCCTGGCACACCTGGATCAGTGGACGTCTCATCATGTCTTGCATTTCGGCGGCATGTTTCCTACCCAGGGTTCACCTACGGCTCAAGCCTCCTGGACAGTCATTTCCTCCGCAGCTAAGGCTAAGATCCTGTCCAAGATCAGGTCTCATGTGCCTCGGCCATTCGTCTGTCCATGTGTCCAGAAGTTGACAGCCTATATTGAAATCGATCGCAGAGTTCCCTCCAATACCAACACAGCTATCTTTGTAGCTTACATCAAGCCATCACCACTCCAGTGGGCATCTCATTTTTGTCAAGAGCGAGTCATCCACGATACCTGTGTACATGATCAGCTTACTGAAGTGCTCCTCCAGGTACCGCTTCGAGCAGCTGATCTCATTCCAAGTCGGGTCGAGGCCATTGTCTTCCAAGGTAGAGTCACCATCACGTCCTCTCAAGCTTTGGTTAGCCTATTAGACTTGGACTCAGGTTTACGCATTTTTCGCCATGGCCGAAATCATGCAACGGCCAATCTTGACATGGGTGAGTTTTGTTCCGGTGCCTTCAGTGGTTGGACCCAAGCCGGTAAAGTCCTTGCGACCATGGGATACTCAACCAATACCAAATTTGCCATTGATCACGATCACTGTGTGGCCACATGGTACGCACGCAACTTCACAGACGGCGCCATGGCTGCCAAGCCCGAAGATGTCTTTCGCTTGCGAGATGAGGAATTCTATTATCGTGAAGCCCCTATCACGTTTCAGGCCGATGTCCAACTGGGCTGGTACCTTCTCTATTGCGAACCCATCGAGATCGCTACTGCCTCTCCTCCATGTCCCGCTTTTTCTGCCGCCAGTACCTCGGCCGGTCTCGAAAAGGCAGAAGGTCAAGTTATCATCGACACCATACTCAAAATCCTGCTCTTACAGCCAAAAATCCTGGTCCTCGAGGAAGTAGCCAGCCTTCGCACCCATGCACATTTCCCCCTTGTCCTGGAACTTTTAAACTGGGGAAATTTTCAGGTGGCCTGGCAAGAAGTTTTAAACCTTGAAGATTGGTTACCTCAATCACGACCCAGATTGATTCTCATCGCATTCCGGAGGTGCTCATACGGGCTTAAGCATTTTTCGTGTCAGCCATGGCATTGCAGTCCCGTCAAGCCTTTATCACTACGCAATAGCCATTGCCTTTTGACAGATGAGGCCCTTATTGAAATCACATCTGCACCATTAGACTTGGAAACAGCTAAGCTGTATTTCGATCCGCAGAAGATTCCTGGTGCCACTCCACGGACTTTCCGAGATGTAGTCCGCTTCCGACTCCGTACTCCACAGGACCGAATCCAGTGCCTTATGGCTAGTTATGCATATGGACATGAGATTGACGCAACATCGCATTCGCAGAAAGGCATTTTTGGCTCATTAATCAGGTCCCAAGGACGTGTCCGATTCCTAGCGGGTCCCGAACTGCTATGGCTCCAGGGTTTGGCCACTGCCTGGCAAGGCCCATTGAATGCCCGTTTGCTTAATCATATTGTCGGCAACGCAATCAGTGTTCCACATGCACTTGTCGGCTTGCTAAACGTCCTTGGGCATTTCACTTATCTGGAGTTCGACACTTTCCCACACGAGCTTTTTCGCATAGCGTTCGACTCTCGCTTGCATGCGAATAATTCGGATTGTGCGATTCAAGTGGACAGCGGCACCTTTTCCATTGTCCCCAAGCTAGTCCCCATGACACAACCATGGGACTCCGATGTACATCAATTTTTGCCTTTCACCACTGTCATTTTTCTACAGGGGAACAAGAATCGAGTTATACAAGTCCAAGCAGGTCTGCCGGTCCGCTCAGTATTCAATACGCTTTTCCAGACATTTCCAATCGAGCTAATCCAGTGGTTGCCCTTTGACAGCCCTGAACTGAGCCTCCCAGTTGATGATCAGGACAGCTTTTGGGGACCTCGAATGACTTTCCTATTGCCAGAGCATTTCCGGCTATGCTTGCAGGAACAGTCCTTCACATCCTTAGCCACCGAATGGACATTGATCCTACAGCCTGATCGGTTGCTGGTTAAGCGGGTCACCAATACTGACAACATCGCAGCCCTCACAGATGTCATATCTGAGGACCAGCCATTTCCGTTTCACTTATGCAATCACATGTTAGTCAGACATCATGCAACCGCTCGTCCCTGTCAAGCTCTCACAGCTCGCCTCGTCGAACCGACATCCATTCATCTGGAAGATACACTTGATGGTACGTTCCTGGACATGGGTGACTGGCTCCAGGCCACCATGGAGACGTCAGAAGCCAATTTGTTTGTGCAGACAAGTCATTCCAGCGGATTGACTGATCTTTTATCGTCCCTGGGCTGGCACATTCTTTTACTGCAAGAGTCTCATCCGGCACAGTCCTCTCGGACCATCGTCCTGCTGCCAGGCTGCACACAACTGTTCGTTGATGCTACCGCTATCCGCAACATCCTTGCGGCCCATGTGACTACCTGGTATTTGCCACCAAGCTGTACCGAGTCTCCCAATGCAGTTCGATTGTCACTCAAATTATGGGCCACGGTCATTTGGGAAGGAAGACTCCCAATCACTACCGCGACTGACGTATTCTCGAAGGCTTGGCACGCCGCTAGTAGCTTTGTCGGGCCATTAATTCCCGTGAGATCTATTCTCCGTGGTAAACGTCTGTCTCCTGAAGAGAATTTTGCAGGATATGTTGCTCAAGAAGACCGTAATTCGGCACTCAACCGAGTTCATCTTGTGGGGATTCTCGAGGGTGGCGGCAGCAAAACTGACTTGGCCCTTCGAACCAACCAGGCCATGACTGACTTTCTTTTTCAGAACGGAGCCTCAAGTATCACAACACCACAGTTCGTCAAGGATGTACTCACACTAGCAGGAGTGACGCAAATTCAACAAATCTTGGCTATTCGTGATCCAGAAGCCAAGTTGGATCAAATCAAGCAAACAGCACTCCACTTTAATATCCCATTGCCAGAGTTTGCAGACTTGGATGTGGATAATCACAAACGAGTTCGCCGACTTGTCACACGCCGTATGCCCGGCCCTAGCTCCCATCAAGCTAGTGAGTTCACTCTCTCTGAGAAATTGTTTTATGATGCAGCCGGGGTCCCAATTCCCAATCAAACAGACCATACTTTGCCATCAGGGGTATTCCTTCTTGATGCTCATGAAGCGAGTTCATTCCAAGAGACACATAGTCAGTCCACACAACCTTGCATCATGGTCTTGTTAGGCCCCACCTGTCCCATCCAGGACAGAGAATGTAAGCCTGGCAACCTGCCTGCTCTTGACAGTAAAGGTAACAAGGTGGTGATTGCAGCTTGTACCCATTTTTTAGGACAAGCCAAGGTCGTGATGCACGGCGCAGATCAGGACGAGATCTCAGTCGAAGCCACATCTGTGCTGGCCTTCACCGCATGGCGATCGGAAACAACTGAGCAGCTCTGGTCCGACCTGTGCGAAGGGCCTCTGAGAGCCCTCTGGAAGTTATTCTCTATTGAACCAGCAAAGAGCGTCGTGACCCGACCATGGGGTAGGAGTTGGAGAGCTGATGGCAAACCGGTCGAATCTGACCATGCAGAGAGTTTCCAAGTTCATGTGCGGGTATACTCCTCCATTATTTCCACTGTTCTCGCCCAGTCAGGATCGCAAGGGGTATTTGTTAACCCCAAGAGCTCAGAGGGTACCACCATTGACCCCAACTATGCCATTGTATGGCTTCGAGATAAGACTAGGTCCCAAGCTCTCGAGGAGGCAAAAAAGATACCGGAACAAGCCGGCCTTGTTTTGTCTTTCAGAGGTAAAAAAGGATACGGTGTCCGTGTGCCGAGCTCTGTCTATGAAGAAGCCCAGGGACTGCTCAATCCATCCCTGCCTAAGCAGTCACACATACCAGCAACATGTTACGTCAAACTATCTCCACTACCGCATGGTGTTACTCATGATGATATACGACAGTGGCTCGAAAAGCAAGCCTTGCGTATGCGGCCCATTAGGTGCCTGGCAGCCAACACGTGGCTTTTAGCTGCTGCTAATAAAATTGATGCCTGCCATTACTTATGGGGCCGATCTACAGTTCTCATAGCTCCTGTGCAGCACAATCATCAGGTCAAACCAACCATCCTTGCAGGGGGCACTCGAGATATGACCCTCCCCCAGCCTTCGACTTCAGCGAGTTCTTCCAGCGACAAGCAGCGTCCAGACACATGGGACCCATGGTCTAACTGGCACCCGGTCTACGAAGACGAGTCGATCCGTCAAAATTCGGTAGATGGGTCCAACACACGTCGCACATGGTCGTCTCAATCCAGTCAGCAGTCTAAGGCTACCTCATCAACTTCTACTCCGAAGACATCCGACCTTACGGTCATCCAAAACCAAATCCGCGATCTTACCAAAGCAACGAAACTCAATCAAGAAAAAGAAAGCCAACTACGGCAAGAGATGCACTCCGAATTCAAGAGCATTCGTAGCGAAGTACGCACCCAGATCGAAGAATCTGAGAAGTCTGTCCGCTCCACTCTTGACCAGAGAATCCATTGCATAGAGCGCAGCCTGCAGGATACGAACACTGGCATGAAAGAAGGCTTTAATGCCATTTTGGCTAAGCTGAATCATTCGGACGATACTCACAAGAGAGCCAAATCTAATGAAGCTATGCAGGTCGAGCCAAGCTCGTGACATCTACAGTCTGGTCAATTCGATGCACAAATTCAATTGCAGTATCACATGCTCGCTGGCCAGAGGAAACATCTCTTCATACAGCTAGGCCTGATCGATGTTGTTTGCAACACGTATGAAGACCTGACTGTTTGGTGTCTTTTTCACATCCTATTAGTTCTGCCTCTGGCCCGCTACTTCTGTTACACCGCCTCATCGCTGTGGTCTTCACCACATCTACAGCATGTCACACGTACTTTGAAGCAGATGTTTCGGGGATCCTGCTCTCTCACGGAACAAATCCAATATGCTCATCATCACCGTTACTGTTTTTGGTTTCAGCAACACCTTCCATCTGATGTGTCCCACTGGGGTGAGATCACTTCTCTCTGCCAAACCGGTCCAAAAGATGACCGGGCATACGGTCGAGAACCTTGGGCCCTAGTTCCATACCATGCGACTTTGCTTGACAGACAATTCAATAGCCAACGACTTTCGCCTTTGGGTTCTCGAGCCAACTGCTATCTCACGTTTGACCTTCGCTTACGCAAAAAAAGTCGATTTAATACTGATGGCCTAGGGCAGGTACATCATGAAACGTATACCCTTGGGCGGTTATCGCATTTCCTGCAGCCCTCCCCGGTCTGGGTTCATCAGGTGTACCATGACTGGAAACACACCTCACGAATCGGAGAGGCTTCAAATCCCGGCCCATGCACCGTCCATGACCAATCACGCGAAATCACATTAGGCCTGTTAAATCCGACTACGGTGTACCAAAAAGAAGATGACCTGATCGCTTTAAATAATGATGTTTTATGTTTGGCTGAAACCGCAGCTACCAAGATGGTCCAAGGGGTTTTCACACAAGCCACTCGGCAAACATCCTATCGAACTTTTTGGTCAGCTCCAGTCCCTGATAAAATCACCAAAACTGACCCTACGTTAGGGCTCACTCTCCGGGGTGATAACTTGGGTACTGCAATCATGACACGGTTTCCCTCGAGACCCACACGCCATCCGTTTCCACCAGCCGCATGGGACACATGTCGACTGAATAGTGTAGCGGTCTCCACGGGGGCAATTGATATCCTTGTTGTTTCGGCTTACTTCCATACAGGCAAGTCCGCAGACGCTAGAATTGTTAATAATCAATTGTTACACGACATCCTGCTATATGTCATTCCGACAGACCTCCCATTTGTCATTGCAGCGGACTTTAATACTGATGTTCGACAACTTGATCTCTTCCCCAATTTTCGGCATATCGGCTGTCATGAGATGTTTGAATTCCACCGTACTGCATTTGGCTTTGACCTACCACCTACCTGCAAAGGCGCCACACCTATGATTCCATGATCATTCATCCACTGCTCCTTAAATATATTCGACGCATTGAAGTGGGACCAGAACATCAATTTGCTGATCATCGTCATGTCTCCATGCACTTGCAGCTCCCCACCAAATCTACTGATACCTTTACTTGGTTTGTCCCACGATCATGGACACTTTTTCCACTCAATCATACTGAATTTGCCGCTCAATACGAGCGTCTCCGTCGGTCGCCATGTCCAACGAACCAGCTTCAACCCGTTTCTGCTCCGGATGAGGTGAATTCGTTGTTGTATCAATGGTCATCCTGCGTTGAACAAGCAGTTGACTCAAGCCTTCGCAAACAGTGTCGACAAGATCCAATTCGACAGCCACAGAGTTCTCTGCCGCGTAACTTTCGAGGCCGATGTGCGCAACCCCGCTTGATCCGAGTGTCTTGCCCACGGGCTCCTAAGAAAGATCAGGCCGGTCATTATGAACCACCTTGTGAAGTCACTTC
Source organism: Durusdinium trenchii (assembly GCA_963970005.1). NCBI lineage: Eukaryota > Dinophyceae > Suessiales > Symbiodiniaceae > Durusdinium > Durusdinium trenchii. The sequence goes on along the minus strand of CAXAMN010021473.1, from coordinate 351,913 downwards.
CCTTAAAAGTCGACTCAAGGTGCGTCAGACACGCCGCATCCGCAATCTCGAGCATTTATATCGTAAATATCATTTTCCTGATCTGCCTCAGGAGCAATGGACCCAACACCCGCAGTTGCAAGACCTTCAACTTTTATGGCAGAGTATCCGTATGGCCAATGGGTATGGTCGCTCGTGGGTTCGTTGGCTTTTAACGTTCGAGGCTGTTGTTGCTGTCCCGGTGGCCCTTCCCGACTATGATCAGTTATACACATTGCGTCAAATCACTCAATTCGATGCAGATATTTACTGCCAACAAGAAGCCCGCCTGCAAAGACTTTCACATAAACATGGATTAGAGCTAGATCAGGTTTTCAAGTCCAATGCCAGACTCTACCAGAGACTTAAGTCCACCGACGCAAAAATCTTGCCTGGTTTTCCTATTACTGTTCGGGTCCAAGCTACGCTATGTCGTCAGCACAAGGGTCCCCTTCGTCTACTTATACACCAATCCCAGACCTTTCGCTTATTTGCTGCCGCCCAGTTCGGCGAGGCTCAACTTCGGATTCTAGACCAGTCAGGGTCCTACCTCACTTGCCAACTGCTCCATGGGCAGGTGCCCTCGCATGGCGACATCTGTCAACATATTTATGCATTCGACTTGGAGGAAATGGCCGGACCCTTCCAGCACTATTGGTCCCAGTTTTGGAACCGGGATACCGAGGCCGATGAGACATCTGACCATCCTTGGTCTGAACTAGTCCGATCTCTCCAATCCCACCTACCGCCCCGCTGACGATTCGATGGTCGGATCCAGAAGTTATCGAACAAACTATTCGTCGCCTAAAGCCTTTCAAAGCCGTAGGTATCGACGGGTGGAGAGCTGAAGAGTTGCAAGCCCTTCCTCGGGCTGCGGTGGCAGATTTCGCTTCCATCTTAGCTAGAATCTGGTCCTCGGGTTTGACCACGCATCAATTAATTGCCCGCGTCATTCTTCTAGCTAAAAGGACCCCGGCCTTGTCCATCACTGACGGTCGACCCATCACCATTATGGGTTATATCAGTCGCCTCACTTCAAAAATTGTCGCAGACCAGCTGTTGAGTCAGTGGGCCCAACATTGGCCGAGTGCCATATCGGGGGGACTGCCCTTCCGAGGCGTTCAGGACATAACTTTTCTCCAACAGTTTCAGATCGAAAAAGGGAAACAGCGGTCCCAACCATGGCGTGGCTTCACTTTAGACCTCATTAAAGCATTTAATCTCCTCCCTCGCCGTGTTCTGTATCACCTTTTGATACATCATGGAGCACCCCCTGCAGCCATCCAATTTTGGTTTAACAACCTACGACGCCTCACACGGCGACTGCAAGTTCGCGATAATGTCGGCCCACCCATGACCATGACTACCGGGGTTCCGGAAGGAGACAGTCTGTCTGTTTGTGCGATGCTTGTAGTCTCCTCGGCTTTCTACTGGACGCTCCAAACACCTACCGTCTTCCCCTATGCCTATGCTGATAATTGGTCCTACCTGACTACCAATCAACGAGACAACATCCAGGCCTTCCGTAGGGTCCAACAACTCGTGGACGCTTTTCGCATGCAAATTGATTACACTAAATCCTGGGCCTGGGGCTCTACCGCCGACGCCCGTAAGGAATGGAAAGACTTTTTAGACCTGTCCTTCCCGGACGCTAACCCTGTCCAAATTCTGAACTCGACCAAAGACTTGGGTTGCATGACACACTATTCTAATCATATCGTTCTCGGTCACTTAAAACAAAAGATGCAAAACGCCGCTCAAAGATGCCGGAAAATCAGACGATTTCCTCTTGCCATTGCCCACAAAGCACGCTTCATCCAGACTGCGGTATGGCCTCATGCATTCTTCGGGGCAGAAACACAGATTGTGGGGGAGTCGCATTTTCGCACACTCCGCCGGGAGGCTGCTAGTGCCTTACTAGGACCACATCCGCAAATTTCCAGTTTCCTCGCTGTCCATATTTTCTCCCCACAATTGCAAGACCCGTTACTTTATGTTGTTTCAACAGCAGTAACATTCCTCCGGCGGCTTTTCCACAACAACTCCACGTTAGCCCAGGAATTTTTACAAGCAGTGATTACCCACACCGGCCCGACAGTGGGGCCTGCAGGCATTGGCACGTTATCTTGATCTGTTAGGGTGGTCCTTCGCGCAGGATGGTAAATTGACATTAGACGGCTACCTTTCGATTTCGATCAGACATGACTCCCTCCGCACCATTCGTCAGACTCTCAGACGGGCCTGGGCTTACTACCTTCACCGACAGATTAGCCACCGCAAAGGAATTCCTGATATGCCGTTTGACTATGATATTCTTACCCGCAGCCTTCGTAAGTTGTCAATTACGGCCGTGCGCCAAATAGCCTATAATCTCACTGGAGGCTACCAAGTCGGGGCAGTGAAGGCTATGTGGACGGCCACAGTCGACGCCTCCTGTCCGTTTTGCGGACAGCCCGATATGCATTCACATCAACAGCTATCATGCCCGGCATTCCTGCATATCCGTCAAAAACACCCACAAGCCATTGCGTATCTGTCTGCCTGCCCCGCCAAATTATGGCTTCCCTTGCCGCATTCCTTCCCTGAAATTGCTACGTTGCGACAGTTACTAGCATATCGGGGAGCGACCACTGACCACACAGTAATTCAGAATGACCAGGAGGTATTACTCTTCTATACAGATGGGTCTGCTGATACACCCCTACATCCCGAAACTCGACGAGCAGCGTGGTCAGTTGTTCAATATCATCCTGACGCCGCCCCACAACCGTTTCTGACGGTTAAAATTCAGCATGTGCAGGGAAGTCAATCAATCGCCCGTGCAGAGCTCGCAGCCGTGGCCTGGATCGTTGAACATGTTGCATCGCACCACCCACAGCAACGGGCAATCATAACCACCGACTCCCAGTATGTTATTAACATTGTGTCACAACTAGTTCATGCAACCACGGTCCCTACCTGGCACAGATTAGCCCACGCTGACCTCCTTCAGCGTATCACCACCCATTGGGACCCCACCCAATTCCACTTGTGCAAAGTGAAGTCGCATCAAGACATAAACATGCTACCTCCGGGAGGGCTAAGCTCGATGCGATTGGTAATTCGTGGGCAGATCATGCAGCCGTTCGTGCTCGTCAAACGGATCATCCGACTATTCACCAGTTCTTTCGCCGAGCACAGATATGGCACAGCGATCAATACAATCAGACGGTCTGTATCACGCAGTATCTTGCCGACCTGAATCAATACCATTCGCAACTTCATGAACAAACAAACAAACCAAAGAACCTTGCAGGCACAGGGGACACTGTGGACAGTGCCTGGGGACTGATTTTTCGCACCCGGGAATCTTATACTGTCGCGATGCCTGGACAGACGTTTCGTCCCTTTGTGCATCCAACGTTTGTGACCGCATGTGTCTGGGGTAACCAGTATGCCGATCTCGTTTTGCAATTTTGCGCCTCGCTTCGCTGGCCATCTGCCGACCTGTCTCATACTGACCCTACTGTGAAAGCGGGTATCACATGGCACGAACTTGCCATTGCTTTTATTATTAATACAGGACTCCAATTCCCTACATGGCTTCAAATCCAGGACAATAAAAAGGCACAGCCACTGCACTGGCAAGACCCGAGAGTCCTAGCCTTGCCCATCCACCGTCGATCTCTCAGGGAACAAGCAGAGGCCTTTCGAACCATTGTCTTGTACCTCCAAAAATATGCGGATGGCCCCCTCCTTCCGACCTACTCAAAGACTGGTTCGCTCAGCCTCACTTATATCGGATGGGGTCGTGCTTACACAGGGGGTTTCCCACTTCGGCCGGAAATTCCTAATTCCGCAGCCGTCCAACGGTCTCTTATTCGGTATGCGGCAGATCTTCATTGCAAACCTCCATACCATCCTGATGGGTTAGTCCCCATGTCTCATGTGCAACCGATTTTTCCGGCAGTCGAGGCCATCTCATTGACATTTGAGCAACGCTTCCTCTATCGCAGATACCTCCGACAGTGTTGGCATCGTAATGGCGATCTAACATCCGTGCCGATTCCTCCGGCGCCTGATTAGGCAGTTTCCCGGCCTTTCCAGCATTGTCATCGTAATTCGTAATTCTCGTTCCCAAACCACTCTAGATGCAGCGCGGATATTCGGTTTCACCTAGTTAGTTGGTCGGAACTTTTTGTACAGTTTGTTTAATTGGTAGCCTGTCATCCATTTCGACATTTCACCACACTCCCCACCACCCACCAATATGGTGAAGGGGTGCGGGAAGCGCCAGACACGTCGCGCAAGTTCTGGGAGTAGTATGGCCAGGAGCCCCTACACGCGTCCTTGCTCCTAGTAGTAAGGATGCTCCTGGTAGTGTGGCCAGGAGCCCCTAGGCGGGTCCTTGCTCCTAGTAGTAAGGATGCTCCTAGTAGTATGGCCAGGAGCCCCTAGGCGGGTCCTTGCTCCTAGTAGTATGGCCAGGAGAGGCGCGTCCTTGCTCCTAGTAGTAAGGATGCTCCTGGTAGTATGGCCAGGAGCCCCTAGGCGGGTCCTTGCTCCTAGTAGTAAGGATGCTCCTAGTAGTATGGCCAGGAGCCCCTAGGCGCGTCCTTGCTCCTAGTAGTATGGATGCTCCTAGTAGTATGGCCAGGAGCCCCTAGGCGGGTCCTTGCTCCTAGTAGTAAGGATGCTCCTAGTAGTATGGCCAGGAGCCCCTAGGCGCGTCCTTGCTCCTAGTAGTATGGATGCTCCTAGTAGTATGGCCAGGAGCCCCTAGGCGCGTCCTTGCT
>CAXAMN010021473.1:325929-338773 GCA_963970005.1 Durusdinium trenchii | reverse complement strand
CCTGTTACTACTAGCGTGGCACTTGTTACTACTAGCTTCTTGTTACTCCTTCCTCATTGCCCGGTTTCCCATTTTCGGGAAGCGAACACGTCTCGACGACTCGCAGGCCTCGTGCGTCGACCATCCCTCGTGCGAGAAGGACCAGATGGACGAACGGACGAACACACAAACGCATCGGCGCGGTGCTGCAAAAAAGGCCCCCATGTTTGACAACTCTCACTGTTTTGATTGGTGATCTGTTTTTGGCTGGATTAATTCATGGACCATTTTTGATAAGAGAAGATTGCACCCTTTTGTGCCATGGTGCGGTCAAGCAACACTTCTTGGTCAGAAAAGCCAGCGCACAAACAACATCGTCGGTGGACCATGTTCATTTGCACTGCAGCATTTGCTCCCCTCGCCCAAGATGAGAAATGACAGACACTTTGCATTGCAACACGAAAACGACGAGTTTTCTCCTCCTTTTGAACGCTCTGCATTTTCGCTGGAAAGAACCTTACACTCTTAGGCTGAGGCAGTTTCCAACAAAAGCTAGACATGCTTTACACCGGCTCCAGACTTGCCTCAAAAGAGGTCATGCTGTGCGCGAAGGGGCTGGCTAAAAGATGTTTTGGGGAATTTGAGGTTGGAGGCCATTGCTTGTAGGTTGGAGGCCATTCTTAAGATGGGCACTCGAGCACTCTCCAGGCGTTAGCGGACTTCCCACACTAGTATGAAGTATCAGAGCCGGGCCTTCCGGCATCAATCGGTACAGCGCTGTTTGTTCGCTGGGAGGCCTTCCACCAGGAGGTTGAACTAGGATGGTACGTTCCGCGTTGCGAACGGGATGCGAAATCCCCAAACAGGAACATGCAGAGTTGACCGAAAGGCTCTCTTGTTTAGATATTGACAAAGGCGTTTGTTCGAAGGGTACATACGCTAGTTTACAAGGAGGTCAATAAAGTACTGGATGTTCGATCGCGCAGATCTTATTCGCGCCCATCCTTTGCAGAAAATCTCGCGCATCAGGTCACCTTATATTGCCGCACCTGCCCCCCCAAACTCATCCCAGACGCGCACACGACACACATTTGTGCGTCAGACACGCACGCTCCCCGTATTGAGAGCGCATGGTGGTGTAGATGTTGAAATTGACAATCAGGGTCAGGAGGCACTATGCATGCTTTGGAAGTCATATTGATCGCTGGCGAACAAGCATGTGAAGATATGATATGAGATTTGTAGAGATGTTGCAGGGATTCTGACAATATATTTGTTCTTTGAGGTGATAGAGTGGAGAGCGCTTGCCAAGAAAAGAGAAAGGAGATATACTAGGAAAGTCTCCCAGGAAGGAAGAAAGAAAAAATAAAGAAAGGTCGAAAGAAAGAAACAATAAAGAGATATACCCAAAAGAACAAAACATTGTGTATACTATGATATACATATCGTAATTCACGCCATGGTCTTTCAATCTGAATAGAAGAGAAACGACGGAATGGTTCATCTCACCCCAGCCACAGAAGCTGAGGAGAAGCCGCGGAAGGCGCTTCCTGTGGCCGAACGTGCCAAGAACAGCGAAGAGGCTGAAGAACGGGAGAGCAGAAGCTACGAACGTAACAAGAACCTACTAGTAGCTCCTGGCCTTACTACTAGGAGCGACCGGACGCTACGAACGGGGCTCCTGGCATCGCTACGAACCGAGCATTCTTACTAGTAACAAGAAGCTACAAGTAACATTGGCATAAACTCGGTTGGAGGCTATCGCTAACAAGAAAGCTTTGTAATCTAGAAGTTTCCTTGGGGAACGGGAGCCAGATCATGCGGCACTCGTTGTGACTTGATGCGATCAATCACATCAGGTGTCAATCAATAGGTTGTGTATTTGAGGTGTGTGTGTGTGTGTTTCTTTTGTTTTGGGTGGTATGAATTGTTTGTTTCTCACTGGTTTGATTTGTCGTTTACAGTCAGTGGCATGCACGTCCAGGATCAATTCGGATCATCCCTTGCTGCAACTCGCATACTCTATCCGACTAGTGGTTGCTCTTATGCTCCACTCCAGTTTATGCCTTTCTGCCAGTGGTTTTAGCTGTTCAACCCGGAAAAAAACATGCGTTACCGTAGATGAATTCCGGGGATGTTCAGGTGTCTTTTGTCGTGTCGTCGTGTGTCGTCCGGTCCCACCACCAGGCGGAAGCTTTGAGGCGCGACCAGACGGATGGAGGAGCCCCGTTCGTAGCGTCCTTGCTCCTAGTAGCGATACCAGGAGCCCCTAGTAGCTTCTTGTTACTACTAGTAAGGCACTTGTTCCTAGTAGCGATGCACTTGTTCCTAGTAGCTTCTTGTTCCTAGTAGCGATGCCAGGAGCCCCTAGTAGCTTCTTGTTCCTAGAAGAAATCAGTTGGGAAATGGGCTCCACAGATTCGAAGGATCGGGCCCTGTTCAGGTCACGTGTTCCGTGTTTCGGGATGCAAGAAAAAGAGAAAGGGACAGGGCTGTGACAGCTGAAAAAGACACTCGTCCCTTTTGTTTGGATACGAGACCCAGCCACCAACCTAGCACGAGGAGGGGTCAGGATCATTCCAGATGCAAATCAAAGGGTCATTCTTAGGCGTTCACATGTGCATGTGCATGCATTATACAACGTGCATCCTTGATCTTCCGCCCTTCTCGGTTCCTTTTCCGACCTTTTTCAGACCGGCCTGGCCGGTCCTGGTGGGCCACGGACTGGAAAAGCCGCATTCCAAAGCCTCGAAGAGAGGAGAGTGGATGCAGAAAGCAGGGAAGCTACAGATGAGTCAGAGGAGCTACTTCGCTGTAGCTGTAGACCTGTTCCTTTTTTGGTAGGTCTCACGGTTGTTATCTTTTTGGTGCGACTCTGCTTTCTCGCTTCAACTGTCTGCGTGGCAGCCCATCTTGTCCCGCCCCAGATCGTGTCCACTTAAGGGCTGCAGGAACTAAGCTGGTTTCGTTCAGTCCCTGATCTTGCCCAAAGAAGTGTTGTGATGTCGAGACCGCTGAATCCCATTTGCGAATCAGTCCTTCCACCCAGACTGATGAGGTTGCAAAACGTCCACTCGCCAAGAACCAGAATCGTCACACCAAACACCAGCGCCGCACGCGGGCGCCAGGCGTGCCGAAGCGGAGGTGCCCAAGCAGGCGTGCCACTGGGCCAAGATGCCATGAGGTCAAGGGGGAGGAAGTCAAAAGTGCCGGAGGGTTCTGAGTTGAGGAACGAGAACACCAGTCAGCCCTTCCCTTCGGGGTGGACCGCCAACCAACCGCGGTGGACTTCCCAATGGATCTCGGTCAAGACGTCAGTGTTCTTTGCCTCGGTGAAACGAGGAAGAGAAGGTCGAACCAAACCCTTCGACCTCGTCGTTTTAGGGTCTTCCCAATGCATCCCAGGCAACCCAGGGGCCGGAACCGGTCGATGGTTTTTGTCGTTGCCTGGAACCACTGGTGACCAACTACTGTAGAGTGGTAACAGGATGCCGCCCCTCAAAAAGAAATGATCTCGCACTCGGTTGTGAGACTGCGATGAGACTGCGATGACATGAAGTGTCTTAAAGTGGCCAGAGACCACTGTGGTGTGGGACGAAGTGAAGGGGGGGCTCCCCTCGTGCAGAAAGCCATGTGGCAAGAAAACGTGGCAGCCATGTGTTTGCTTCAGTTCCCACTCGATAAACTTGAAGGCAGTGCCATTCCCGATTCCGGGGCCTGGAATCGGGAATTGGGATGCAAGATGCAAGCAGATACACCCTGACTCTTTCCAAAACACTGCTCAGGTCCATTTGGTTTCTGCATGTTGCTGGGCGTTTCGAGCGTCAAGTGCCGAAATCCAAACCAAACCGGACAATAATCATGTCGTTCTCCTGTAAACAGCATTCTCCACTTGCTCCGGGTGAAAATGGCTCCGCCTTGGACACTAAAAGGTTTTCACTTGTCTAGAATTGACCTAGGTCTGCCACCGCCCGTGCTTGTCAGTCCTGATTTGGGACGGACCGGGACCAACTTGTTTCAACCTCAGCTTGAGCCGCACGCTATGCAGGCATTTTGTCGCCACATTATTGTTTTACTGTTGGTGAGGTGAGGAATGCGGCGGCGACTGTGAACCTCTTGCCGGGCACTTACACACTTTTGTTTGTTGAATGTTTTGCCTGCGCCAGCGCGCATGTAGAACCTTAGGTGCTCCCCGGCGGGGACTTCGACGGCGACGCTGGGGCCTGGCCAGGCGACCTCGCTTCCGGCGAGATCGGGGTGTATGGGGCCAGGCGCACAAAAAAACACGCGCTCGCCCAAGGAAATGTTCGATTTCCCCCTGCCCGACGACACTGGCGAGTCGGAGGAGGAGGCCAGGGTTTTGTGAGGGGCGGGCTTGATACGTGGACGCTCTTGCTCATTGCAGGCGCCGGCGGCGGAACCGGAGGAGGAAGAGAGAATTGGTCTGCGCAGCCCTCAAATCGCTTTGCCGTTGATCTTAGTCTTGGCGGGGCGAGCGCTCGGTTTTCCGCAATGAGGCGGACGATCTGGACTTTCAGTCCACGACTTGCCCATCAGAGTCGGAGGCCGGGCACGCAAGATGATGTCGATAGAACGTTTGCGCAGTTCACGCGCAACGTTTCATGTCAGGCGCCCTCCGACGGTGACTGACCACTGCTACTGTGGAAAAAGGGCGCGGTCTTTTGCTCGTACTGCTTGCAACTGCGCGTGCGTCACAGATTTCTTGGTGTTGGTGCATTGAAAAGAACATCTATACTCATCCGCGCCATGGAATTGGCGCAGTTTGGTCAGAGTGTGTAAGACGCCGACCAATTTCAATTGCCTTTCCTCGCTTTTTCCTCGCGTCAGCCTCGGCGACCAAAAAGATTGTAATCCTTCGCTCCGTATTTGGTAAAACGTATTTGTGCGCCCAAGGCATTTTGAGATGGAATCTGAGGTGTGGGAGTTTGTTCATTGGTTCATGCTGTATTTGTTTCGGCGTTGGTCCTGTTTCCCGCAGGCTTTTCCACAGCCGACGCCCCAGTTGTTTCATCTTCTATTTTTGAACACGAGCTATTTTAGCGGGGCCTCTGTAGGTACATTGTGGTCGGCTTCGTCCAAGTCCAAATCATTTGGGTCTTGGTTCCGGTCGGCGCCTTTTTCCCGAATGCGTAGCGAAGGGTTCCCGTTTATAGTTGGGGGTGTGGGGGTTGGACCTGTGTTTGCATGGCTTGCGTCGTCTCGTCGTCTGTCGTCGTTTGTCGTCGCTTGTCGTCGCTTGTCGTCGTCATCGCGTCTCAAATTTGCTGCCATTGGGGGAAGCTTTTGCAAGTGACTTTGCATGGACGTGTCACGTGTCAGTTTGCGCCGCTATTCCATTGTGATTTGCATGACCAGGACATGTCGCGCAAGAAACGTGATGCATTTCGCTGCACAGGCGCAGCGTTTTGTGAGATCCGCAGATTGCTGCGCAGTTCCATTGGGATTAGCGTTTGGAGAGTCGTGTTTTTGGGGTGTTGGATGTGGCCGTGCCATTGGGATTTGCGTTTCAGGGTGTGGCATCGAAGCTCGGTTTTCGTGACAAGTCTCAGCTGAAATGGCGATTTTGGTGGATGGGAGTGTGCTCAGAACGGGTCGAAATCATTCCAAACGTGTGGTGTGGTGCAAATTTTGTTGAAGCTCACATGAGATGATATTGTCACTTTTCGTGGCAGGCGCAGGACTTTGTGCGGGTTTTGAGGCGTGGAAGTGCGATTCTCGTGGCAGGCGCAGGGAATCGTGAGGTTGCGAGATGTGACGGAGGTGACATTTCGTGGCAGGCGCAGTACTTTTTGCGCGTTAGACGTGTGGACGCGGAAAGATTCGTGGCAGGCGCAGGGAATCGTGAGTTTGTGAGTTGTGGTAGAGGTGAATGTCGCTGTCACATTGGGATTGGCGTGTGAGCGGATGTTGTTTGGAGGGGCTGGAATCGCGAAACTGCTCCGATGGGTGTTTCCGCTTGACTTTTGGAGGAAGTCTCGTACAAAACGCTCGTTTTGCAGACTTTGACGTGTGAGTTTTTGAGGAAGTCTCGTACGAAACGCTCATTTTGGAGACTTGACGCGCAACCCTCTGCGGAGATCGTGCGTGTCGAGTGCGCGAAATGCAGGCGAGAGTGCGATTTGTCCCATGCGCACGCAACCCTCTGCGGAGATCGTGCGTGTCGAGTGCGCGAAACGCAGGCGAGAGTGCGATTTGTCCCATGCGCGCGCAACCCTCTGCGGAGATCGTGCGTGTCGAGTGCGCGAAACGCAGGCGAGAGTGCGATTTGTCCCGTGCCCGCGCAACCCTCTGCGGAGATCGTGCGTGTCGAGCGCGCGAAATGCAGGCGAGCACTGGCGACTTTGTAGTACAACTTTAGTACGCGGAGCAATCTGTGGAGCTGGAAGCTGAGAACTGGCGACTTTGTAGTACAACTTTAGTACGCGGAGCAATCTGTGGAGCTGGAAGCTGAGAACTGGCGACCCACAAGAGTGTCCTACAAGAGTGTCCCAGAAGAGTGTCCCACAAGAGTGTCCTACAAGAGTGTCCCACAAGAGTGCGCTACAAGAGTGTCCCACAAGGGTGTCCCACAGAGTGTCCCATAAGAGTGTCCTACAAGAGTGTCCCACAAGAGTTTCCTACAAGAGTGACCCACAAGAGTGTCCCAGAAGGGTGTCCCACAAGAGTGTCCCATAAGAGTGTCCCACAAGAGTGTCCCACAAGTTTACTACAAGAGTGTCCTACAAGAGTGTCCCACAAGAGTGTCGTGTAAGAGTGTCCCACAAAAGTGTCCTGCAAGTGACCCACAAGAGTGTTCTACAAGAGTGTCTCACAAGAGTGTCCCACAAGAGTGTCCTACAAGAATGTCCCACAAGAGTGTCCTACAAGAGTGTCCCACAAGAGTTTCCTACAAGAGTGACCCACAAGAGTGTCCTACAAGAGTGTCCTACAAGAGTGTCCCAGAAGAGTGTCCCACAAGAGTGTCCTACAAGAGTATCCCACAAGAGTGTCCTACAAGACTGTCCCGCAACAGTGTCCCACTAGAGTGTCTCACAAGAGTGTCCTACAAGAGTGTCCTACAGGAGTATCCCACAAGAGTGTCCTACAAGAGTGTCCCACAAGAGTGTCCCACAAGAGTGTCCCACAAGAGTGTCCTACAAGACTGTCCCACAACAGTGTCCCACTAGAGTGTTTCACAAGAGTTTCCTACAAGAGTGACCCACAAGAGTGTCCTTCCCAGAAGAGTGTCCCACAAGAGTGTCCTACAAGAGTGTCATTTGGATGTATTAGTTTTTCGAACGTGTTTGCATTCGGGTTCGTGGGTTCCATCTTGTTCTTTTCATGTTGGGGTCGGACGGCGCAGCGACGCAAACGCAAACGCAGTTGTCCGTTGAGGTTTACTGCCCTGCGCCCTCCTCAGTCTGTCCTTGTAGGTTCTGGTTAGATTTTTTCTTGTTTCCAGGTCTGGAATTTCAACACTGCCTGGGCAAACCAAACCGACGATATGGAGGCTGGGGCGAGTGTTGTCGGTGGGTCCTGACCTGTTAAAGCTTCTCGCTAGGTGTTTCTTGTCGGCTTGCACTCGCCTCGCAGGTCGATCACTATGAGGAACCTCCTGCTGCTGCAGCCCTCTTCTGAGAAGTTGCGCGGCCAATTAGTCTGGCCTTAGGCAAATCAACTTTACTTGCATTGTCAGGTCGACGACCTTGCTGCTGAGGAGCAAGTTCACATTCGGGGCGTTTTGTTTTGCGCGCGCGCGCGCGCTAACAGGATACAAACGAAGCCACTGAGGCAGGATGTCTTTTTCAGCCTTCCTTTTCGGCGTGGCAAGACTTTGTTTGCTTGGGCCTGTTGTCAGAAGCCTGCGCCTGTGCCCGCCTTTCCTGAAAGTTGAATTGCCAAAGCCGACTCAAGCCCTTATTATTTTCCCATCCCCTAATTTTCAGGTCTCAGATGGGTCTTTCAATTGGTTTGCTGTGGCTCGGCTTTCAGGAGCCCACATCTGTTCGGCTGTCAGTACCGGAGACTGCCGCAAAACATATGTGTAATTCCCAGTTGCGTGTGACCTCAAAAGTCAAACTTGCCAAGGTTCGACCGTGTGAATTTCTGACAGAAGAGGACCGCCCCGTTTGCAAGTCAAGGTTTTCAATCTAGAGACTCGTCAAACATATCTCAAGACTTTGTTGGAAATCGTATGTAGCAGGTTTGGGCGCCATACGCAGGGGGCCATAAGAAGGCGTTTTGGAAACCAACCACATCAGTCCAGAGCTGGGAGACAAATGTAGACACAGGGAGACAACTGTAAAGGATTGCAAGCGACATGCAGCCCAGAGCTGGGTGACAAATAAAGGATTGCAAGGCAGAGGTGGAGACAGCAGTCTAGAGCTGGTAGACAAATGCAAAAGGCTTGCGAGGACGGATTGCAAGGCAGAGGCGGACACAGCAGCCCAGCACTGCGAGACAAATGTAAAGGATTGCAAGGCAGAGGCGGACACAGCAGCCCAGAGCTGGGAGACAAATGTAAAGGATTGCAAGGCAGAGGCGGACACAGCAGTCCAGAGCTGGGAGACACGGGAGACAAATGACAACGTAAAGAATTGCCAGGGACACGTAGCCCAGAGCTGGGAGACAGATGTAATATTGCAGGGCAGAGCAGCTGGGAGACAAATGTGAAGGGTCAAGCAAATTTCATGCTTTTGCCCCACAGAAACAAGAAGCCCTGACACAAGGCCAAGGGTGTAGCTTTGGGTGCTTTGGTGCAGCTCATGTTTGCTAGCGATGCCTTATGCTCCGCAAGGAAATCGGTATTTGCTCGGTGGTTCCCGTTGACTGTCAATAGAGAACTTGTCCGAAAATCAGTCGAGCTTCGATGGATTCTGCTGTTCCACTCGGAAACGCACGTCTTGAAAGACCCCGGTCAGGCGAGAGCTTGGAGCTGGCTGGGTTTCCGCATGAAGGCACCAGGGCAAGCACGTTTCCTTTGAGCGACCGGTGCTCAGGACCGAGCTTCAGTCCTAGACCCCCAGTCACGCCGTAGCCATACGGAGCGACCACAAGAGTCCTCGTTCACCCCCACCAGGTTGACTGTACCAAACCTCCGGAGACTCTTGTATTTGTCGTCAGCCAAATGCGGATGACCAGGTGTCTACCACCGGAGGGGTGAATTCGCCGAAGGTTCAGAAAAACGGACGATCGCTTTGGCCTTCGAAAAAAATGGATGCTACTAGGAACAAGGACGCTTCTAGGGGCTCCTGGCATCGCTACTACTCAGGAGCAAGGACGCGACGTTTTCGCTGACACCGTTGTGGGCATTGGCTGAAAACGGGCCCATCGTCGGATCGATGGTCTGGTTTTCAGTGTGACACGCGTTCGACAGAACACTTGGGTATGTTGCATTCTTCAGAATGCCCCGCGCGGATCGTGTTCAACCTCGCAATGGGCTGGAGACAACAGGGCAATTCTGGGAGGTTCATGACAACGTGAATCCGTTGCAATGCAAAACACTCAGACTGTTTCAGACTGTTGATGAATAGAATCCCATCAAACATGCGTCTCGAGAATGGTTTACATCTCCAAACCTAAGATGCGTTTTTGTAAGACTGAACGATTTCTGTCCAAGGAAATGTTTGTCTTTTCTGAAAAGACCACCACTTCATGGCTTTGCCTGCCACTTTGGACTGTCACCAGTGCAACAAAAAGGTGTTGTTGCTTTTTAACAAAATGCGCTGTGTCGATGCCAATTTGTGCCTTGCTGGGAAGCCTCACTGCTAGTTATTTCCCCATTCTCCCCGAAATCCAAGAAGGTGCACAACAGAAGTGGCTGCCGCTTGCCCCAAGAACTATGTTTTCCTCGAAACATACCAAGGAAGATACAGGTGTGGGGAGTTTATTTCAACAAAGGTTGGCCTTCTGGCTTGTTTTATTGACAAAAAGGCGATTCTGCATAGGCAGATCCAGATATGTCCACATAAAGCATTTGGATGGTTTTCGGACTGTCCCACTTGAGGATGTCTGAGTTGTGAGTCGTTTAATGCTCCCACACAGGCGGAGGAACCGGGGCCGAAACCGGAGTTCGCGAACACGGAGCCAGGCCAAGGACCGGTTTCGGTGGGCAGGCTCTTGGTTTCGGTGCAACTCCCCGGATTTGAGACATCATGAGATCAACTCCCTGGAATCAGGTTTGTCACCCACACCAACCAGCCGACAGGAACGAAAAGCACTTCAGATTCAAAAGCGGACAGGACCTCGACCTGGAGACCTCGAGTTGTAGAAAACAATCCTTGAGATGCTGTTCATGAAGCCAAGCACCAAAGGGGTACCAACCACAACCTTGCAGAATCTTCGGCTTTGCCTGTGAGAATCCTGTGAGAATCACGGTCGAAAACCACTGCTCAATTTGGTGCGATCTCATTAGGGCCGATCTCAATCTCCACAAAGGCCAATAGAAAGAATAGGCCAATAGACATCGGTATCCCTTAGAAAACAATAAGCTACTAGGAACAAGTGCATCGCTACTAGTAACAAGTGCCTTACTAGTAGTAACAAGAAGCTATTTCTGCAGGATCGAGATCGATAAATGTGCAATCCTTGGTCTTCGCTCCAGAGTTACGTCTCAAGCATCGGCGGCAACCACCGATGGCTTGGAGGCCGTTGCAGGCATAACGCTAGTAGGTTGGAGGCCATCGCTATTAGAAACCTAGGAAAGAAAAAGGAAGAAACTGATTGCTTGGAGCTCTCATCTCATTTTCAACCCTCGGAGCTCTCCTTCGAGGCCCAGTCGCAGTCTCGCAGCCCGAGGCGCATCCGATCCGACGGTTGGGTTGGTCGGAAAAGGGGAGCCGGGAGGCTGGGAGTTTTTTCACACAAAGAAGATGTGCATCGAAAATGGGTGGTCTTCCGCCACCTGCCAGGTGAGGCTTCTTAGATAAAAATCCGAACTGTCCTCTCCTCGCCTCCTCCACAAGTACCAGATCGCAGTGGGCACACTGCGCCATTCAGCCGCGAGCGCAAGGGAAGGCAGTGGACACCACCGGACCTAAACCACGTAGAAAGAATGACGGAAAGTATGCCAGTTAGAGTGCCATAATAGATACCAGTACATATGCAGGATGCAAGATCCACACTTTCTGGGTGATGTTGAGGAAATATAGCCATCGGGTATCAGCAGAGTAGAATGGCATGGTGGGGATCACTCAAAGTTAAGTAATTTTCACCGTGGCTTTGCAAGAACTCGTTCGCACACGTTCTTGGATTTTTTGGCAAGTGCTCACGGTCTCCCGGTCAACGGGCACCTCCTTTTTTGTTAGCCCACCCCTACTTAAATTCAGTAGCCGCCTACTTGATCAAGTAAGTGCTGCTTGCTACTAGGTAACTTGCTACTAGCTAGGACTCAGGATAGCTCACGCTTCTTCAAGGAAGCTCCCCTGCCTGAGCCTGCCTGAGGGCGGGGGCAGCTTCCTTGAGGAAGCACTCGCACTATTCAATTGGCTCACCTGACTCAGAGCGCTCCCCGTGGACCCCTTGATACAACAATGGTAGCGGGTATGAAGGTGGGTGAATCCAAAACGGACGATCCTAACTAGAAGGGAACGTAGCGGAACGAGCCAATTTAGAAGTTTCGATTTCGCGCTATTAAAACTGAAACAACGGGAACTCGAAGCATTTAATTTCTAAGACACGAGACTTGACAAGATGAATCTGGTTCGATGTTTAACAAGTTGTTTGCCAATCGAATTCAAAAACGGATCAGGTACTTGTGGGCTTGTGTTTCTTTGCGTCAGTCATCTTTATCTGAAGACCCCAAGCGGCGGCCCCACACACAGGACTTAAAAAACATGTCGTCAATATCTCCCTGGACTATCCAAGTGCTCGGCCGCGTGCTTTTCTCGGTTGTAATGCTGCACGCTGAGCAAAAATTGCTTTGTTCAGTGCGATAATGTATCACCAAATCTTTCGTAAAATTGTTTGTTCTGTTCTGCAGTGTTTTCTCAGCATCTTGAATAGGACAAACGAACCCCGGTCCTGGTTTCTGCATGAAACGGCTGCTTGATCAGCAAGAGCATGACAGTCGATACTAAGCAAATCAATAGATTGACCTTGCATCTTCAATCGAACTATGTCATGTTTTGATTCTGAAGTAAAAAGCAATTGAGACGCCAGGACTGGACTATTTCGTTTGACACATCCGCAATGTGCTCTAGTTACTGCGTATGTTAGGATGCCCAGGGATATGAACTGGATCGCATCGAAAACGGATTGACCATTTGTGTAACAATGAAATTACGAAAGCCAGCCTTCGTAGAAGGCGCCAGCTGAGTTGTGCTTGGCGAACGAAGTGAGTAGTTAGGGGGTCTGGAGGGGGTGGCCCACAAAAGGTACACGTAAACTCGGCACATGCTGGGGGAGGAGGTGGACGGATGGAAAGTTTTTTGAGGTTGTGTTGGAGGTGATTTTTGAGGGGTGGTGATGCAAGAAATGCAATTTGCATCATCTGAATGGTAAGGTGTAGTTGGCACCTTGCCAGGTATAGATACCCAGGGTAGCTATAGTGCAGTTACCAGGTATAGCACTTCAAGTTCCCTTTCCGTCAGCCGCTCGATAACCTTTACACACGCACAGCAATCCACAGCTTTGAAGTCTCATGCGCGCGATACCTGGGAACAGAATTGTAGCTAGCCTGGGTCCGTATAAATGCTATGTTGCTATACCTCTTACACACCTATATAAGTTCAAAGCACGAATGAGACTTCAAAGCTGTGGTTTGCTGTGCATGTGTAAAGGTTATCGAGCGGTTGACGGAAAGGGAACTGGAAGTACTTTACCTGGCAACTGAATTGTAGCTACCCTGGGTATCCATACCTCGCAA
>CAXAMN010021473.1:276677-325919 GCA_963970005.1 Durusdinium trenchii | reverse complement strand
TAGCTACCCTGGGTATCCATACCTCGCAAGGCGCCAGCTGAGTAAGAAGGGGGGTTCGGGGGTGGCCTGAGAAAGCACACTCGAAAGTAAAAACGCTGGCTTTCGTTTTGCAGCTTCTCAGGTATGTGACATTTGGGAATCTCGGCAGGGATAACCACGACCCATGTCACTGCCCATATGTCCGTTCTTGAGGTAGCTTGAAGTCCTTGCGTGTTGCCGCTGTTACGAAGGCTGGGGTCAACTGGTTTTGGCCCATAAGCCTTTGCAAATATGACGACAGCCCATGCTGACGCCTTTTGCGGCTCCAGGTTGGACAACCCATCCCTCCATGATCCAATGCACTAAGACCAGCAGTTGTCCTGGGTCATGGCTGTGATCAAGAATACGATGAGGAGCCCCTAGTAGTAAGGATGCTCCTAGTAGTAAGGCCAGGAGCCCCTAGTAGCGTCCGATCGCTCATCAAGAGGAGACCAGCAAATTCATCGCTACTGCGACCACTGACCACCAACAAATGAAGCGTTTTCATCCTGGTTCCTTCGATGTGAAAAAAGACGTTGACACCTTGACATGGCAAACCTTGATGCCATGGCATCAATATACAGAAGCTACTAGTAACAAGTGCATCGCTACTAGTCACAAGTGCCTTGCTAGTAGCAACAAGAAGCTAGTAGAAACAGGTCCGAATTGGACGAACCCTCCGGGACGACCGGTTCAGGCGAAGGCGGCGAAGGCGGCGGCTCGGCCGAGCGGAGCGGCCGGAGAGCGTGGGGAAACACTCGTTTCCCCGGTCTAACGTGGATGGGAAAATGGTTCGGATGACTGTTTTCGAACACCAAAAGAGATGCCATCCACTGCCCTGTTTGTTGGAGGGAGGGTATCTATATGTTCCCTTGTGTGTGTGTGTGTCAAGGTCTGTTTGTTCTTCCTTGAAGCAGCAAAGAAGCACAAGAAGGAGAGAGTTTCAGCACCAAAAAAGTGCAAAGAATGTCATGCTAAATGGCGAAAGGGATGCGAAAGCAGCTTGAAATCCTTCGAAAACAAACCCATTCAAGACCTGGAATCGAGTTGCTGGTATGGTGACTCCGGGAGAGAGAGTATTCGGGTGGCCGGGGTGGGTATGGACGCAGCAATGGAACATGGAAAAGAGCTGCAGCTGCGGGCCCACGTAGTTCTACCTGCTTAAGATGATCTTTATCACCAGGAAATACCCACGGCCAGTGGAAACGATTCTCCAGCCATGACCCACGTCTCACTCGATCGAATAGCTGCCCTCGGATGGAATTCTCCAACACCTCGTGACTGGTTCTGGAGAACTCACAAAGACCCTTCAACTCGTAAAAACAAGTGTCTTTTGAGTTGCCAAGCAATGGTCTCCAACCAAGGTTCAGGCAGGCTGTTGAATCTGGCCGCGACTATGGTCAATGAGTAAAACAACGGACATTCATGTTCCAACCTCCGATGTGTCGAATCACGAACATGCCTTCCAAGAGCATTGGCCTAGACCAGGGTGGCCGCCAAGACCTTCTTCACAACAGCGGTCCAGTGAAGACCCTGAAAGGCCAATGACCCTTTTAACAGGCAAAGCGCCCCGGCGACCTGCCAAACAAGGCAAGAAGACGGCTAGTAACGAGAAGCTACTAGGGGCTCCTGGCATCGGTACTAGGAGCAAGGACGCTACTAGGAACAAAGGGAAGTTCAGAAAATTCGTGTTTGGGGCGGTCGTTCGCACTGGAGACGACGAGAGAGAAGGACGACCCTCGTTTGAAACACTCGCTAGGGTGAGGAGGAGCCTGCTGGCGAGCCGGAACCTGTGGAGGCCCGGCGGAATGAAATCGTTTGGACATCTCACTTTTTAGTAGCTTCTTGTTCCTAGTAGTAAGGCCAGGAGCCCCTAGAAGCGTCCTTGCTCCTAGTAGCGATGCCCTTGTTCCTAGTAGCTTCTTGTTATATCCTTTTCTTCGATGTTTCTTGAATTGATGTTTGTTTGTTTGTTTAGATCATACCATTCTACACATCCGTTGGGGAACCGCGCGAACTGCGAAAACCGGCAGCCTTTTGGGGGCCCAAGAGTGTGTAGCTGGAGCGGGCAGTCGGGCCGCTTGCCATCCCTTGCGCCATCTCCCGTGAGCGAAGCGATGTGTCCAAGCTGCTTTCCTGGAGCCAAAGAAGCAGAAGCTGGTCAGCACAAGTGTCCTCTTGTAGAGACTTGCATAAAGAGAACTTCCAACGCTTCATGACGAGGATTGCTAGGCATCCACAAAAGTTTGAGCACTTCATTGAGAGAAAGAGAAATCGCAAGGCTATCCATGGAACTGGAAAAGGAGGAGCATTTATCCAACAGGGAGCAGTGAGTGATGTGACCAGTGCATTATTCTTCGAGTTTCAACTCTCAGAGAAGACGGAAGAATCCGTTTCCACGAGGGCTCGCACAGTGGTGACGCGGGAGATTGTCAGTTTGTGAGCATGGATCGGAACAGGATTGAATCTCATGGTAGAACAGGAAAAGAAACAGGTTTGGGGATCAGACCCTGGAGTAGTTCTCCCAGAAAAGCTAATTCACCAGGAAGTCTTTCTGACTTGCTATCCAAACAGATCCATGCAACCGGAAAAAAGATTTACATCGAATCACCATGGCCGGCAAGGTCTTTGAGCTCATGGGTGCGTGACGGTGCGTGTGATATCCCATGGAACATGGTGTGTGTGTGATGGAGCTTGCAATACCCTAGGGCACCAATCGCACCTCCTCCGATGGAATAAACAGACCTTCCCACCCACCCCAAACGCCTTCCTCATGAGGGTAGTTGGAGCCCTAGGGTTAATGATTCTTCTCTTTGCAGCAGTTCAGTGTCCGCCGATGGGACATCGCCTTGGACCCTGGCAGATGGAGATTGGAGGAGCGTCACCAAGCTGTGTCCGAACTTGGGAAGCAGAAACCCAATTCGGCTGATTCTCCAATCCCCTTCAAAGCTGCAAGAGTTTTGAAAGCACACCGGCCTTGGCACCCACCCTTTTTGGAGTGCTAAGACACCTGTGTAGCTTTTTCAGTGCTAAGACACTTGTCCTTTATAAAGCCCACTGGTGGCTTCTACGCTCACTTTCCGTGTTGTACAAGTGGAAAATCGCGCGGATTCGGCAGACATGGTTCCTTCATTAGTAGAGCAACATTCACGCCTCATGCTTCACAGAGGCCTTTGGCCTACACATTCTTTTAGATCATACCCACTTGCCAGAACTGCATCATGGATCTGCTTACCAAGTTCCTGAGGAGAACGAGGTGCAGGATTTGTCCCTTAGTTCCGCCCCTTTTTGATAGTTCCAGGCAGACCTATGGTGGATGCTTTCATTACAGCTCCATGTCCATGTTGGGCCCCATGTCAGCTAAATGCGCAGACTCACCAACCACTTCACCCTTTGAATCCACCAATCTAAAGGGTTTTGGAAGCATTTTCGAAGCTCCCCCTGGCAAGAAGAGAGGCTGCGACCTGGGATGTTCCGCCGGCTAAGACGACTCCCAGGCAGACTGCGATGCAGATCGGGCCGAGGCCCAACGACCGGGAGGTGAAAAAAAGAAAACGCTAAGAGTTTGCAGATCCGATCGATCAGATCGACCGAAAAAACATGGGTTTTTCGACACCGGACTTCTCAGCCAACCTGTCTTGGAAGTGAAAGAAAGAAACCGCCTGCTGACACAAACGTTGTCCCTATTTGATCCGGAGATCCTCAGGTTTGGTCCGCCGACGTTTTTCTGAAGCTCCGGTTTCGGACTGTTTGATGACAGGCTACGGTTGAAGTGTTGCAGGCCGAATGCCCCACCCAGCGCAAGAGATCCGACTCCGTTGGCCTATTGATTTGCAAAAAGGAATTCGCTTTTGGCTTTTGACCAAGTGTGCAAGATCTAAACAGATCACCCCATGTCACGGACAAATGAGGACGAAAGAACACGGTCCATATGGGGAAGATGACAAGAAGCTGACACAGACACAAACCGGACGCGCGGAAACGGCAGGCCAACACCAGCGAGGACTCCGAGGACTCTGAGGTGTCGGCATTGGAAAGGCTTACTTGGTGCCATCCACTTGGTTCCGCTAGAGTGGGCAGGGTGGACGATTACCTTCTGACTATGGGGATGGGTTGTTTAAGGAACCCGACCAGTCCACCATTTGCCCCGAACGAGCGGACCCCGTCAGTAGGTCAACCAGTCAGTCTCCTGGGTTTGACCCACAGCCACATTGGTCTAAGAGCATGTCTCGTTGCTTTCGGTGTTTGTTCACGTGCGTTGGGCTTTGAAAAGTTGAGTCATGTTGACACCATGAAGCTCCCCTGTGCTGCGTTTGGGGCCAGGAAATTGCAAAATGAACCTGTCAAACTCATCTTTGAGTCAAGGAAAGACTCATAAACCCAGGCAGCTGGCATTTGCTGCTCCATAAATTGGGTGGAAGGATAGCCGGCAGGCGGAGCAGGCCGAGCACGAGCAGCCACCCACACATGCAGCATCTCCAACTTTGAAGGTCTTTGCCTAAGATCCTCAATGAGGCACTGCTCTGCCACTTTCCAGGAAGTTGCCACTTCCATGGTTTTTCGACGTTCGAAGAGGAATCATGATTCTAGCCCCATTCCGCGTGGTCCGACTGCGAGATGGGTCAATAAGAAAATAGATATATATATATATATATGTATATATATATATATATGTATAGGCCATATAGATTGTCATGTTTGTTTCTATCCCAGATGGTGGATTTCTTCCATCTACAGGACACAGGCGTCTTAATTGAGAAACTCGTTTTGTACCGTCTCACTTTGTGCTTCCATGCGATCAGGATGTGCGTTCGCTCGGCTTGAACCCAGCAACAGTCCGAAGATCAGACTGACAGCGCTCCCGTTTTTCACTTCTTCAAACATATCCTTTATGCAGGAGCAGGCAGCAGGAAGAACTCATAATTGAAAAAAAGAATGGAACAGAGGACGGGAAAAGAAGATTATGGAAGAAACACTATTGCCAGCAGTCACTTCGGACTCCAAACCCTTCCTTTGGAACTCACGGATCTCTTTCAGCCGAGTCCCAGGTGGATGAGGCCAAGGTGGAAGGAGATGCACCTGGGTGGGGAGCCCAAGTGGTGAACTTGGAGTGTCCTTGAACTTCGTTTGAAAGGGGAGGATGGGGATCCAAGTGTCGCAGCGGCCCAGCTGTGGCTAGTTGGATCCGCAGAGAGCCGCCTGCCGTGCGATGGGCCCTTTCGTCCCTTCGTCCGTTTTTCCCGAATGCGTAGCAAAGGTTTCTCGTTTAAGTTTGGGAGTCTGAGTGTAGAGCGTTATTCGGGCGACGTTGCTTTTGTGTTGCCGTAACCGTTTGCAACCGTCCGCCACAGTTCAACTGAGAACGAGAAGGCCTTGTGGTTGGGGGAAGCTTTTTGGAGGAGATTTTGGATGGAAGCCTGAAGTGTCAGATTCATGTGAAGTATGTAGCATGGAAACGTAACATGTTGAAGTGTAGAGGACAATTTTTGCTGTGCAGGCGCAGCGTTTCGTGAGATCCTCAGTCGCCTTCGCTGTGACAGTGGGATTGGCGTTGGCAGGGTGGTCTGGTGGAGGTGTTGGATGTCCCACAGGAGTGTCAGACAAGAGTGTCCCACAAGGGTGTTGCACAGGAGTGTCAAGCAATGTGGCCGATTGTTTTGGAGAGCATGTGTGCACTTGGGCTCGTGGGGTCCATCTGGTTTTTGAGGAGGCTTGAGGCTAACTGGCCGCGCAGTGAAGTCGATGGGGCTTGCTGAAAAATCGTGTCTCGCTTGCCATCTTGAGCCGAGTTTCCCAAGTTTCCCAACTTTGTGCACTCCCAAAGCTGGGCATGGTCGTGAAGATGTCAATGTCCGTTCTGAAAGGAAGGCCATGGCCATCGCAGCTTTCTGGTTCTTTTGCGGGGCTCAATGTCCGACCGCACAATGACGACGTTTGCACTCAACGCTCCAAACTGCACCCGTGAAGCATCGTTTTGAAATTCTCAAAAGTCAGGTAGACTCAGGCCGGTCTACCGCTCGACCACTTCAAAGAAAGGGTGCCCCATCCGATTCGGGAGAAGTTTCGGGGGAGTGTCTTTTCCCACATGTGTCGCCAGGTGAAAGGTGAAAAGTTTGCTTCACCCAATCTTCCAGGCATCGGCTTCCGGCTTGGGGGTTAGTTAACAGCTAACCCATTGATCCATCTCTCTGGCGGGTGACACCGGCCGCCCACTTCTCATCTCAGGTCGGACGATGGCAGGCCGAAAGGGATGGGGGACGTGCCAAACGTGTGGGCCGTTTTTGGGGTCTCCGGACACGTTGGATGCGGTTGGCCAAATAGCAGGCATCCTGAGACTGGGTCCCTCCTCACAGAGCGGCAGGTGCCTATAATTGGTGCATGTATGTTGGTGCCTATGGGTTTTGGGTTTGTTTTTGCATATGTGTTTCAACATCTAATTCCTTTGTTTGTTTGAGGGGTGGAGTCCAGATCACGATGTTTCAGATTTAGTCCACGCAGAGTTGAACTGCAGCGGATTTGCTGCAGTTCTTTGGAAGAATTCTCCGAAGTCTCCTTTGCAGCTGCAGCTGCAGCTCCTCAGTTGTCTTCATCTGCTGTGACCTGTGACCGACTTGCCCTTGATGCGCCAGTTGGCAGATGGTCACCAAGGGCCGCATCAAGGCACGGACGACACGGTCGACACGCGCGGACTTGTACCGTTGTCCAGACCCCAAACGGTGTCCTTCGGAATTTGGGTGGAACTCACTTGGGTGGAACTTCTTTTTCATGCTCGTTCTGAGTGAAAGTCCGAGATCGTTCTACTTGAAGTGTAGAGATGCCACTGGCACAGTTTCACCTGTGTCACCAGCCAGTCGGAAGCAAAGTGAGTACCCTTGTAAACACTGTATAAACAGTTGTAAACTGGTAGGGTCTCAGATCAGGTGGTTTATGAGAAATCCTGGGGGCGGATCTGAAAACCCGCGATCCACGACTTTTTAGGTGCAGTCACTCAAGTGCAAATGGGTCTGAGACGTGCCATCAGCGGAGTTTGTTGAAGGACATGAACACGGTGTGTGCACCTCCAAGACAAAGAACATGATGCCAGACAGCTGAGTCGCAGGCTTCGTTGACCAGTCGTGAAAACGCGTCAACGCCTGTAGCGATCCTCGAAGATGTGTGGGTTGCTTATGTTCATGTATTTTCATGAATATTGTCTTAGAATCCTTGAAAGCCTTCTTATCTTCTTGAGTTGTCTCAAAACGATTAGTTTCGAGAGTTATTGGGCGGGCTTCAATCTGAAGGCACGTTACAAGTCTCCTTTGACTTTTTCCATCGAAACACTCCCAATGACATGTGAGCTGGCCACCCGGGCACACCGGTGATCGGAGGCCAAGGAGAAGCGCGACGAGGCCGAGAAGCCATCGACCCAGGCGAGGCTGCCGCCCAGACCGGCCAAAAAGGAGCAAGACAAGGAGTATTCTTGGAATGTCATGGAATGTCTAACAGTGTTGGTCAAGATCGAAACAGCTTCAAGTAAGCTCGCAGTGGCATGACCTGCAGCCTCATGAACAAGTTGTTTCTCTCCTAAAAACAGCGATGCATTCTTTTGGCCAGAATTGAGCTTTACTTAGTAGCTTCTTGTTACTACTAGTAAGGCACTTGTTACTAGAAGCGATGCACCTGTTACTACTAGCGTGGCACTTGTTACTACTTATCCAAAAGATCGTTCATTTGAGTCAATTCATTTTTTGGTGACTGTAAATCATGGATCCTCCTGATCCGGATTGCACATCCTTCGGAAATTGAGCACATGCCTTTGTAAGTCTTTCAACTTGTGAGTCCTTCAATGGGACATGGAGGTTTTTGTTGTTTAACCTTGGTGTGAATCCATGATAATCCATGTAGGAGTTAAGACTGTTTCGCCTTCCCTGGGCTTACTTCTCCACTTGCGGGTGATGCCACTCGCAGCAGTATGGGGTTGACGAACGTGATTTCCCGAGCTATGACGTTTAGGGCATGAGCTCAATATGTTGGGACAGTTGGATTCTTCAACAAGAGTTGCAACTCAAGTCTGAGCACTGTTGTCCTTTGGGCATGAAGCAATCAGAATTTTGTGCAGCTCGCTTCAGGCTTTTTTCTCATGTCATTTCAACGTGTTCTTGTTTTTTCATCACACTCCTTGTGTCACTCCACTTGAGATCCCCTGCAGGTTGTGGAGGAGAGTGTACATTTTCCGGCACAGACGCAAGCTGGTTGCAGCCTCAGACGCCTGAGATTGGCAAACGTATTGGACTTCCATGCCTAGGGTGTGTCTCAGCAAAACCAGGAATCTTAGCCGTCGGTAAAAATGATTATCACGATTTTTGAAATGGGCCTGCAACCTATATAACCATCATCATCTACTGGGCCCTGGTAATACCCTTGTATTGTATTGGACGTCTATGCATTTGTCCTGCGTCCATCTGAACGTCGGTGAGGCCATCATCAGGACAAGGACATTCTTCACGCGCCCGTTTCGGTGCCAAGCTATTGGACTTGACAGGATTAAAGAAGATGACTGTACGTTTTTCTTTTTCACCTTAGCGATGGCCTCAGGCCAAAACATGGGTGTCGTAGCCAATGTGGGGTTGATAGCTCTCAAAAGAGGTCCGCAGTCCGCACAGAGGTTCACAGGTTTCCTTGCTCTAGTGCGTTTCCTTCCTTTGTCCTTTCTCTTTAAGACCTTTGAGCGAGGCTACATCGCATTGTGAAAAAGAAAAACTCTATTTATTCTGTACAGAAAACCTGGCGACCGTCGGGAAGCGGTTTCTCGCTGTGACACGTGGCTTTCTCGCTGTTCGCTCTTTAAAGGTTCAGCGGTCTTTTCTTTTGATGGTTTTCTTTAGAGACACCTCTTTTTGGTGTTCTTTAGTGAGAGGAGTTTGTGAGGGACCATGAGGGACACGTGGGCGAAAAAGCCAAGCCATCGACCGGGACGACCGCGTGGACGATGGGTGTGTCCCGAACTCGAGGGGTCCACGGAAGCGTTTCAGTTCACTTCCCGTGAAGTGAAGCAGCGAAAAGAAGCATCATCTGTTGCTTTCCGCAAGGACTCGAGCTGGTTTGACAAGAGGGGATGGCAGTTCGGGTTTCAGACAATGGCCACATATAGGCGGTGGTGCCTTTTTGTGGCTTGCCTTTTGGTGTCTTTTTGCGGGCCTTTTTCATGGAGTCGACTCTGTCTTTGGACCCGAGTCAACCTGTTTTGGACTCGGTTCTTTCCAAAAGGTGCAAGGCTGAGACCCACTCCCATCGAGCTTCAGGTGTGGCCTGACACCGAGGACGAGTTTCAGGAGAAATGGGCGGGGAGAGACGCAAATTTTGTCACAGGATACCACATATGCTCCACATATGGGTGGTGCAGGGTGATAATGGCATAGAGATAAAAGCGAGCATATGCAGGTTTGTGAAGATCTCAGGGAGCAGTTCAGTTGAACTGCGAAGACGGGTTCGGTTTTACACTTTAGATCACACAGAAACTTTTTGGGAGTATTAGGCTATCGGTACTAGTGGAGGATACTACCACATCTACCTCTTGTACGAAGAATATTCGACTGCCGACTAAGTGACACAATGGCTGTATCACTTCCCGATCTGGCGCTTCGTTCCCTCTGTTGGGTGAGGCTGAGCTCTTTCGCACTGGACACGAAGCAGCTCTTTTGCACATGGTCAACACGATGTTGTTGTTTTGTTGTCTTCATTTGCGAGCATAAAACAACATCGTGTTTAAGCAAACGCTTCCTTCCCGGACTGTTTCCAAGCACAGCGGAGACCAAAGACTTCGTAAAGAAACGCAACGTTCAGAGCGACTTCCAAATCGCAGCTCTGCGTTTGCACTTTGGAACGGGCCAAAAGGTGGATCGAGTCGTGGGGGGTTCCTTCTGTCCGACCTGTCAGGGGGTTCCATCTGGACTTGGCAGGAGAGACCCACCAAGTCAAAGACCAAACAGTTGCGAGACCTACCGCCGGATGAGGTGCAGGCGCGGCGTGGCCGTATGTGCCGGCGGCCGGTCGCCGATGTTTGCGGTGGGGGGAATGAGGGAAACCTTCCCGCTCCCAAAAACGAGCCGGTGAAAGGTATGGACAACAGAAGATTTCCAGCGAAACTGACGGATTCAGTTTTTCGCAAGTTGAGGGTGAAGCTGGGCGGTCGGAAGCAACCTTGGGCGGAACATCGTGCTGTGTCATATGATGTCTTGTGAGAAAACGTAGCCGGCGCACAGCGAAGTGGTGAGGACCAAACATCTCGTGAAAATGATGTGATAACGGTTGTCGTTAGTGGTCAGTTAGTGGTCGTTTTCGATCGATCTCTGCATGTGTCTCTCGCCACAGATATATATATATATATTTATTTATTTATTTTTTTGGAGCGTCACTCGCAGAATCTACCTGTTGTTTGTGGAGACTTGGCCACGTTGAATGTTTCGGTCAAACAGCACGGGACATGCCGCATCTCAGGTGCCAGAAAACCCGGAGAGATTAAGTACTCAGGCGCTCGTGGTGTGAAACCCAGTGCCATGGGTTCGACGGTTGGGTACTGAGTTTCTAGGAGCCCCTAGTAGCGTCCTTGCTCCGTTCGTAGCGATGCCCTTTGTTCCTAGTAGCGTCCTTTGCTCCTAGTAGTAAGGCCAGGAGCCCCTAGTAGCATCCTTGCTCTAGGAGGTCAGTGCATAGGGTCGACCCTCCAAGATGAACGTCTTCTTGTAGGTTGAAGGCCATCGCTTGCATAGGAGTGGAGTCGCTGGGTCTTTCCAGTGCATTGGCTGGAGCGAGGGTATGTCAAAAGCATTTTTTAAAATACTCCTCCTCCAAGTTGGGTTCTGAATAACAGCTGTTTGCACTTGCGAAGGGGTGTGGTTCATGTCTTGTTTCCACTAGCTGGTGGCTACTATGGACTATGGACAACTCCATGTGTTCCAGTCTGTCTGAATGAGTCTTTGATTCCGAGGACTTCCTGCAGAACGGCAGCATCCGGCGGAAGTTGCTGAGGCGGAAGGGATCTGATGTGGAAAAGGCAGGCCGTCAAGCAGCCGCCCCAAGCTTTGCCCTCTTCTCATCCCAATCCCTTCCCACAAGAAGACAGCGAGTTCTCGAGGCTCTCAGGGCTCTGGGGGGCTCTGGGGGGCTCGTGGTTCACGTCAACGTCTTCACTACACCCTACCTCCACAGTACTTCCCACAATTGTGCCTCCGACCTTCAGCGTTTTGCGTCACAAGAGTTGGAAGCTCCTTCAGCTCCTTCGGTCAGCTCTGCTCCTTCGAGTCTCCTTCGGTTGGAGTCGTGCTTCTCAGGCGTGGAGTGCCCATACGAGAACAACTCGTGCGGTGGTTCCGGGAGCTGCAGGTGCCTTGTCGTGTTCTGGACCCTCGTGTTCGGACCTGGAGGAATGTCTTGGATCCTTTGATTCACGGGACGAGGAGAGTTCCATGTGCTGAACCCGCTTCGAGCACTGGAATGGACGCCCGACCCGACCCGGTGCAGTGCACAGTCTGCGCACGTGGTGCAAACTCAGAATGCCTTATGATGCAAGGAACCTAGTAGCGTCCTTGCTACTAGTAGTAAGGTGCCTTGCTACTAGTAGCTTCTTGTTACTACTAGTAAGGCACTTGTTCCTAGTAGCGATGCACTTGTTCCTAGTAGCGTCCTTGCTACTAGTAGTAAGGCCAGGAGCCTCTTTTTTAGCGTCCTTGCTCCGTTCGTAGCGATGCCCCTTTGTTCCTAGTAGCGTCCTCTTGCTACTAGTATTGGCCTCCAACCTACTAGCCTGGATGCCCCCTCCAGCCATGGGTTCTTCGTCCGGCACAGGATCCGCCCAAGAGTCTCGCGGCTCCAGCTGCTCGGCGGAGGATGCAGCACCGGTTCAGGGGATGATGACGTTTAAAACAGAAGTCTCACCCAAAAAACAATGATGGTAATCCAAAGCAAAAGTGTTCTTGTGTGTTGTTGTTGACTTTGCTTGAGGGTTGCTGTGCGGCTCTCGGATTGGTATCCCCTTAGGCCCTTCCCTGCTCCCTATCAATCTATCGCAAGACCCGAGGTTTTGAGCTCGCTTGAATTTCTAGTCCATGATATACACATGTTGCATTTGATTTAGTAGATAGTTCATCCATTAGTGTTTGAGTGTGTTTTTCTCGAGTGGGTCTAGCATCTCTGTACATTTGTAGGGTTCAGGCAAAAGCCGCCTCCTGCATGCACAAGAGGCCTTATCACAGGATGAGATTGTTCAGTTCCATGCAGCATAGGCATAGGGTTTAGATTTGTCCCTTGCTATCCCGCATCCGTGCGATGTCTCGCCTTTAGATGGTTCTTCACCCTCCGATCTGAACAGCACAAGGCTTTCCAAAAAAAGTGGTGGGTCAATTGCGTGTTTTAGAGACACATTTTGAGCTTCTTGCTACTAGTAGCAAGGGCATTCCAGTAGTCGCAAGAAGCTACTACAAGTGCATACTGAGTGCTTCAAATCACCAAAACTCCCTCTCCCACACTCCGCAGTGCGAGGCTCCGCGGGCCAAGCAGAGTGCATCTGCTTCCGCAAGCGGAGGCTGGTCCACGGCAATTGATTCAGGTTGTACATTTGACATGCCAACATTGCGCTACTAGTAGCAAAAGGCTACTGGTAAGACTAACAATGTCGCAGGGGACACCAGGAACAAGAAGCTACTAGTAACAAAGGGCATCGCTACTACGAGCAAGGACGCTACTAGTAGCTCCTGGCATTACTACTAGGAGCAAATAGCTGCTAGTAACAAGAAGCTACATCTTGTCTAGGGTGGAGGCCATCGCTACTAGTGACAAAAAGCTACTAGTAGCTTCACGTTACTAGTAGTAATGGCCTCCACCCTAGTAGCGGTGGCCTCCACCTACTAGCTTCTTGCTACTAGTAAGACTAACAATGCCGTAGGGGACCGGTGCTCTGTGTGGAAACCACCAGGTAGACGAGATTCTCTCCCCAAGGCACGGGCGGCCATCGCGTGCGACCCGCGCTGAGAAGTTGCTCTTTTTTTAAGCGGACCCTTTGACATTCTTTGGTATCCTGCCTTTGTTTCCTATTGTTTATGTAACTCGTTGTTCCCTTTATTCTTTGCCAACCACGCAAATAATTCCTTTGATGAGACTGAAAGTTGAAAGGAGCAATTGCTAGAAGAAAAAGAGGGGAGGGAACGTTCACTTGTTGTCTCCTTTGTGTTCTTTGTCGTTGTATTCCGTAGACCTTCAGTGACCTTTAGGTCTTTTGTTGCTTGTTTCTTTCTCCATGGCCTCCAACCTACTAGATAAAGAAACCCACTCAGGCCGATCCTGGAGATAAATGTTCTGTGACTATAGATGTGATGTGTCGAAGACGTGGGGCGGTGCGGTGTGACTGTCCAAAAGCTTTTCTCTTGGAGCTTCTTGTTTCTAATAGCTTCTTGTTACTACTAGTAAGGCACCTGTTACTACTAGCGTGGCACTTGTTACTACTAGCTTCTTGTTTCTAAATCTCGACTTTCCTTCGCTTTTGGAAGTTTCTCCTTTGCGAGACTTCTCGTCAGAGATCTCTACTTTTGGAATGTGTTGTTTTCTTCTCGTCAAAGATCTCTACTTTTAGGCATCTCTTGCTCTCTGTACTTGTCGCAAGACTTCAGGACTTTTCACCACTGGCCTTCTTTCTATCAATTCCTCCAGGAAGGAATGTCTCGAAGTCTTCGTCATGAAAAGCCCTGCTAGCGTGATCTTCACAATCGATAATCTTCGTAAAACGGCGACCTCGAACGATGGCCAAGCTGATGCACACCCTGTTTGTTTTGATACAGTCAACCTCGAAATTGGCTTCGCTGCACTGATCGAAGCCATCGCTTTTTCTTGTCACCTAAGGCACCCGTCCGCGAGTTACCTTCAGTGATTTGGGAACTGTTCTTTCGAGCTAAGTGAGTGATGAGATGGGGAAGAGCTTTGTCGATCCATTTGGGTGTCGAGCACATCACACCGATGAATTTCCCAGTCCAATGCTGTGTCACTGTCAATATGCGTTCTTGGCTCTATGGTGAAGGCCATCGCTAGTAGGTTGGAGGCCATTGCTCTTAGTAAAAGGCTGTCTTTCTATGTCTTCCGGGTCCAACCCGAAACAGCGCCACCACTGTGGCACACCCGGCCGCCTCCGTCTCGTTCGACGTCCTAACAGACCAAAAGGCCACACCTGCACCTTGGTCCAAGCTGGCGAAGAAGAGCGAGGATGCGACGAAGGGAACGAAGGGATGAACGGAACAGTCGATGGAACTGCGGCAATCACCACAAAAGCTCAATGCTACTCAAGATTGCTGACGATGTTTATACACAAGAATCCATGGATTCTATTCATGGTTGTTCATGGTGTTCCAAGACCGTTGAAAGAAAGGTTGATCTGGTTTTGTAGTTTAAGATCTAGAACATCATGGGTGTTTGGTAGAACCAAGAAGCTGCTAGGGGCTCCTGGCATCGCTACTAGGAGCAAGGATGCTAGAAATGGTTCACGTCTGGTGAAGCTACGTGCGACTTCGTCCTGGCCGCTTTGTGAGGAGAAGAGATCGATGCGGGCCGAGGCCGGTGCTTCGCTTCGGCAGAACGACCTTCCCGGTGCTTCGCTCTGTGTGGCAGAAACGATCCGAAGAACGGTATCACGACTTTTCGTCGCTCGAATCAAAGACTTTGTCGCTCGGCAACATGTTTAAGGACCTTATGAGGATGTATCTCTTTCACAAATATTTCGAACATGCTCTTAGGTTGGAGGCCATCGCTAGCTTTGGAAACTTTCACACACCTCTTTAATCTTCCGGAAATGCTCTTGGACCGGAACATCGCAAAAGGTCGTACCGTGGGTCCGCCGGGTGAGGCTCCTGAGTTCTTCCCCAAAGACATGGAGTCCATGCCGGCAGGGACGGTCCTGGTGCCCTGCGTGCGGGGTTCACCCAGGTCGCAGGGTGAAGAGTGGTACGGATCGATGTTCGACGGAGGGGAACCCCCAAAACATCAAGGATGCCTCCTGAGTGTTCCATCCAGGATGGGAGACAAGTGAAGGAAACACAATGGTTAGGTAGGTCGTCTTCCGGATATGTCTGTCGGCTCCTTTGCAGTCTTTTCTGTAGCCGGATTTTCATTTGCAGATGTTGCCAAATGGCTGTGAAGTTGAGGTTTTGTTGATCCGCATGCCCAGGTTTGTTGTATTCAGGGTGTCTGAATGCCGGGCATCGGAGCAGAGCGAAGCTCCTGAAGCAGGTGTTCTGAAGCAAACACTGGTGCTCTGAAGTCGGAGCCTGCAGTCTTCAGATGTAGTGGCAATCGGGCCGGAAGTTTCGCGTTTCATTTGATATACACGATGAACCCAGAATGGAAGTGGATGGCGGACCATGAAATCCTACAAACAGGTGGTGCCATAACTTCGTTAGTTTTCCTCCGTCTAGCCCATCGCCGGTGTTTTTGAGAGTGTTCTGTGAAGCCCGTCGCACGGTCTTTGGGGCTGAGGTTGCCGCCGGTCATCCTGGCATGTTTGCATCCCATTTCTGGTCAA
The DNA here is from genome assembly GCA_963970005.1 of Durusdinium trenchii. Lineage (NCBI taxonomy): Eukaryota > Dinophyceae > Suessiales > Symbiodiniaceae > Durusdinium > Durusdinium trenchii. The sequence goes on along the minus strand of CAXAMN010021473.1, from coordinate 310,363 downwards.
TTTGGAGGCCGTTGATCCAAACGGCAAAAAGGCGCGTCGAAGAACCCAGTCCAGCAAAGAAATCGCAAAGATTGAGCGCGGAGCAAAGCCTAAAGGAGAAGGATAAAAAGATGCAAGAAGAATTTTAGGTAAGGTCCGGTTTTCTCCACTAGCCCCCCCCTTTTGGAAATCTCTTCACTTGACTTCCATTGGACATGTGGCGGATCCGTGACGTTCCGAAGTCACGTTTGCCTTTTGGATCCGTCTGCAGTCCATCGCCGGTTGCAGGCCATTGCTAGGTTGGAGGCCATCATTGCAGCTTTTCTTTCGGCTTATTTTCGAATGTTGTGAGACACCCAATCTATGGGCACAGCCATGTCCAGCCCATCTTTGCCTTCGCAAGAAGGGTCTGGAACCACACACCTGCACTCCCCACACCCAATAGCAATGGCCTCCAACCTGAATATTTGTAGAACATAAGACCTTTCTTCCTTTTCTTTCATCTTTGTTTCTAATAGCGATGGCCTCCACCCAACTCCCCACACCTGCCAGGGCCAAGACGGTTCTCTTGCAGTGCCTGCCGGGCATATTTTGCTCATCGGAGCCATGGGCCATTTGGGCTGCATGCCGCATGCTATCGACGCAGGTTTTCCGATCGACGTCAGTGACGTCATTGATATCTCACCGTTCCCGGGATGGATGGTGAGTGCAGCGTAACAAACATCCAGTGATTCTGGCCCAGCCTTTGCTCAATTGGTGTTTTCGGAGTCCGCAACCTCTGGCCGATCACGACGTACGACCTTTTGGATGTTTCTTTCGGTCTCGAAGGGGGGAACCTCACAGAAGTAGCTCGCAACCTTCAGACCTTCAGTGAGACTGAGGAAAATGTCTTGTTTGGACATGACTATTCCATGTGTTCTATAAAGAAGCGACACTGGCTCCGTATTCTCAACAAGAAATGAAAGGTAATTATGGTTTCCTCGCTTTTCGGCAGACTGCACAAATAAAGAGAAAACGTGGATGTTAGCCAATACACCAAGCGAGAACGATAACATGCAAAACCTGTCTAAGAGTCTTTCAATCTTGGGATTTCAGGCAGGGCAAAAGCATCTCCCGACTTCAGATGGGCACTTCCGAAGGGTTTGGGAATCAGCTTTTGGGTCCAAAGGTTTTACGAAGCTCTGCTGCTCAGGTTTGCCTGAAGGTGTGCCTTTGATCGTGCCGACCAGCTCACTCTGGCATGTTTGTGAAAAGTGGCCGTGTCTCGGCCGGGTGAGCCGTGACGGTGTCCGGATGATAATGTTGAAATCATCTCTGTGCCCGTTTCTTTCTTTGCACCTTTTATTTGTGTTTTTTCATTTGTTCTTCAGACCTTAGGTCCTTTTTGTTCATGTTTGTTCGTGGACCCTTTTTCCTTTTTTGCGTTAGACCATTGTTCGGGTTTTTCAGACCTGTGATCCTTTTTTCTTTTTGTTATTTATACCTTTCTTAATGTTATGTTGTTGTTCTTTGGACTTTTTTCCTTTAGCCGTTCTTCATGATTGGTCTTTTCTGCTTGAGAACTTTCTTCCGTGTTGTTTTTTCTGCTTTAGACCTTTCTTCCTGTCCTTTTCTAGACCTGTTTTTTCTACAAAGATGATCATCTCGATTTCTGTACCTTTTGGGTCTACTTCTTTTCGGCGGTTTTTTGGGAGACCTGGCCAGGTGAAACTTCGTGGGAGCAGCTGAACACACAGCCCGAAAGCACGGCACACGAGCACGGCACGGTTTGGGCAGGTTCTTTCCGACGCTGAAGAACGACCGACAAAACCCATGGGCGAGCCCATGCTTCCATGTGAAGAAAACATGTTGGCCTCCACCCTAGTAGCGATGGCCTCCAACCTTGTGAAACATAGGCGGACTGCAATTCGATGTGAGTGGATCACTTCTACATCAATAGGCCTTGCTTAAGTCCAGATGGAGGAGGTGGCGGCAACACAAGGGCAACACAGAACCCATTGAGAAGGCATGCACCTTTGTTGACCACCCATAGGTCAACTCAAAGGTCAGGCCAAATCACTGAGATACATGCCTGCAACCTCGTGGTTGTTTCTTTTGGCCAGTAGTTCAACATACCTTTATTTGGGTCTGTGAGCCACATCATTATCCGCTGAAAAACACATTCGGGAAAAGCGACCGTGGCTCACCAATAAACGTCCGTAGCTTGTGTATAAAGGCCGGTGGAATCAGCAAACTAGAGAAACATCCGCAAATTCCAAAAAGATTGTTTTCACGCGATCAAAAAGAACCACACCGTACGTGAATCGCCTGCAAGTCCGTTGTTGTGGGGATGGTCAGTTTCCGCAAACACTTCGGATCCGAACCACGTGCTGGTTTGGTTCATTTCGCCGGCACCGTTGACTCTGAGCCTTGCAAGATGAGATCCAACCCGGCTCAGGTTTGACCTCGTGCCACCCTTTGAGTTCGCCTGCGCCGACGAGAGCGACGTGATCCTGGACGCATCCAAGATGAACTTCTTGGAGGTTCCGGCTGAGGCGTCTGAGAAAAGCGGCGCTTTTTTATGCTCGTGGGAGGGGTATGGAATTGATGATTCACCATGGGTGCAAACACCTCCAGAATAGGGTGCAAATTGAAGACTTGCCGTGGAGCAAAGTGGGCACAGGCACACGATTTTTGCTAGAAAGAACTAAAGTGACAGAAACAATCGGATCGCAAATCCTGACTCGAGCCCTCCTGATTCAAATGTTGGACCTACTGGACATTTGACCTCGTGAAAGAAGAGCACCTGAATTGCCCACTGACGCAGTCGGCACCAAGGTTGCTTAGGATTGGAAGATTCTACACTTTATGGTTTAAGTGCTTTTAAAAGGACGCTACTAGGTGGAGGCCATCACTAGTAGGTTGGAGGCCATCGCTTCTAGGTTGGAGATTCTATTGCTTTACAAACCCAGTCTTTCGTTGAATTAAGTGTGCTCAGCTGGATCAACCAATGTTTGAGCATGGCAAGTGGGCGACAGTGTGACAGTGACGTGACAAAAACAGAAACACCTCCCGAACGGGCTCACGTCCGCAGCTCCAATGGAATTGCCATCACCGGGTCAAGTCAAGAAGCTACTAGTGGCAAGGTGCCTTACTGCTAGTAGCTTGTTACGACTAGTAAGGGCAACTCGCTACTAGTAGCTTCTTGCTTCTACTAGTAAGGTGCCTTGCTACTAGTATGTTGTCTGGATCTGTTTTGCTGCTCTCGAAACTGATCCAGGACCATGTGGCCGCCGCCATCGCGGCGGCTGCCGCGGCAGCTGAGGCGGAGGAGGCGGTTGGGTTGGGGCATGCATGTTGGGCTACCACAGAACTAAGTGGCCTTTCTTCAGCCCATTTTCTTGCTTGGGGGCGATCATCAAGAAGCAAGCAAAATTTGCCTTTGTTTGCCCCCCGCTTCAGCGCACAGGCAGAAGACTGATTGTCCTTGTCTCAGATGACGTCTGCTGGAGTGCTGGTTGTGTAGCTATCATACCCGCCCATGCTCGAGGTTGGTCACAGCAATGCCAAAGAGCCAGAAGTCCTGCAGCCAAAATGAGAATTACTTTATAGAATCTGTAATCAAGCGAAGATGTTCAACATAGGTTTTGACTCACGTTAACTAACCGAGGGTCTATCAAGAGAGAAACAAGTTGAATGGAAGTATTGAAAAGGAGTTAGAAAATTGCAACAAGCAAAAACAATAGGGGATGAATCCTCCCAAATGGCAATCTCTTTGAATATTTACTGTACCTGTGTTAATGTTTGAAGTCATTGCTGCTTAGCCTATTCTAAACTAGAACCTATGTTTGGTTTAAATTCAACTTTTATAATGAGAATAGTACTATTTATTTATGTGTATACATACAGTGCCAGCATGGTTGAAAGGAGCACGCATTCATACGGTGGCCTTTTTTGATTCTAGTGACACCGCCAGCTCAGTGACAGCAAGCGTGCGTGTACAATGAACGGTTCATTGCTTCTTTTAGAAGCGAAGTGACACATGCGTCCACACCCGGGCTTCGCCCGGTCGCAAGATCGCAGAGACCATTGCGCGAAGAGCACCCTGAAGTAGAATCCAAAGTGCTGCACCCCTGCATGGCTTCACCAAGGTTCTGCAATTGGCCGCATTCACTCGGAAGCACGTTGGGCCATTAGCCAAGCAAGGTCCGCCACCGTCAGGCCTTGCGCCTTCTTCATCAGCCGACTACGCTTCTTGACCTACAGGAAAGCTTTTCGTCACTGTGCGTCAGCAACCCTTTGGCCAAAAAAGCACAGTGGAAAACGGCTCCAAGGCTTAACCGGGCTTGATACCCAAGGCCTCTTTGCGCGCTGTGCAAAATGGATTGACCTTCCAACGCTTTCTAGAAACGATGTACCCAGTCGGACACTGTGGCGCACATGCTACGGACGTCTCATCAAAGTTTAACCCGAGCAGCTTCCGATCTTTGTATTTGTCGGCAATGTACGACAAACTTTGCCAGAAGGTCCAAACCTGAGGCCCAAGCTAGCGTGAGGTGAATGGTTGCTCAAAATGTGATTTTTTGCGTCTGCGTAGCGGTGCCAAAGGTGAATCCGCTTTCTGGCCTTACTTTTACGAGACTTCCTCAAAAACTCACACGTCAAAGTCTGCAAAACGAGCGTTTCGTACGAGACTTCCTCCAAAAGTCAAGCGGAAACACCCATCGGAGCACACACATCACGCAGCCCTGCCAAGCAGTTTCGCGATTCCAGCCCCTCCAAACAACATCCGCGCACACGCCAATCCCAATGTGACAGCGACATTCACCTCTACCACAACTCACAACCTCACGATTCCCGCCACGAATCTTTCCGCGTCCACACGTCTAACGCGCACAAAGTACTGCGCCTGCCACGAAATGTCACCTCCGTCACACCTCGCAACCTCACGATTCCCTGCGCCTGCCACGAGAATCGCACTTCCACGCCTCAAAACCCGCACAAAGTCCTGCGCCTGCCACGAAAAGTGACAATATCATCTCATGTGAGCTTCAACAAAATTTGCACCACACCACACGTTGAGACTTGTCACGAAAACCGTGCTTCGGTGCCACACCCTGAAACGCAAATCCCAATGGCACGGCCACATCCAACACCCCGAAAACACAACTCTCCAAACGCTAATCCCAGTGGAACTGCGCAGCAATCTGCGGATCTCACAAAACGCTGCGCCTGTGTAGCGAAATGCATCACGTTTCTTGCGCGACATGTCATTGTCATGCAAATCACAATGGAACAGCGGCGCAAACTGACACGTGACACATCCATGCAAACGACAGACGACGACAGACGACGCAAGCCATGCAAACACAGCTCCAACCCCCAGACCCCCAACTATAAACGGGAACCCTTCGCTACGCATTCGGGAAAAAGCTCTTTGGCATGAGGCTCCCTTGCATATACCAAATCCTGTCCGTAGCGCAAATGTTTGCGCAGCATCACACATTCAAATGTTTCCAGTATAGGCGCCGCTACCAACATTCCACTTTACAGTGGTATTTCTGGGTGAATTGACGTCAATGGAGGGGTGGAAGAAGATTGGCACATAGCTAGCGTTGCCTCGACGCACACACACACACAACCGGGGCCCGAGAGTCTGAAGCCTCAAAAGGCCTGCGAACGCGGACTTGTTTTCTTGGCCGCCGATGCACCCGATCGTAGCATAACATATGCTTGTTCTTCCGAAACAAAATAGAACACCAATCACAGACCCCATGGAATACCATTCCCGGTTTCAATTGCTCCTCCTTCTGTTCGGGTTGCTGGAAAAGAGAAAAGAGACTGGCTTTAATTGTCACAAGAATCATGTGGTGTGACCTGGTGCAAATTGACAGCCGCCTGCAATATGTTTCCTTTCTTCCTTCTCTTCCGTACACTTGCGGATGCCTCCGGCTACTTATAAATTTCACGCAGAGACTCAGCCAATTACAAATTCTCAAGCCCACCTCCAGTCACAAGTATTGAAGCTATCTCTTCCTCAAGTACCAAGCTCCGTGATTGAACACTGACATCCCCCGCACCCCCCTGAAAGCAATGTTGAAGGCATGATATGGGGGTGGCCGCTTTGTTTCATGTATAACAGCAACCGTGTCGCTTACTAACATTGATTACAAGGGGGCATGGGGGATTTGTAGTGAAGAAGTGTAACAGGAAACATCCATGTGGCTTGCTTTGGGAAAAGACCGTTTTGAGAGTAGCCTATTGAATTACCAGGTCTGGAGTGTCAACTCTTTCTCAGGAGGGTGGCTCGAAAGTGGTCACTGCATTCTGCCTTTCCGAAATCGGAGGAAATGCCTGCCCCGCAAATTTCGTCACATCGCGTCCTTGCGCGAGGACCCAAATGGAGAAACAGGCGGCACAGGGCTTGATGTCTTTCATGGTCGTGATGCGAGCTCGAAGCACGTAGATCTTCATGCGCACGAAGCATGCTGGGTTCTGTTTCAGACAATTTCACGCCGCCAAACAGCACTGCCGAGTAGCGACAGCGCCTGGGGCATGAAGCGTCTATGATTCTCATAAGGAGGGAAACCGCAGGGTGTGAGCGGGAAAGGGTGCACCAAGATTGCTTTATCACTCAGGAAATTAGTACATCTAAACACCTTCCACAAATTTCTGCGAAGGTTGCCCAGACTTTGCAACAATTATGTTCTTCAAAAACAACAAGCCCAGGAATGGCCCAGGAATAGCCCACGCTTCCACAAAAATTGCCCGCGCCGGCCATGAAGTTAGCAGAACCGGCTTTAACAGCCGAGCGGCCTCGCCTCCACGAGTTCACACATCAGCGCCGACGAGCAGCGCCGCCGCCATCGCCCAGCAGGCGACATAGCGGCTCGTGGGGTTTTGCTGTTGGTTCAAAGTCGGATAACTCGCGTAAGAGGAGGATTTGGCGCTCGTCCTCTCATCGTGGGGGACGATTGTCTCAATGTCTGAAAAAGGTAAGGGTGTTGGCCAATTCCTAATGGTAGGGAGCAGAAGTCGCCAAAATAGGCCCAAGCCTTCCGAACACAACTCACAATGTGAGAGATGAAATAGGCCCAAGCATAGGACCAAGCGTTCGGGAGCAATTTCTAACGGTGGCCCAAGAAGTCTCTGAATTTTAAAGAGAAAAGTTAAAAGATAACTTATTTCAGAGAATCTTTGGGCCTACTTCATCACTGACATTGCGATTTGCCATCTTGGGCCTATTTGGCCACTGCTTGGGCCTATTTTCATTCCTGCCATTGTGATTTGCGTTCGGAAGGCATGGGCCTATTTGTCAATGTCCTGCGCCGACTTCATCCCTGCCATTGTGATTAGCACTCGGAAGGCTTCCTAAACGCTGCGGCAAAAAGGCGTGACTGCGACAGGGCACCAATTTCGAGGCCACGAAAACTATTGATTTCCAGCTTCCAAAGCATGTCCCCTCGCAGTAAATATATATATATATATACAGTATATGAGGCTGATGATTCAATGCGATGTGGTCTGCAGTGGCTCTACGACAATCGTCGTCTTGGGTGCATATTAATATGTTTGTATTTTTTGTTTACCAATATGTGCGATGCAAGGAAGATTGGGTGGATATTTTTTGGTGATGGTGGTGTGCTGCTTACAAATATGGAGTCGGGTCTTTTTGCGGGAGGTCGTTGAAGATTTAGCTGCAGGTGTTCGACGGTCAGAGACCCACGTAAATTGATCTATCCACCCATTTTCAAAGGGGTCCCTTTGGTCAAAGCTGACATTTTTTTTGAGATCCAGAAATATAGGTCATCTTCGATTTTCTTATTGACTCACAGCTTTTCTAAAAGATGTTCTTTGGCTCGATCCGACTTCTGTCCGTTCCAGCCATGGCCAAAAACCCTGCAGATGTCTTCGCAAAGGACTGGAAGGCCAACCGCGCTCGGTTTCACGGTCGGTCATAAGGCGTTGAAACATAGAAGCATACTAGATCATACTCCAGTAGGTAGTATGTATAGACACTGACTTGTAGTAGCAAGTAATAGATCAGTACTACTATAGAAGTAAGTACCAGTATAAGTACAAGCACAAGTTCAATTAGTAGTAGTAGTAGCAGCAGGAGTAGTAGTAGTCGTAGTCGTAGTCGTCTAGTCTAGTCTAGTCTAAGTCCAAGTCCAAGTCTAAGCCTAGTCTACTATTGCTGCTGCTGCTGCTGCTGCGACTACTACCACTACCACTACCACTGTAGAATTTTGGTGAAACTGCAATCCAAGCTGCTTACGGAAATGCTTGAAATGCTTGATACAGCAGCAAGCATTAGACTGTCACGGAGTGGAGCATCTATTCTCCCAGGCCTCAAACTACTATCTCTTCTAGGAGAGAAGATGCCAGCTATTCTGTCGGTCTTTTTCAGAGTAGGTTGTGAAAGAAATGACGTGGAAGAGATTGGCTGCAGAAAGGAGGTCGCAATGGCCGGTTCTGGAAAGTGTTTTTCTTTTCATGAGGATGTGGTGAAGCTTTTGGATGCCATGAAATCCTGCGACTGCAGTACTAGATCAAAGCACCATGTGTTACATTTATTTCGCAAGCTGTCCTGCACCTTGTTTCCAATTTCCAGATGTTTGGTTTTTTGGAAGGCCTTCCAGAAAGTTGTCCAGGAGGTGCCAGAGGAGTTGCTAGGATGGGAGGGAAGTTGGAGGTGATCTATATATAGGGCATTGCACTCTAGATGATAAGAAGTCAAGAGCTAATCAGCAAAGTTGTGCCAAGAGGTGAGGACAGTTGGGAGATGGAAAGGGAGAGAACGAGGCGTAATCTTGAGCACAACTTCTGGAAGCCGAGTTGCTGAGATTCTACTCCGGCATTCTTGACCCAGATAGACTGGTCTGTATAATAACTAGGGGTATATGGATGAGGTCCATGGTGCTCAAACAACCTTGATTCAGATCATATGTTGAAAGACATCACACACAAATACATACACATACATATATGCATATATAACGCTTGTTCTTTGTTTGGAGCCAACAAGAAGGCTCCAAGTCACAGACACACACACACACACAGCCGATAGCCGCTCCGATAGCCTTTCAAAATGTTTATGGGGGTGACTTGCTTGCGAGCCGGTTCTCCACATGTTGGAGAAAATGCAAAGAAATGGCAAAGATGGACGCAAGAACATTGGTACAAATCAACCAGGTCAGGAGGATTAGAACAGAGGTAGAGGTCAGACAGACCAAGAGGTTTGATATATTTTTTCTGCGGTTTTCCACTTTATGAGTCCATGTAAGAGGTGCTTCAAGAGGCAAGCCATTCTGGTTAGAAGCTCGGATGAAAGTCCCCGCTTCAAACTTGCTCGTGCTGATCGCGGTTTGCTGTCGATGCTGTTCATGGATTGCAGCTGCACGTTTGCTCAGGTTCGAGAAGCTGATCGAGCGACGCAGAGATGCCTTTGATCGGAAGACCGAGAACAGCTTGCACACTGTTCCCATGGAGATGCTTGGCATGGCACTGTGCCTCCCAGTGTCAAGCGATGGTGAGCTCATGTGCACGGGCACCAAAAGGTTTGGAGCATACCACCGGTGAAGAGAGCTAGAAAGAAGGTCGGGTGTTCAAGAAGATGTTTCTTGTTTGTCCATGTTTCTGGTCTCCAATTTAACAAAAACACGGGAGGTTCTACAAGGTTCGATGTGTTCACCTTTTGAAGCTACGCAGAGAACTTTGTTTAGCCGATGGCCTTGCCTCCTCACTTTATTTAGGCGCTCACGCTTCTAGTAACTGGACACAGGATAGAGAAACGCTTCGTCAGTCGGAAGCGCTCCTTCTTCACTGATCTTTTTGCTTCATGTCGCAAAGCGTGGGAAATGCCGCCAATTCCTGACCTGATCCGCCAACGTCGTTACAGCCAGCCTGACCTGATCCTGTGAAAGCGCAGAACAGAACAAGCGCAGAACTTCACCCATCCTCAAACAGCGCTTGTCCTGTTTGATGCAACTGTGTTGAAAGAAGGAGGGTCAGGCACCTCCGAAAAAGGCACGAGCTGTTCATTTGAGCAGATGAGTTTTCGGAGCCACACAAGTCTTCGGTTTGCAAGTGGACGCTAGCTTCCTGAAGGCCTCCAACCTACTAGCGATTCCTCCAACTACTAGTGATGGCCTCCAACCTACTAGCAAAGGCCTCCAACCTAGTAGCGAAGGTTTTCAACCTAATAAGAATGACCTTCTCCTAAGAATCCGGGTTTGGTTTCGGGTCCCTACGAGGTAGCTTGACCTGCTCAGGACGGTCACACCTGTAGAGATGCGGAGTTCTGCGACGTGTGACTTCTCCCGGCGGCCGAGTGCGGATGGGTGCAGGGTGAGGATCGTGGAGCACAAGATCGAACAATTGTGAGGCTTTCAAAGACTTGGAGAAGAGCGAGTTTCGTGACACAACAAGAAGAAATGGTGCAAGTCAGCGGTCCCAGAGTGTTCAGTCGTCCAGTCACATACGGCCCAAGTCTTTGAAAGCGGGTGTCTGGACGGTGAGTCGATATCAAGTGTCACTCGGGACGTGTTCACCGAGCGAGGCTGGCCTCTCAGCCAACATGGATGTGTTGAACATGAGTTTAGTTTGTCTTACTAGCACAAACATTGGCCTTTTCCGGCTTTTCCTGTAGATTGTAGATGTGTGTGGATTATCCATCTGAACGATACAATCATTTCTTGCATAGGCATTCTGTGGTGACTTTCTGTTGTTCGTTCAACTGAAGGGTCGGCATATTCCAAGACACAGACTGCCTTATTGGAAGAGAATCAGTCTTAGCAGGCCAGACACCACACAAAGCTCAGAAAGGAGATTCACATTGAAATGTGTGATGACTGTTTTGATCAAGAAATGCTCGTGCATACGTCCTTGCTGGTCTTTTGATGACCAGTCACTCTATTAGAGCGTGATACTTTTTTTATGATTGCCATGGCGCATAGCCTCCGCGGCTTGTGCCCTCATTTTGAAGACAACTAGAATTGTCATTTCATCGAAGCTAAGTGGGCCAATTTTGTTGGAAGCAGGCCTTTTTTTGAGTGGTTCTGATGTCTTTCAGATTTGAGTGCCACCTTGGAGCTGTTTGCAACCAGTCAGGTGCTGCTTCAACAAAGCAAATTTGCGTCTCTGGCTCCTTTCCTTTTCCTTAACTCTTTTGAACAACTTGAGGCTCTCCCTGTAATGTTTGACTGTTGAGCAAAATTGCATCATACCTTTCCAAACCAAAGCTTCTGACTTCCTCGAAATCCTGTTGCTGCATGATAGTATCGCAGTTGTTGCATCAGACACGGGAGATCTTATGTTGTTCCGCAGCTGATTCTTCGGATCTGGTGGCAACTTGACATGGGTCACCGCTTGAGAGACTTAGAGGCCGGTCTGTTCATGAGCTGCTTCCAACCTGTTTAGGTGAAAGAAAGTGTGCGGTGAACGGTCAGGCATGAAAACAACGCGGATTGACCCTGGTCAGCCATTGGATTCCCACCTTTCGTGGGTGTACTTTTCCTGCAACTCTTAAGAAGAGTGCAACTGCTTGGCCTAGGCCTTCCCAAAAGCATTCTTCTGAGTAGAGTTGTTTTGTGATATCCTTTCCGTTAGTTTCTCTTAAGCTGCTTTCGGATCCAAAAAACACGGTGTTTTTCCCGCAGACCGTGGCCCTAACTTTTTTGGATATTTTATTGCCATTCGGAACAAGAAGCTACTAGGAACAAGTGCATCGCTTCTAGTAACAAGTGCCTTACTAGTAGGAACAAGAAGCTACTAGGAACATTCCCTCTCGATTTTAGGGACCAGATTCCGAGTTAGGGCCTTGCGCAACGACACACCGACTCACTTCTTTCAACTTCCCCCGTCGACTTGGCAACCAGCCGCGGCCATGCGGAGTGTGGCAGCCTAAGGCGGACTGCTTGGAGGCAGTCCCAGCTGGGTGATCGAGACAGCATCGACGATTAACAAAAAAACGCAAGCCTTCTCAAGTGCTTTAGAATTTATGGGATACGGGGTAAATATAAAATATAATGCTTGGTTGGGATTAAAAATGTATTCTTGTTATTTTATATTGAATAGCATTTCTTTCGATGGGGAATAAAAGCATGTGTGGTTTTGAGTTGTATTTCGATTTTATTATAATACAAAATATATAATAATTATAATGCATTATTAATATATATATATATATAGTTTATTATTTTTTTTTTTTTGATGGGATCGATATTTTTAATGTATATTAAAGGGTTTTCGAATTTAAAGGTTAATAATTAATCGCTTAACGTTGTTTATATATTCGTAATTGTTTGTAAGTGGTAAATAAAATAATTGAGGGAATAAATTTTTGGAAGACGTTTTGGATGTAAGTATTTAAATTGTTGGGAAATTGAGGCGTTGGTTATGAGTTCGTGTATTGGTCGGAGGATTTCGGAGGTAATGGACAGGTATTTTGAGGTTGTGTATTGTCGTTGTTGGTGTCGGGATTGTTGTTGTTATAATCGTCGTTGTTATAGTTATAGTAGTAGTAGTGGACGTAGTAGTAGGCGTAGTGGTAGTGGTAATTATCGTTAGTAGCAATAATGGGGGTGATAGTAATTACGAAAATTAGTTTTAATTAGCTGGAGTTACTTTTGCTTTAACAAGTTAAATAACGGGGTGTACGCGCCTTAGAAACCTTAAATAATTGATTAAATTAATCTTATGGGCCTCCTTCCCGCGGTTCGATTCTCCCTTGCGCGTAGTAAGCGGGGTTATTAAGTAGTTGCAATACACCAAGCGTTTGTAGTCTATTATTAAGCAGCTATAACAAACCACAAAGACTAGAGTAATAGTAATAGCAGATTACCTAGCGTTAGTAGTAGGAATAGACGACCCGTGCGTATGCGATTAGTTACGGCGTGGAGTCATTTGAAGCTTGTGCTGTTATTATTGGGGGGTCTGTTGCTGCTGGGCAATTTGTTGCTACTGGGAGGTCTGTTGGTGCTGTTGTTGCGCTGGGTGGGTTGTTGGTGTTGGCGTTGGGTTATTTGCTGTTACTGCTGCTGGCCTTGGGTGGTCTGCTATTGTTGTTGGATGGTGCTTTGTTGCTGCTGCGGCTCTGGTTGGTATGCTGTTGCTGCCGTTGCGTGGTCTTTTGCTGCTGCGGCACCAAACAAAAGTTGCTCTTGTTAGGTAGCAATTGTTTACTGAATGAGATTCGACGCACCATAAAGTATATACTAATACTACTTCTCTAGAGTTTTCTATAATATTTGCAAGTGGATTGGCAATTACCTAATGAAAGTGACTGTGCAGCCCGCCCCCGACTTGTTTGGACAAGGAGGAGGCCCGGCTAGCTTTCGTTTACTCCCTCTGGCCTCAAGTAATATTCTTTATTTAATGGTTATAATTAATTATATGGATTGTATTTAAAAAATTTAGTTAAAAAGATATGGATAAATATATGTTTTTAAGAATGGAAATGTATTTTTAAGTTTTCGTTTGGAAATGGGTTTTTAATAGTTAATAAATTCTGATAATATAATGAAATAATATTAAATTTTGTTTAAATAAAATTATAAATAAATATAAAAGTAATAAATAAAACAAAACAAAAAATAGAAAAAGAAGGATAATAATTTTTGATTTAATTTTTACGTTTGAAGATTTTTGAATATTTAAAATTTGAAATAGTTTTAAATATTTAATAATAATAGTTTTTTTTATTTATAGGTTTTTGAAAAGGTTTATATTAGATATTTTATAATATTTTTGTAATTTATATATGTTTTTCCTATTGTTGTATTTGTAATGCAATTGAATTTCATAATTATATAAGTTAATATATTAATTGAATGTTTCTTTGATTTAGTATTTTAAAGTTGTTATATTATATTAAGGGAGGGGGTCGTAATTTCCGCATTCTAACGTGATATATTATGGTAAGGATCTTTTTTATATTGGAAATTATTGATGTTTTGTTTGATATTTTGAATTTTGGAATATTCGTTAAAATTAGGATGTTAAAGACATTATGTTTTTGAATTTTGGATGATAATTTTGGATAGCGGAAATTCATGGGATTTTACCTGTGTTTTTGCAAAACATCCATTTGATTGAATATTTATATTCGTTTTATTATTTTCCGTTTGGTTGATTGGGATGGAGATTAATCAAGGTTTCTTGAAGTGCAAAGATTTTATGGATATGTTTAGGGCCCAATCGCACTCTCGCATGCATTTCGCGCACTCGACATGCGCGCGATCTCCGCGCAGGATTGCGCATACGCCAGAGAAATCGCACTCTGGCCTGCATTTCGCAAATAACATTAAAAAACGAAATTTTAATCTATATTTCAATAGTCATATTCATTCATATATATAAATTCATATGTAATTTGTTTTTCAAATGCCTTTCTACAAAATGGGATAATTATTATAATTCCAGAGGAATCCTTGTTTTTGGTTTCCTGAAAATGAAATGATTATTTTTGCATTTTTCATACAATAATATATTTCGTACGAAAAATTGCATTTCCATCAAATATTTATGATTTCAATAAAGTTTTATATATAAATACGAATTTATTATTTCATAAAAATATAGTTATTATCCACGAAAATATATATATCGTACGATAATAAAAAATTTGTCGCTAGAAATATTATTATATTCTTTTCTATGTTATTTATTTCCCTTAATATATATTATTATTCCTTTGCAATTGAGCTTTTTATTTTTTATGTAATTTAAGGATTCTGCCGGAAATCTTTGAGGTACGAGGTTTACGATAGGCAGCACAGTCTGGTATCCACCTGGTCAAAGCGACGCGATAAATTATGCCAAGGACTATCAATTCGAAGCCTTACACAAAATCTATTTCTATGATGTATGGCGGTGCGAACTTGGAGGGCAACAACTCCTCTGGCCCTCTGCCCAGCACGGTCTCAGTGCCTGACAGCAGTTCCGCTAATGAAGAAGCAGTGGCTCCAAGCAGCAACATCCAGCCCGAGCCCTCCTCCCCTTAGCGAGCAGCACTGACTGCGAAAGGGACCGTCTGCGAAAAGGTTGGTTGTTACCGTTTCCTCTCCTGCTGTTGAAGAGGATTTGGCCATGGAAGAACCTGGTGGTTCAGGCCTGCAAGGCCAAGAAGCTGGTCATGCTGAAGGTAAGAAAAAAGAAGCGCTGACTGATGATCCAGAGATAGCGAGGGATGCTGAAGGCAGTCAAATTGTTGTCAGTGAAGAGGACGAAGCTACCTCCTTGCCTCTAACAAATAGTCCCAGGGTGTATGCGCCACTGGTGGTGCTCCTGGAAAATGTCACGCAACCCAAAAAGAAGTCCCGTAGGGCTCCAACGAATCCAGGCAAGAACTAGCTGTCAGGCAAAGCAGCCCGAGGTCATGAACGGTGGCTTACATCCCCACCCAAGAGACTTTCGTTCCCCTCCCGACACAAGCTGAAAATGACATCACTACACCGATTCAATGGGCACTGCCACCATGCCTGCGGCAACTAGAGATCGCAACGGTGATGGATAGGAGAGATTGGGGCACAGCAATTGAAATGCTAGTCCCACAGATCCATCTCCCGAAGCCCCATTCCATCTGTTGGGAAGGTGTGTACCTGACCAACAAATAACGTGCATGGCAGAGGAACAGGCTCTTGTGTCGTTCGGGCTCAAAAAACAAGTCGCGCATAATGAAGGTGTTGTCTGCTGCACAGAAACACTCCAGACGGCTCCATTTCCCAGCTGGTGGAGTTTCGGCCGAATAACTTCTCAAACCGAGGTGCCCGAAAGCAAAGGTTCCTCACCATTTCGCAAAAATCTTCTCCGAAAGGGCCACGCAGCATGAAAAGGTTGGAGCCCCAGATGGCACTCATGTCCATGCAAATCAAATCAACTTCCATCCTTTCAATCGCTTGCAATTCTCACATGCCACTCTGAAGGCGTGGACTCCAGATCTGCTCCACAGAAGCTGCTATTAGGGAGGCAGCCGGACTGTTCGCAGCTGATGGCAGCTTTGACAATTTCTTCTGCCTTTGGAATCGTGTGAAATGATTTTCAGCGGATGCTGACTTTTGTCCAAGGCCAAATTCCCTGTTTCACCAGTTTGACATGGGCCATGCATGTTGGCAGACAGAGACTGCATGTTGGAAGTTTGAAGACCTTCTGCTACCTCTCAAGCCATCGAGAGGGAGACAGTGGGTGGATGTTGTGGTGATAGAAAATCAGCACGTTTTTTGCAGCCCTTCTTTCCACTGCCACATTCAGAATTGGCCTTTGTCTTTCATAAGTGCAATCACTGGGGTGAATCCACAGCTTGTTATGCTTCACAACTGATGACTCTTTGCCATTTGTGATCTGCCAATGGCTGACTTTGCCCGCGTTACCTCGTTTGATGCCACAAGATTTCGAGTCCCCACCAACAAACGGCTTGGATGACCTCGCCCTTGCCAACGCAACTGAGGGATAAAGTCAGACTTTCCACACAACTCATCGTACACCCCTCATCGATGAACCACCCATGACACCTCTTGTCATGCAGCACTCATCATACACCGCTCGTCATGCAACCAATCAAAACTCAACTCATGTCACACACCACTCATCGAAACACAAACCCTCACCATTAATGCTAACCACCACTCAACCACCAAAACCGCAACAAAAGACCTGTGACAGCCCGCTGCCATCTGGGGCTCCAACCTTCTCATGCTGCGTGGCCCTTTCAGAGAAGATTTGGCGAATTGGTACGGAACCTTGTCTTTTGTGCACCTCGGTTTGAAAAAATATTTCGTCAAAACCCCACCAGCTGGGAATAGAGCCGTCTGTCACTCAACTCACTCCACTCACTCACTCACCCACCCACTCACTCACTCACCGACTCATTCACTCACTCACCCACCCACCCACCCACCCACTCACTCACCCACGCACGCACTCACTCATTCACTCTTTCCCTCCCTCCCTCTCCCTCCCTCCTCCCCCCTCTCTGACTCACTCACTTCCACTCACTCACTCATAGAACAAAGGAAGTTGATTTGATTTTCATGGACATGAGTCGCGAAGGCTTTCCCAAGGACGGGTCAAGGGCTCCACTAGAGTTCATGGACATGAGTCGCGAAGGCTTTTCCCAAGGACGGGTCAAGGGCTCCACTAGAGTGAGCTCTTTCGGCCCAGGAAGTGGTCGGCATGCGGGGGTATCGATCATAAGCAGTGTCTTTGGTGTGCACTCTGTGATTTCCGTACACATAAGGTTGACTTCCACCAGTCGCTTGCAATTTTCACACGCCCTCGGGCCAATATTGTGAAAGTCGTTGGGAGACAGAGTGCCTCCAGGCCCGACCCACAAAATGCTCCCTCTGGCAGAGCTCTTGCCTTGTTGGTTTGGTCCATCACAAAAGTGATGGACGAAAGCGTGAGACAGCTCTCGGAGGCATATCGGCCCAGCTGCGCTCCTGGCGCCAGGACATTGTCGCCATCTGTCGTTTGGCTAACACCGATGCTGCTCAGAGAGCAGCACTCCGCAAATGCTCTTCGACTTAATTGGACACAGCCTGGGGCCACCACTTCTCGAAGGGCACAGCAGCCTTGAAATGCTCCATCTTCCAGACTCAGAACTAAGGGGGAGCTTGACAATTTGCAATTGCTCAAGCGCAAAGTGCAGCAAAACGGTCTGGTGTGGGTAGTCCACACTGCTGGAGCTTGATGTTGCCGACAAGTGCCCGAGTTGCCCAAGAAGTCTATGAGCCACTAATAGGAATTCAGTATCCTGTTCTTTGCAGCCGGTTAGGCGACACTTAGCAAATAGGCACCACATCCATCCCGAAAATCATCTTTATTCCCTCGGGGCTACACCTTGTCCAATAGCCCCTTGTCCCTCTCATCCTTGTTCATCACATCATCAGACATTTTATCACACACCGACAAACACAACGCACACACCTCCCCCCCTCCTTCTCATCCTCGTCCATCACATCGTCATACAACACATACTTCCTGTCCTCACACTTCGTTCTTGACTGTGCATCACTTCCCAGCAGACGCAATATCTGGACTGGCATTTCAATTGCTGTGCTCCAATCTCCCCAATAAATCATGGTTGCGGGTCTTTTGTTGCCGCAGGCATGTGGCAGCGCCCATTGGATAGGTTTAGTGGGGCCAATTTCAGCTTGTGTCTGGAGGGGAACGAAAGAATCTGCTGTGGGGATGTAAGCCCCCGTCCATGACCTCAGGCCATCAGCTGCAAACACTCCGTGAACCTCATGCTTCTGAAAAAGACAGTTACAAAGGCGGTCTCCAATCATGGTCGTGGCGAGCAATTCTGCGAGCAATTCATGGCACATGGAAGGCCCTTGAACACAAATGGGAGGTGTGTGAATGACTGTCTGCGGGAGCTGTCCCAAAGAAACAATTCTCTCAGAGGGAGAGGTGACCCCTGTGCGCAGATGCAAATCATTGTGTAAAGAGGATCGTGGTGATGCTGACGATGGTGATGAGTGAATGAGAGTGTGAGCGAAGATAAGGGTGGAAGAGTAAATGTTTCAAAGTTGATATGCACAGAAAAAATCAATACAGAATTTAGAAGAATTTGGCAAGAAATTTTTGAATACTTCAATAAAAATTATCCCAAAAAATCAAAATACTATGTTCAAATTGCTGTCAATGAAATTTCCAAAGAAACATTATATACGATTTACCTTTGATAACCTTTCGTGCTTACTATAAATTTAAATTTGGAGGCTCTGGATTTTGCCATCAGATCCGCATGAGACCTTCAAAACGTAACACACTCGAAAACAGCATCAAGTGGTCACATCCCCACCAGGGCTGTAGCAGGATGAAAAAGTGGAGTGGGTGAGTCAATCGCTTGCAATTCTCACATGCCACTCTGAAGGCGTGGACTTCAGATCTGCTCCGCAGCAACGCACAGAACCACACGCAGGGGCCCCCAGCAGCGACCACGCGCGCCGCAGCCTCTTCTGCAGTTTCTGGCCACTGCGGAGACAGCTGGCCCCAGCGGGGACCACGGGCGCCGCAGCCCCTTCTGACCACGCGCGCCGCAGCCCCTTCTGCAGTTTCTGGACACTGCGCCGGACACTGGGAGAAAGCCCAGCCGCGAACTTCAAGATATTCGTGATTTTGCCAAATGACAGATGCCAAAATCATCAAATCGCCGATTGGTGCAGCAGGTCCCTCCCACCCATAAGCCGGGCTACCTCTAGTGGGATTTCCGTCCCACCTCTCCACAAGTGTCCTACTATGGTAAAGTGCGTCAGAAATTGCCCCGCCTGCTCCAGCTGAATTTCAAGCCGCCTCAACCTTACCAAAGCCGCCAGTTCTCAGCTTCGAGCTCAACAGATTGCTCCGAGCACGAAAATTGCGCCACAAAGCCACCAGCTATTATCCTGATCATCCCTGCAAACTGACAAATGACACGTCCATGAACAGTCACTTGGAAAGCTCCCCAACGCAAATTATGTGCACAGGAAGCTTTTTACCAAAAAATGCAATCAGTCACAGGCAGCTGTTGAAAAAAATTCCACATCTCTGTGTGGGGTTCCAGTTTTGTTGGCTGCCATCCTGCCCGCATCCGCCCTTCCACTCCACTCCACTCCACTCCACTCACTCGACTCACTCACTCGACTCACTCACTGCGGCTCTCTCCGGAGACTGCACAAGAGGCTGGCGCGCCTGGTCGCTGCTGGGGGCCCGGCTCTCTCCGCAGTGGCCGGCGCATGTCCGCTGGGGGCCCGACTCTCTCCGCAGTGTCCAGAGACTGCAGAAGGGGCTGCGGCGCGCATGGTTGCCGCTGGGGGCCCAGCTCTCTCCGCAGTGTCCGGCGCTGGTGTCCAGAGACTGCAGAAGGACCTGCGGCGCGCGTGGTCGCCGCTGGGGGCCCGGCTCTCTCCGCAGTGCCTCTGATTGCCGCTTTTGTAGCTGTTGCTTGCTGCTGCTGTTTGCTGCTTGCTGCTCTTGGTGCTGTTGCGTGGTGCTGTTGGCAAAATTAAACCCGCTTATCTGTCTGTGCCTTGAGCCGGAACAAGGGATAAGCATCATCAGGACTCTGCATGCACTACAACTTCCGCAGTGTCAGGTGAGCACTGGTAAAACGGTACCAGGAACACAGTGCGTTGAGGAAATAGCGGGTGTATGGTCAAAGCAAACCTGGGTGGTGAATTTGCCCCCCGCTTTGCACACATCGGGCTGGAAATTGGTTTAAAGAATGTGACAATGAAGTGCAAGTCCTATGCAGCAAGCAGCAGCCACTCCCAGCAAGTGCGCCATGGTGACAAATTTAAGAGGCGACGACGACGACAAACGAGGATGGACGACGGAACGACGCAAGCCACACAAACATAACTCCAACCCCCAGACCCCCCAACTAGAAACGGAAACCCTTTACTACGGAAATCAAACCCGAATCCTGCCATAAATTATTCAACGAAACATAAAAACATCATATGACCAAAACGCATATACAATAAGAGAATGGAAATATAACAATACACAAAAATAAAGATTTTTCCAATAAACACATAATTCCAATGAATTTAACCGCATAAAATATATTTCCATTAGAAAAACATTTGTTAATATTTCGAAAAACAATAATCAACAGAATAATGATTATCCGATAGATGATAGAGGACCACAATGCCTTTTTTATAAAAAGACAAATCTCTACAGAAAACCAAAAGCTTCAAAAATCAAAAAACCAAAAAAAAGAACAAAAAATATATCATATATGTCAAGCATCATACATATTTTATCCATTTTATTATAAAAAAAAAGAAATAAAGGAAGGTCCAACATTCCCCAACCCAGAGACCACGAATCCCAAAAATATGAATGTTAGACCCCAAACACACCATTAAGTTTATAGGCATTAGACATTTCTTTAATTTTTAAATTTGATGGCCATTATCTCTTATTTAATCTGCCATTTTTGAAAAGCAATCTCTTATTAAAAATGACAGGAAAGATTGTTGTTAATTGGAAAAATACTATATTATTAAAGAGATATATTGAAGATTAGGATTTTTCCATATTGTTCCAATTTTGTAAATATTTTAACTAGCAAAAAGCCATAACCAAAATACCAAAAAGCTATTTTAGAATAAAGCTTTCATTCATTTGTAAATTATAAAAAAAAGGAATTAAAAGAAAGGTAATTTAATATAATAGAAAAATAAAATGAATAATATATAAAAATAGAAGAATATATTTTCCAATTATAAATTTCCTTATTATGAAAGCTTTTAATTATATTCTTATATTTATGGGGAAATGATCCTAAATTATAATGAAGCCTTGACTATTTTAATGGATTTTTTTCCCCTAATAATAAAAAGATATGTGAAATAAATAAAAAATAAATTCCTATAAAACCAAGAGAATAATGATGATGGGAAAGAATGAATTCCTCATCATTAAAGAATTCTATAGATATAATAATTAATAAATATCCTCCCAAGATCAGGCTTATAAGTTAGAAAAAAACCCACAAACGAACAAAATGAATATAATTACATCAGGATATTAAAATCTTGGAATTGCTATCCTTTCATTTGTAGAGAAAATAATAATTTCCAAAATATATTATAAAATATATATAATAGTCGATTAATATCAAATAAAGATTAAAAGACTTATAAACAAAAATAGAAGAATAATTATTTATAAATTTATAAGGTATAATAATATTAATCGTCCAGGTAGAATCATTTGAAAGGAAAATTATACCTTAGAAATTCATATATTTTAAATATTGATTGTTAATATAAAATAGTAATAATAGAAAATAATAATAATAATAGATGTGAGATTCTAAAGATTTCAATAAAGGTAATATAGAATAGAAAATCCAAGATAAATATGAATAGTAAAAGAAAATAATAAAATTTCATTATTAAATTCGACTTATAAATTCCGGTAACTTGAAATTAAATATTTACGAAAATATCAGGTAATAATTCCCATAAAAAATGGTAGAATGCCAATCCTAAAGATAATAAATAATGGGGGTAAGAAAATAAAAATGTATCCTTCATTCAAATATAACGACATTCATTTCTACCACAACTCACAACCTCTATTCCCTCCCCCTGCCAGGAATCTGTCCGCGTCCACAGGTTTAATGAGGCCAAACTATGCAGCTGCTACGAAATATTATCTCCGTTATATCTCGCAACTGGACGATTCCCTGCGCCTGTCACGAGAATCGCACTTCCACGCCTCAAAGCGCGCACAAAGTCCTACGCCTGCCACGAAAAAAAAAAATATCAATTCATGTGAGGTTCAAGAAAATTGACACCATTTCATACGTTTGGAATGACTTCAATCCGTTCTAAGTACACTCCCATCCACAAAAATCGCCACTTCAACTGAGACTTGCGAGCTTCGATACCACACGCTGAAAGGCACAAATCCACCCCAGAAACACAATTCTCCAAATGATAATTTAAATGGAACTGCGCAGCAATCTACGGATCTCACACAACGCTGCGACTGTGCAGCGAAATACATCACATTTCTTGCGCGACATATCATTGTTATGCAAATCACAATAATGGCGGCGCAAACTAACAAATAACACGTCCATGAGCAGTCACTTGCAAAAGCTTCCCCCAATGGCAACAAATTTAAGATGCGACGACGACGACAAACGAGGATAGACGACGAAACGACACAAGCCACAAACATAACTCCAACCCCCAGACCCCCCAACTAGAAACGGAAACCCTTTGCTACGCATTCGGAAATCAAACCCGAATCCTTGACGTAAATTATTCAACGAGACATAAAAAACATCATATAATCAAAATATATATAAAATAAGAGAAAAATAAATATAAAAATACATACGAAAATAATATAAATAACACAAACCCAAAACAATTACAAACTAAACGACCCCCCCAAAAAAAAACACACAATTAAATATCAATCAAAACACTTCTCAATGCATAAATAAATATATATATTCTTTTTTGGTGTAACTAAAATTATCAAAACATAACGATTAAAAAAAATACCTATAATAAATTATTTCAATATAAATAATAGATATGATATCAATTCCAATTCTTCAAAATAAATATATTATTTTTCCAATAAACACTTAATTCCAATGAATTTAACCACATAAAATATATTTCCATTAGATTCTTTTTAAATATATTAATAATTCGAAATACAATAATCCATAGAGTAGAAAACATAACGTCTCTCCCATTATTATCCGATAAATGACACATCGGACAAGCAAGCCTTATTTATAAAAAAAACAAATTTAGAGAGAAACCGAAAAGCTTCAAAAATCAAAAAGCCAAAAAGAAACATAAAAGAAATATATCATATCTGTCAAGCATCATACATATTTTATCCATTTTATTATATATAAAAATAATGAAATCAAGGAAGGTCCAACATTCCCCAACCCATTGACCACGAATCTCAAAAATATGAATGTTAGGCCATTTTTGAAAAGCAATCTCTTTTTAAAAAAGGCAGGAACGATGATTGTTAATTGGAAATATCCTATTATTAAAGAAAATACATTAAAAATTAGGATTTTTCTATATTCTTCCAATTTTATGAATATTTTGACTAATAAAAAATCATAATCAAAATATCAAACAACTATTTTAGAATAAAATTTTCATTCATTGATAAATTGTAAAATAAGGAATTAAAAGAAAGGGAATTTAATATAATAGAAATATAAAATGAATAATATCTAAAAATAAAAGAAGAATGAATTTCCCATTATATATTTCCTTATCATCAGATTTTTTTTATATTATTCTATTTATGGGGAAATAATTCTAAATTCTTATAAAATCTTGGCTTTTTAATAGAATTATTTCCCTAATATAACAAATAAATAATATAGAAAATCCTAAAAAACCAAAGAACCTAAAATTGGTGGGAAAGAATAACTTCCTCATACTTAAAGAGCCCTATAAACACAATAATTAAGAAAAATCCTCCCAAAACCAAGCTTATAAATCAGAAAAGAACTCACAAGCGAACAAAATCATTATCATCACTTAGGATCTTGGAAACGATCCTTTCATTTGCAGAGAAAAACATAATTTCCAAAATATATCATATAATAAGTATCGTAATCGATTAAAATAAAATAAAGGTTAAGACATTTTTTTATAATAAAATAATACTTCATAAATTTATATATTTAATAATATTAATCGTACAAATAAAATCCAACAAAAAGAAAATTACATCTTAAAAATTACAATATTTTTAAGTATTAATATTAATAAAGAAAAAAATACAATAATCATAACATAAAATTCTATAAATTTCAATAAAAATAATATAGAATAGAAAACCCCGACTCCTGTGCCGGGTTGACAGAGGTGCAAACACGTCTATTGATGTGATCCCTCAAACGATAAAAATCAACACAGGAGTGAAAGCAATGATTACAAATGGGTCGACCATTCCAAGCATCTCTTAAAAGTTCAAAAAAATCATCTAATTAATAGGGTGTGTCATGCAAGCTTCTGTTTGCGGGCTCCTACCTGCTTAAATGGTGGATGGCATTCGGGACACTTGAGATCCTAAGCAAGCTGAGGATCCGGGAAATCATTGGGCAAGGTGAGATCACCAAGCCACAAATCCCATACGAAATCGGCAGCACGAGTATGCAATGCTTGTTAAATACGAGCTTACTGTTGTTACAATTGAATCCAAGATAGTGGGAAATTATACCTATCGAAGAACCTTTACGTCGACTCATGTGTCAGGCAGACCGGAGATTTGGGCATAATCCTATGATAGGTGTTAATCATACTAACAAGTTTAATGAGGCCTCGACATATAATTTCCATTTCATAAATAAATATCGTCTGCATAAACGACTTCATGGTCAAAGCAATAGTTCATCTTTAGATCCTTATTTAATACCCCGGCGTACAATGACATAACCAATGAATTATTTAAAAGGATGAAGAATCAACCACGAATAAATCAATCGGAAAACATTAACATAGAATTAGAAATTATCAAGTGCCTAAAAAATTAAAGATCTAGCTACAATATAAAAGGCGTTTTCCATATCTAATAAAACCTATAAATCTCCCTACAACCCCGAACCTCGATTCCCGCTCAAAGCTAAGACATAATGGCTAAATAAAATGCCGCTGCATCAACTTTCATATCTCCCGGACTAAAAACCGGGCTTTCCAGAAAAACAATCTTCAACAAAATATATGCAGCCAACAAATAGAATTGCGAAAACATGCCAGAAAAAAAAAATAAAAAGAATCAAATTAATATAACATAATACCCGGCCCTCGTAAATAGCTACGGTTAATTTAATAAAAAAATAGTACTTAATAAATTCCTATAACTTAAAATTAAATATCTATAAATATAATAATAATAATTTCCATTAAACATATTGTATAATAAAACTAAAAAAACATATATTATTCATTTAGATGTTTATTATATTCCATAAAATAAAACAATACATAAAAATATAAAGTAAAAATTATAAATATAAATTTTCTATTATATAATTATATATATATATAAATAATAAAAATAAATAAATATATATAATTATTTCATTATTCTCAAATTCATCGTAAAAACGACCCCAAAAATTTCTTATCATTCATTTTTCATTAAAAAATCTTTAATATATAAAAAAAATAGAAGAAATATATAAAATATACAAACATCCATTATTAATCTTCATTTATTTTATTAAGAATAATGTCAATATTAATATCTTTCAAATATCCGCAATACTAAACAATATTCAATTTTCAATAATTTTTCCCGCGACAACATACATATAGGAAAAAAACATCATAAATACAAATATAACAAACTACTTAAAATATTAACATGGAAGCTTTCTAAAACTACAAAAAAAAATTACAACCCCATTATAAAATATCCTATTCCTTAATCTTTACAAAGGGGTAATAACAAAATCTACAATCCCATCGTTATTATTTTAATCCCCCCCGAAATCAACCAGCCAACATAGACTTTCACCAACACTAATAATGCTTATACTAACACTAATATTAGGCAGAACCAATTCTAATCAAAATCGTTATTGTAGCGGTCGTTAGAAGCGTAATAGTAATAATAATCGTGGTAGCAACAGCAGCAGGCAGGAGTAGTAGTAGTAATAGTAATCCGATCAACTGAGTCTCTGTAAACCTTCTACTTAGAACCTCTATCATATCCTAGAAACAAAAACTGCAGCCCTGACCCCCCCTCAAAAGATGTTATCGCCTCTACCCCCAAATCTGCAGCCCCGTTGTTGTCTTTTATCGCCCCCCTTCAGAATAAAACACCAACAAATAGAAAAACAAGAAACAGACCAACCAAGACTTGAGTACCACAACGACAAGAAGTCCAGCTACTAACATCTCTCTAAACCTTCGATCCTATCCCTAATAGTGTTCCTTTCAAATCCCTAATTTGCAACATGTGACAACTATGTTGGGCAGCTGTTTTTGTCTCTACCACCAACAACAACAAGAAGATCAACAAACACCTTATAAAAATACAAGAATCAAAAACCAATTAAATAAATATACAATGCATCGAATATTGAAATTAAAGATCATAATATCTCATCCGTTCTTTTTGAATTTACCTCAGTGTCATGTATTGCTCAGCCTACCAACAAACTCAACAGCCCTGCGGTGTTCGTTGAGGCACAAGCCTTGTAGAGGTGCTGTCACGCGGAATTATTGGGTGGCAACAGTGACCTGAATTTCCTGGCATTGCGCTTCTCTGCAGCAGTCATCACGATGGAATGCCGGAAACCAAGCTTGCTTGACTCATGCCCTATGAGTTGGGCTTCTGTCACATGATTCTCCAACCTAATAGCAATGGCCTCCAACCTACTAGCACGGGCCTCGAACCTACTAGCACGGGCCTCCAACCTAACAGCGATGGCCTCCAACCTACGAGCAATCCAATCACAAGCTTGCTGGTTTAACACATGGCACGAAGACTCAGGTGACCTTGGTGACGCACTGGAGTTCAAGAGCATTTGTCTTCTGCCAAGCTGAGAGGACGACATGCCAGCCATCTGGGCTTGTCGCATGACGGCGTTGATTGCCTGCCAGAATGGCAATTGAGAACCCAAAGACCGAGTTCTTTTGAAGCCGACTTCACTATTAGGCATCCGCCAGTAGGTTGAAGGATCGCTTCCAGGTTGGAGGCCATCGCTCGCACATCGCTAGTAGGTTGGAGGCCATCGCTTCTAGGTTGAAGGTTATCGCTCGTAGGTTCCTTTGCTTTTTGCAATTTGCATCTGCCAACTCTGTGCCACCTCAGGATTTCCTGAAGTTGTAGCAACCTCCAGCAACGTTCGGATGTCGGACCTTGGAGAAGTACAGCATGACGACTGGTAGCTTGAGTGATATTGATCGCTTTCCTTTTCTCTTTCCATGGTTTTCCACTGGTAGGTTGGTCTATGACAACTTTGTGGTTTGCCAGGTTCTTAGATAGACAAATCACATGGACTGAACAAACAGGAAACATCTGGGCAATCAATTTCACCTTTAAGACAACTCAAGAAAGCTCTCCTGGACTCTCACATTCGAGATCTGAGCTCCATTGCTCTGAAACGGGTGGCGCAGTGCTGACTGCCTGGCCATGTTCGCTTCAGTGACCAAAACAAACAAACAACAAACAAAAAACAAACCAGATTTTCAAGTCAACAAAGGAGTCAAATAAAATCGTTGGATCTCTTCCAGGTTTTGGCTTCTCTCGTTTCATTTTTTGAGGTGCTCAGTTTGTGCAAATCAGCTTGAGCGGACCTGGGCCTTGGGCGACATCACCTTAGAAAGAAGGCTGCTCAAAAGTCAAAATACATCACGTCGTCCTGTTCTTTTGGCTGAACTGCTGCCCTTGAGATCCTGGTCTGTTCAGTACCTTTAGCACGCCACTTTTTTCTTTCTCTTTTTGGAGAACTGGAGAATTGTTCCATCAACAGTGCTAGGGGGTCAAGCGAGGAATGCCTTTTCTGCTAAATACTCCAGCTTTGAGATGGGGTTCGTGTTGGCCACCTCTCAAACGAACCAGAAAGGTACCACACTCTACAACACATCTTAAACCCAACACATTGAAGAACCTGTTCAAATCTTGGGCATGTTGGAAGAAGCCCGCAGATCGCATCAAAAAACGATCGCTCTTGAGCTGGCGGCCATCACTACTAGGTTGGAGGCCATCGCTGCTAGATTGGAGGCCGTCGCTATTAGGTTGGAGGCGATCGCTACTAGGTTGGAAGCCATCGCTACTAGGTTGGAGGGGTTAGGGGCCAATTGCTAGTAGGTTGGAGGCAATCACTACTAGCTTGGAGGCCATCGCTACTAGATTGGAGGCCTTCGCTCTTAGGTTGGGCCATCGCTACCAGGTTGGAGGCCATCGCTAGTAGGTTGGAGGCCATCGCTACTAGGTTGGAGGCCATCGCTACTAGATTGGAGGCCATCGCTGCTGGGTTGGAGACCATCGCTACTAGGTTGGAGGCCATCGCTAGTAGGTTGGAGGCCATCGCTATTAGGTTGTCGCTACTAGGTTGGAGGCCATCGCTACTAGGTTGGAGGCCATGACTACTAGGTTGGAGTCCATCGCTACTAGATTGGAGGCCATGGCTGCTGGGTTGGAGACCATCGCTACTAGGTTGGAGGCCATCGCTACTAGGTTGCAGGTCATCGCTATTAGGTTGGAGGCCATCACTACTAACTAGGTTAGAGGCCATTGCTAGTAGGTTGGACGCCATCGCTAGTAGGTTGGAGGTCATCACTTCTAGGTTGGAGGCCTTTGCTACTAGGTTGGAGGCCATCGCTGTTAGGTTGGTGGAGGTCAGCGCTATCAGGTTGGAGGCCATTGCTATTAGGTTGGAGGCCATCGCTAGTAGGTTTGAGTCCATTGCTAGTAGGGTGTTGCCAAGTCCGCTCAGGTTCATTCACTTGGATCACCCGAGCCACCACAGACGGGGCTGCGAAGGTAGGAGGTGGTGGCGGCAGCTGAGGGTGAGGATGTGCAGGATGAGCTATGACCCCGCCTGGCCGTTTTGGTCACCTCGTCGAAAATGACCCCATGGACGGACATACCTCTGAATTGAATGGTTGCTTCTTGCGCGCAAGGGAGTGAAGGTAGATCTATGTTTTCTGTAAGTCTTCATTTGCTACAGGCTGTATGCATTGTCCTCTGCACTTGAGAATATTTCGTTTGCTGCATGTTTTGAGAAGCAACCGAACCAAATCATTAGTGCGAGCATGAGCTATCCTGTGTCCAGTTGCTAGAAGCTAACTAAGTCGCCAGGAGCGAACTACTCCCTTACTTGATTCAGCACCTACAGCAGAGCGGGCCCCTAGTAGCTTCTTGCTCCTAGTAGTAAGGCCACAAGCCCCTAGTAGCGTCCTTGTTCCTAGTAGCGATGCCAGGAGCCCCTAGTAGCGTTCTATTGTAGGGCAGAGCGGGCATGAAAAAACATTTAACCACACAAGACTCCAAGCATCAACCCACATTGGTCGGTGGCACGTGAAAATGTCTTGCGTCGAGAACAACCTCGGCCAGTACTCCCTCGGACATTGAAAACACCAAAAAAGGAATCGTCCTTTAGGTCCTGGAGAAAAAGAAACAAACAAAAACACTATTCAATCTTCTGCCCTATTTTTTTCGATGCTTCTTTGGTTCGGGTCCACATGCCAGGAATGCCTGGAGGAGCTGCCAGAGGTGCAGCGTAGGAGGGCAGCCCAAACTGCGCCTGGCAATGGCTGGTTTTTGGAACATGGACCACAGCAAAAGACATGATTTCGGCCGTCCGCACTAAGTATATACAATTCTACTTTTCTTGGCAAGGGTTGGCAAAATGCAAGCAGCTGTCCAGAATAACCCTGGCGTCATAGCTCATGTGCCCCGGCGCCTGTAATGGCTGCGCCACTGGCTGTGCCATGGGGGCCGCCAGGGTTTGCATGGGTTGCATGGGCATTGGCTGTGCCACCGCAGGGGCTGCTTGCGGCATTGCCTGCTGTGGCATTGGTTGTGGCATTGGTTGTGGCATTGCTGCCATCGGCTGCCCTGGCCCATGGACCTGTGACAAGTCATGACATTTCAAGAATCTCATTCTTGTTTGCTTTTCTTGCCATCCTTGTATGACCTTTAAGTTTCTCAACATCATCTGCAGGCATTCTAGCCAAACAAGCCGCGTTCAACAGCAACACATGAACCAAGTTTTCCTACGAAGGTGTCTTTACACGTAAAACAAACGACGTCTGAAAGATTCAGAAAGACTGTAAAAAACACTCCATACATGGAGGCCATCGCCATCGCTAGGTTGGCGGTTGGCCTCGTGCACGACGCCAGCTCTTTCTGGGCATCCCTGCCAGACCCAGAGCTACGGCTGGACACCCGTTCCTCGGTGTTCTGGATAGGATTGGATGCGGACTTTCTTGTCGGTTTGTGCCTTCCTTATTTTTGAACCTTGAGTGAAACCCATTTCACATGGCTTGAAAGTTTTGTCGTAGTTTTGCACACACTGTTGCAAAGGAAAGCAAATTTAGTTTAATTCTAATAGCTTCTTGTTACTACTAGTAAGGCACTTGTTACTAGTAGCGATGCACTTGTTACTAGTAGCTCCAATTATTAATCACCCATGAACCGGATGGACTGCGAATGGACTTTTCGCTTCCACCGACGTCACCACTGTCTTCGCTTCGTCGCGAGGCCAAGGCACATGGGTTGAGGAGGCATGTGTTGAACCTCGGAGCAGTGATCCGCATTTGGATGAAACATCCATTCCTTCTAGGTTGGAGGCCATCCATCGCCATTGGGTTGGAGGACACTACTACTAGGAACAAGAAGCTACTAGGGGCTCCGGCCTTACTGCTAGGAGCAAGGACGCTAGGGGCTCCTGGCCGTACTACTAGTAGCATTCTTACTACTAGGAACGAGGCGGCGGGTGTTTCAGCATGAGTCAAGTACCCGTCCCATGCAAACGGAGTGTCTGTGGTTACATCGTTACACAAAGTTGCCACATGGTTTCCCTGTAAGCAACCTGGCTGTCCAACCTCCTTGTACCATGAACGTTGATGGGAAACCCAAGTTTCAAATGTTGGCATCTCCAACTCTCCTCTGCTTCCTCCCATCTCTGAGGCTTCTGCAGGGATGCTGCTGAAGATTGGTGGCTGGTGGCCCTGGAAGCGAATGGCCCAGATCTAGTGGGTACTGGGTACTGGGGTGTCGATGAAACATATACAGTTTTAGTACTTCCACAACTGCTGAAAGTCCCTGTCACCAAACCAAGAAAGTTAGCAAAACAGAAAACATTGAACTCACAACCAAAACCCCTTGTTTCCTCCAAAGGCACTTGGCCGAGATTATGGACGGATTTGCTCAGCAATCTAGCGTTCAAAATCCTTTATTGACATGTGATCATAGCTTTCGTCCTAAAACTAAATATTTCGAAAGACAAATCTGGCGCGATCCCTAGGAACATGATTGGATTCATGTGCTCCTCTGGAATAGGTTGATCCAAGGAGGGGGTTTGAAATCCCCGAAGACACCAAGGACAACAAAACCCGAAAGATGGTCTGCTGGAACCTGCCCAACAAGAAGACGAGGTCGAGACAAACTTGGCCTTTGCTGGATGGAAGGTATGGAGCTGGGGGGATTGAGACTTCAGAAGTAGCGATGGCCTCCAACCTATTGGCAATGGCCTCTATCTCCTGCCCCATAAAACCATGTTGGACTCACCCGTCACGGGATCCAAAACACAGATTTGCGCAACGCACACATACACACAAACGTGTACCATCACGATACCAGCATGTAAAATCAATCTTCCGCTTCTCGCACCATGACCGGCGTGAGATGGCCTGCATGGGCATATACATCTCAGGTGGTCCACCTGCCTGGAAGAGCGCGAGAAGCATGGCTCTTGCTCAGGCTAATTAATAGCTATTTGTTCCTAGTAGCGTCCTTGTTACTACTAGTAAGGCACTTGTTACTGGTAGCAATGCACTTGTTCCTAGTAGCTTATTGATTCCAATTTCAATCCCTCACTAGTTTCACTTGCAGAACTCCCTCGGTCAATTTGCGCATGTCGTGGACAATTTGCGCATCTGAATCGACCGACTCGTGCGGACGTCGCGACGTTTGCGCCTGTGGCATCGGTGCATAGGTGGCAGTCTCTGCCTGCTCGGCGAAGGCAAAAGAACGCTGTTTGGTTGGAGCTCCGCGCATGTGCGGAGTCTGGGGCTCCAAAGGGAACACCTCCAGGCTGCGAGGCTCCACACCGCGTCGTTTCGTCTGACTTTAGCGTTGAGAATCCGAAACGCTTTGGATGGTCACTTCACTTCCAAGGCACCATTGGCACCGTGTGCGCCACTGTGTGCGGCACCGTGTGCAGCGGTGCCTCAGTGGAGGGAGCGACCCAAACGTGGAAACCTGACAGCGTCCATCAAAGACCTGGGATGATCTGATACGATCTTGCAGTAGCCAGAAGCTACTAGGAGCGCTCCTGGCATCGCTACTAGGAACAAGGGCATCGCTATTAGGTTGGGGGCCATCGCTACTAGTAGCAAATTGTTTCAAAGACCAGGGTGAAAACCTCACCGAAGCTACGAAACCCATTGTTGTTAGTTCTTCTTCGGCCGGCAAAGAGTCCCTTGCTCTTGGCGACCACATCAGGTGTTGAAACCCCATGTTGAACCATCACTGCACTCCACAGTTGTTCGCTGCGTGTGACTAGTCCTGGTCAAGACGTGACTAGAATTTCCAGCGGATGCGAAGCAATGATGGTTTCAGTCTTGCCGAGCCGGACTTATTTCATTTCCGATTCGCTTTTTTGGAGAAATCAAAAGGACAAAAAAGCAAAAGGACAGGAAAAAAGACAAGAAATACAGAAAGAGACACAGGAAGAGTTGGACTAAGTTTTCCTAAACATCTAGGAGCCAAATCATTGGTGCACGAGCTATCCTGCATTCATGGTAGTAGCTTAAGTAAGGTCTTAGCTACCTCAGCTCCTTACTTAATTAAGTAGGAGCCTACTTAAGTAAGTAGGGAGGGGGAGGGAGCAGGCTAAAAAGAGAGTTTGGACAACAAGGCTTGTTTCAGTCTCCCTGTTCCCTCACTTCCCACTGCTGCTTCGTTGCCCCATGCGGCATCGGATGAAGCGCCTCAGTGGATTCTCATGGAAGCTTTAATGGATTCTCAGGTGCCGGCGGAAAGAGGACAAGAAGAAGCTCTTGATATATCTTTCAATGGCAACATGTTGGTTTTTGGGGCACCTGTCAAAAGGCATTCTCCAGACTTCGGGGCTTCTCTCTGGGAGTCAAGCCAAACCATGGAAGCTACACCTTAAGGCCGTGGCGGGCTGCATCGGCGCCTGCAAAACAAGTATCTGAGTTTGTTTCAGCATGCTGAGCGATTCACTTTGTGCCCCAGCAGATGGTCTTTCTTTGTCTTTCTTCTTTAGACCTTTTTGACCCTTCTTTCTTTCTTTCTTTTTTCTTTCTTTCTTTCTTTCTTTCTCTTCTTCTCAAAATGCTCAGCAAGGACGCGCTGCGATCCCCGAGACCAACTGCGCCTGAGGGTATGGAGGCACCTCACATTGAATGACATGTCAGCCCTTCGTGTTGTCCATCGAAGTCTGGATTGGAGGCCATCGCTCTTAGGTTGGAGGCCATTGCTCTTAGGTTGGAGGCCATCGCTCTTAGGTTGGAGGCCATCGCTCT
>CAXAMN010021473.1:232733-250765 GCA_963970005.1 Durusdinium trenchii | reverse complement strand
AGCCCCTAGTAGCGTCCTTGCTCCTAGTAGCAAGGCCAGGAACCCCTTGTAGCGTCCTTGCTCCTAGTAGTAAGGCCAGGAGCCCCTAGTAGCGTTCTTGGTCCTAGTAGGGATGCCCTTAGCCCCCAGTAGCGTCCTTGT
This sequence comes from Durusdinium trenchii, assembly GCA_963970005.1. NCBI lineage: Eukaryota > Dinophyceae > Suessiales > Symbiodiniaceae > Durusdinium > Durusdinium trenchii. The sequence goes on along the minus strand of CAXAMN010021473.1, from coordinate 250,624 downwards.
TCCTACCCCCCGCCCCCCACGAAAAGGTCCTAGTAGCCTTCTTTGCTACTAATTTTAATTAGATTCTAATTGAATTCTATTTATACATTGTTTCTACTAGCTTCTTGTTCCTAGTAGTAAGGCCCTTGTTCCTAGTAGTAAGGCCAGGAGCCCCTAGTAGCTTCTTTGTTAGTATGACCATCGAGCTACTCACCTCACCTCCGTGAGCCGTGCATAGTCGCTGAAGGTGGTCTGCGAGAACTGCACCATGGCCTTGGCGCGGGCATCGCGTCTGGCGCGTCTTAGGCTGAATGACCGGGCAGTCGGAAGGATTCAGTGGGATGAAAAACCAATAGATGGACAACAAGTAGATGAAAAACCAAAGGATTAAGTAGGATTAAGTGGTTTGGACACTTTTCAGGCTTTGCACACCGTTGCTTCTAACCGAACAACAGTGGGATGGGCACACAGCAGCGGCAAGGCACCAGCACCCAAGCTCCCAAGCGCACACAGCAGGTCGAAAACGCACACATGCGGCTCTTCCTATACTTGAAGTATGAACCCCAATAGCTCACGCTATCTGTGGAAAAAACAAAACATTATTTGTTTCAATGACCTCCAACCCAATAGCCATGGACTTCAACCTAATAGCTTCTTCCCCACACCCGCCCTGAACATACGTAGTAGGAGACTGGTAGGCGATTCAGTCCAAGGCTCGTCCATTTGTCTCCTGTACTGAGTGCAGCAAGTGCACCAATAGTCAAGGGGGGGCTTCATACGACCAATGACACCGCCACCTTCAATCCACTTCGTTGCTGGCTTCTTACAGGAGCTCATTTTCGTGCCGGTGAGCAATCATGTGACCGTTGTCTCTCTGCCCGCCACACACACCTGGCACCCACGAATTCGTACCCTTCATCAACGGCCCGGGGTTCCAGCCCCGCATGGGATATTTCTCTTCACCCTGATTCTTGTTCCTAGTAGCGTCCTTGCTCCTAGTAGTAAGGCCAGGAGCCCCTAGTAGCGCTCCTAGTAGTAAGGCCAGGAGCCCCTAGTAGCGTCCTTGCTCCTAGTAGTAAGGCCAGAGGCGTCTGGGCCCAAGCCTTCACGCGGCGCGCCTGTTACCTCCACTCTCGAGTGGGGGTACGAATTGGGCCATGAGAGCCCTTTTCGGGGTCTGCCATGGCATCGTTCGCCACTCGTTTCGTGCAGATACTCATTGGCGAGGTGGTTTCAAAGAAGAAATTCTGCCACGACGTGCCATCCATCGACATCGAGATTTTGCAGTGATCGAATGTGTGAAGACAGATGGAACGCACTGCACTTTGAAAGTGACTAACTCCATTCTGGCATGCATGAGCACTTCCGAGTCTTCGCAGATGTTTACCTGGAAAATTGGAGGATGTCTTCAGATGGGTGTTGTCAGGTCAGTCAACAACCAGAATTTGCCGGATCCATTTTTGATGAATGACCAGCCAAACATCCTTCCCGGCTGTACAGATCCATCCTATCGGCCTCTTCTAGAGACCTTCGAGCCTTGGGCACAAGACTATGCCCGTTCAGAGTTGGTGACAGGATTTGGTCTCATCCAAGAAGACACGGCATTGTGGGAACCTTGGTGCTGGCGCTTTGCCAACCTATCATCGACTGATACACAGACAACCTTTGAGTACCAGAAACAGTCTGGCGACGCTGACATAAGGTCAACAGCTTCAGGGAAAGCCACGGCATTTGCACCAAGTGGCCAGCCTTTGGGGAACCTGACCTCACCTCCAACATGCCATGTTGACCTTGACGCGACATTTACGTCACATTGTGATGTAGAAGGAGTTCAGATTGCCACACAGGATGACCCTCTTCTGATGTTAGAACCGTGGGCCTATGCATATGTGCACCACGACATGACTGGTAGCTCTCCCATGAATGTTCACGAAGACCAGTACTGTGAACCATGGGGTGCGCATTTCATATCCTCAGAGATGCGTACCAAAAGGACGGATCCTCCTCAATCACCGTCAGGTTGTCACTTGATGAAACCAGAGGGTCAACCTACCCTTTTGCATCGTGTTTCAACATGGTTCAAGGCCATTGTCACTTCTTTGCCAACGGGGTCGTGTTCAGATGGATTCAGGTTCAGTTTCACTCAGTCCACCGTAAACACGAAGTCCTGTTGGAACGATGTGTTAGGCCTACGCCCATCTTGTCGCGCCAGACTTGAGTCTTTCTTTCGTCATTTTGGGGTTGAACGAGGGGAGCAACATACGAACACCCAAATGAATGAGTCAGCTACTGCAATTTTGTTTGAGACTCCATTCCATCCACCGCCGGACTTGCCATCATCGAATATACGAGTCTCTCCAATTCAAGGGGACCTTTTTGGTTCACCAAAGCATGCCGATCATCATGATGTAATTCATCAGGCCAATCGTATTGATATTCCTACTACGTCTACTTTTACATCCACTCCTCATTGCTGGACAGCATTTCAAGCAAGTTGTACAGTTCGTTTGACAACTGTACGAGATGTCCTCATTCCTCCTTGTTTGCCACTGTTCCAGCCAAAGTGTCCATCTTGTGTTAATCAACACGAGATTGCTTCGTCACATGTTACTACCAATCTTGGAGCATTGAATACTTTTGAGGTCCAAACAATAGAGAATCCCAGACCCACCCCGGCAGATCTCTTGGATCAATCAAGACCCACACCAGTGATTTGGCACACAGGCTTCTGTCACAAGAATGATCACGATCGACTCGCTCCTGGACCACCATATCAAACCATCAATAGCGGGGCTGTACCCGATTTTACAACCTCAGGCGATCAGGAGACAGTAGATTTTGACAGTGTGCCTTCGATACCACACGATTATATCGAGTGGTCTCGCCATTTTTCAACAGTCAGTGCTCCAAGACCTCTCGTGGTTCTTTCTCATGGCCGTATGGACTTCTCATCTCTCTTGAATGAGCAATGGGAACCAGACCAAATTTTCGAGTCCCTCATGGAACCCCACGGGGGTGGGCATCAACAACATCACGCTCTTCAACATTGGAAAAGCGATGTTCAGCGTGTGATGCAAATTTTGCCTATGGTGACCAACAGTTCCCATCAACTTCTTACACGACAACAAGATGGCCTATTGATATCTCCTCGAAGCGTTTCGAACTCGTCCTTTGACAACTTCCACCTTGGGGGCCTGGCATCCTTCAGACCAGCCATACCAGTGGGTAGTGAACTCCGCGCCAGTCATATTGCTGAAGCAGTCTGGGTCCGCAAAGACCTTGCATGCAATGCCACATGCTTGGAGCAGTCTCCTCTCCCGCTTTTTGACTGGGCTCAAAAGAGCCAACGGTTCTCCTACAATAAAGCACATTTCAGAGGCATTTCACTACGCTCCGAGGAGAACTACACACAGATGTCTCAGCAAAGATCAATCCTTGTGGACACAGCTCTATCCAGTCTGAAGCCGGATCTTCTACTTCCACAGCATCTTACTACATACAGTGGGGCTGTACCCAGTATCAACCATTACGCAGATTTTCGACCTCCTCACGGGGATTTAGTCTTTTCAGACGGAGTGCTTGATTTAAACCATTTTGCTTCAACAGCACTTCAGGATCTCATCAGAGTATTAACGCCACTACGTTCTGCTCTTTTGGAGCCATATGACTCGCAACCAGCTCGATCTACATTAGAGTCATTACCACAGCAAGGTGTACGGCAGAAAGCTGATGAATGTGTTTTGGCCAGCCAGTTCTTCAGCGAAGAGGATCATCGACCACAACATTTTACCACATGGAGTGGGGCTGTACCCAGTTACAACAGCAGCATTTCAGATAGCCACAACATTCGATATATGATCAACCCACGAGTCCTCAAAAAAGCCAACTCGTCCCCAGGGACGACAGGGAATACTTTTCAGGAACTGCACATGCCGGTTTCCTTCCGCAGTCCACTAGGCTTTCTTCGGGCAGATGCATGTCACATGGATCTTTTTTCGGATCAGTCTCTTGGTTGTGCACAAAACCTGGGTTGTATGCCTCCTGTTCAAAGTCACCCGGAATGGCTGAATCAGAACAACCAATCAGGTATACGAGATGCTTTCATTCCTCCCCAGCCGTTTCGTCACACCAAAACCAGACATCAGACAAATACTTGCCCTTCATTCGGTTTCACAGAATCTCTCGCCAATAAGGGGATGAATGGCCGAATCAGGAACCCAATGTACAGGGACTCAGTACCTTATGATTGTCGACAGAATCAATCTGTTATCGCAACCTCATCGGGTAGCCACTGGTCATCAAGTGACAATCATAATGATCAACTTGATATTGAGATTACTTCCAACGATTCCTACCCAGAAACCACATTTTTGCCAACCACCATCAATTCTGCCATTTCTTGGCCAAGCAATTCGACCTTCTCGCAGACCGACGATGAATTGCAAGTGACTGATGATCGTCATCAGACAATGTCCAGGTCAGCAAAGCTACGAAGCTTTACGACGTTCGAGCCACCAGATCCAAAGCAATCTCCCATATCCAGTGGGGCTGTACCCGTCGACAACCTCAATTTTCGACAGCACTTTGACGACTTTGATATTCGCTCTTACAGTTTACATCCACCAATTGTTCCTGTGGAGATGCTATCGGGTTACAATGCCAACTTGTGTGAACAGTTACACTTCGATTCTCAGCTATTTCCTCACCACCATCAGGCCTTGCACTTGATTTTCGACTTGTGCCATACCAATGCTCAGTTTCGATATGTTCCAGCAACAATAGCAGAGGTAAGGACATCCAACAATTTTTTGCCGACGACATCACCTGTGCTACAGCATTTCACAATATCTAGTGGGGCTGTACCCGCCAACGAGCTCAATTCCATGTCAATACAGACCGATCTTTTGCCTTCACTCACAGGATCCGTGTCGTTTGTTCCTCAGCACTGGTCGGACAAGTATCCAAGTGACGAGACCCAGGTTTCAGTACATCTATCCGATCTGTCTACACCGAACCTACAACATCGTCCACTATGTGGTGGGGCTCTATCCAGACACATCTTTCAGGAGCTCTATATGGACCATCACTTTGATGACCAGATGTACTGCATCTTTGATTGCAAGCATAAAGATGTTTCATTCCAGTATCCACAACAACTCCCTACAAAGTTTTGGCCTGCTGACAAGTGTCGCACTCAAGCTCATCTCTGGCCACCTCCTTTCTCATCATCCATCCGAACGAGTGCAGTCCGTCAGTACTGTCAGGAGGAGGCTCGTGCAACAGCTCTAGCTCCACAACAGATCACAATATCTAATGGGGCTGTACCCAGTGACAACAATTTGATGCGCACTCTTGGTCTTCCAGGCGGCCTCTTCACAGAGAGAATTTTCCCAACAGTACCAAACTATGTCAGCAAGTTTGAGGAGAAAGTTTACGTTAGTTTACCCTCAAGGGGTAGTACTTACCAACTTACACTGCCAAAACATCGGAACAACGTTGTCGCAGCTCCAAGAACAGTTTTGCTGAACTCCGATCCTCGCTTTTCAGACTGTTTACATCCGGAACCTTCGTGGACACACAATGCCTCAAGTGTCTTCTGGCCAGCAGGTGGCTTTTGGGACGAGGATCTTTGCCCGACATTCTCCTCATATCATTTCCGTGGTTGGAGCAAGGCTATTTACAGTGGAGGACACCCGGCATGGGGCAAGTGTCAGGTAGTACATATGAATCCAAATCCCCCTTTCGCAGAAAGGTGTGCTGCTGCATTGCAAGATGATGGGTGGCTCGCTTCAGACGAAGCATTGTGGTTCCTTCGCAAGATTCAAGAGTGGCGATCAGACGTGGTTGTTGGCCCTATGATTCAATGGAGTCCAAGCCGCGACCTTCGACACCTCATGGCATCGGAAGATCAACTGCAATGTAATAACCATTACTTGACTTTGCTCCTTTTTTTGGTCGAAGCTCACTGGTGTGCAGTTGAAGTTGACCGTCGAACATCCCCAGTTCATGTAGTTCTCATCCAATGGCCGGAAGAATACCATTCAATGATTACATTGGAGATCTCGCGAATTTTACAAATTCCATCCCATCGCATGCTGGTCACGGTCAACTCGGATAATGAAATTGTCACCATGTGCGGGTGGACAATACTTCACCGTTGGTATCACAGTTTTGCTATGCAAACATGTCTTCAACCACTCATCTTTGTCGCTGAGCAATATCAAGATCAATTAGACCGTGTAACCTTGCGAGCCCAACATCATTGGGGACGCACAAATGCCTCAGCAGATTTGCGCCAGTTTGCAACAGAGTGCCGACAAGCTTTTTTGTCCGAGTACGCACGCGACTGCCCTGACACAAGATTGCCACCCGGCATCTCTACCACGATGTTTGTGGGACCTACTCAAGACTACATTCGAGAAGCATGCCAAGTGCCACGGCCTCCCACCAATCGTGAGCGTGAAATTAACTGGTTACGCACGATGCTCATACAACCAGCATGGCTCACCAACTTTGAGCTTGAACTTGTTCTCCAAACGGTACGTCTTCAGATGTTGGATCGTTACATTCCAAGTCCTCTACATTTTGATTCCGACTCTGAGCTTTTGGAGCCATTCACAGACGATCTTCCAACGGTGGCGGGCTACACAAAGGTCCTTTTTTTCATCACATACCACTATCACTGGATCTCTATCTCGGGTATCAAGCATCAAAATCGGTGGATGCTTACAGCTGCCGTGCCTGATCCACAAAGTGCACAGTTACCTTTGTTGTTTGCTGCAGTCGCTACCATACTCGAGTCATCTCCAGACCGCATTCACGTTCAAGCCACAGCTACCAGATCACCGCCACACTTGTGCGGGTGGATTTTGTTGCACTCTCTCCAAGATCATGTCCAAATGCAGTTAGCGCATGATACGACGCTTCTCTTGCAACGAATTGCCGTCATGCCTAACTCACGGATTAAGAATTTGCTTTTCGAGGAGGCCCTTGGCACATGGACACGTCACGCACCACATCAAGAACTTATCTCTTTCGCCACTCAGGTGCGTGTTTTTTTCCTAGCACACATGGACACTTGGACTCAGCACCATAAGCTCCACTTTGGAGGTATGTTCCAACACACTGCAGATTCCACAACACCAGCCTCATGGCACATGGTCTCTCCAGCAACCAAGACTAAAATCTTGGGAAAACTTCGTGCTCATGTACAACGTCCCTATGTTTGCCAGTGTGTTCAACGTCTTACGGCATTTGTAGAGATCGACCGATTTATTGAGGCAAGAGAAGATCAAGCTCTCTTCAGTGCATTTGTGAAGCCGTCCCCACTGCAATGGTCCTCTCAATTCTGTCAAGAAAATGTGATGCCAGAATCGTGCACGCATGATAAGGTTACAGAGATTTATCTGCGAGTACCTAAGCAATGTGCTGATTTAATTCCAAGTCACATCGAAGCCATCGTGTTCCAAGGTAAAGTGCAGTTTTCGCAATCTCAGGTACTGGTCTCTATTCTTGACTTGGAGGCAGGTTTGCGCCTTTTTCGTACTGGTCGCAATCACCCCACTGGTGCTTTGGACATTGGTGAATTCTGTTCGGGGGCTTTCAGCGGATGGACTCAAGCGGCTAAGGTGTTAGAGACAATGGGGTACTCGACTAATACAAAGTTCGCTATTGATCGTGATCCTTGTGTAGCCACTTGGTATTCTCGAAATTTCACCAGTGATGCACTTGCGACAAACCCAGATGATGTCTTCAAATTACGCCAAGAGTGCTTCCATTACCGTGAAGCCCCCATTACATTCCAGACAGACGTCGACTTAGGTTGGTACATGCTTTTCTGCGAACCTATCGAGATCGCCACTGCCTCGCCACCATGTCCGGCTTTTTCGGCCGCGAGCACATCCGCCGGATTAGAAAAGGCAGAAGGCCAGGTGATCATTGATACTATACTTAAAATCATGCTGCTGCAGCCGAAGATCATGGTCTTAGAGGAAGTTGCAACTCTTAGATCACATGCACATTTCCCTTTGATCCTTGCACTCCTCAACTGGGGAAATTTCCAGGTTGCTTGGCAGGATGTTACCAACTTGGAAGAATGGCTTCCACAATCCCGGCCTCGGCTCTTGCTAATTGCTATTCGACGTTGTTCCTATGGGCTGAAGCATTTCACCTGCCAAGTTTGGAAGCCTAACCCGATAGGGCCGATTTCGTTGCAGCAGAGTGACTGTTTGCTTCACGATGACACCATCATCCAGACGACCACTGCGCCACTGGATTTCGAGACAGCTAAACTGTATTTCGATCCTCATAAGATCCCAGGAGCCACACCTCGATCCTTCAAGGATACAGTGCGATTCAGATTGAGGACTAAAGATGACAGAATCCAATGCATTATGGCAAGCTATGGGTTTGGTCATGAGATTGACGCATCATCCTCATCCCACAAAGGCATCTTTGGTTCCTTGATTCGTTCGCAAGGTCAGATACGGTTCTTGGCTGGTCCTGAGCTTTTATGGCTCCAAGGCCTCTCCGTCCCCTGGAGGGGTCCACTCAATCCACGCCTCCTCAATCACATAGTGGGCAATGCGATCAGCGTTCCGCACGCACTCCTTGGATTATTGAACACTATCTGCCACTTCGCTCATCTCGAATTCGAGACATTTCCTCACGATTTATTCCAAGTCGCCATGCAGTCCCGGCTCCACGCTACCAATTCAGATTGCGTTGTTGATATGGCCACTGGGACGTTCATTGTCGAACCCAAGCAGGTCCCGCTTACCGCTCCTTGGGATGCCACGGAACTTTTTTCGCCAGAACTAACTCGCGTGGACGTATTCCAAGGCAATAAACGCCGCCGGTTTTTTTGTCCAGCCTGGCATTCCTGTCCTACCAGTCATGACATCACTGTTTAGTGCATATGATTCCGAATCCATTCTGTGGCTCCCGTACAATAGAACTGGCCTTGCACTTCCAATTACAGCCACGGACCATTTTTGCGGTGAGTGTATGACATTCTCGGTGCCAGAATCCTACCGTCTCTGTTTCCAAGAACAGTCATTCCATACACCGGCTTCCCATTGGACAGCCATCCTGTTGCCAGACCGATTGGTAATATATCAGGTAGGGGCCTCTACTACAATTGCAGCCCTTACGACACAGATTTCCGCCGATCGTCTCACACCATATCAATTGTGCAATCATATGCTGAAAAAATGGGAAGCGACTGCATTTCCATGTCAGGCCGTTATTGCACAACCTTATGAGATTTGCCACCCACATGTTGAAGACCACTTCGTGGGGATTTTTCTTGATCACGGGGATTGGCTTCAAGCCAAGATGGATTCGTCCCAGGCCCAGCTTTTCCTGCACACCTGCCATTCGTGTGGTTTGTCTGATCTTTTATGGGCGCTCGGGTGGAACTTGTGCCAACTTCAGGAACCTCATCCCGATTTGTCATTTCAGCAGATCTTGATTGTCCCGTCTAGTACCCAGCTTTTCGTTGATGCTAGTGCCGTTCGCAACATTGTGGCTGCACATATTACGACCTGGTACATTCCAGCGAGCGTAACGCCTGGTCCCAATTCCATTAGGCTGTCGCTTAAGTTGTGGGCTACGGTCGTATGGGAGGGCTTTCTCCCTTTCGTTACATCGACTGATGTTTTCGCTCGTGCCTGGATGGCCGCCAGTAGGTTTATGGGTCCGATGGTCGAAGTTCGTTCCGTGCTTCGAGGCAGACGACTTACACCTGAAGAAACCTTCGCAAGTTACATTGCGCCTGACGACTATGATTCTTCTCTCAATCGAGTACATTTGATAGGCGTCTTGTCTGGAGGCGGGAATAAAGTCGATCTAGCTCTGCGGACCAACCAAATGATGACCGACTTTCTTCTGCAAAATGGAGCTTCAAGTATCACGACCCCACAATTTGTTAAGCAAGTCATTACTCTGGCCGGTGTCACCCGTCTTCAACAAATACTGGCCATCACCGATCCAGATGCCAAATTGGAACAACTAAAGCTTACCGCACTTCATTATCATGTGTCCTTGCCAGAATTTGCTGATCTCGACATGGACGTACATAAGAAGGTTCGCCGGGCCATGACTAAGCGATTTCTTGAACCCACAATTCACCAGGCCAAGGACTTTTCTCTCCCGTCAGACTTGTTCCATGATGCCTCTGGTGTCCCCGTTCTGAATTGTGCCGATCACACCCAGTTGCAAGGAGTTTTCTTAGTGGACGCCAGTGACGCTTCTACGTTTCAAGCATCCCACGCTGCGGCTGTGTTGCCATGCATTATGGTGGTTCTTGGCCCCAGGTGTCCCATCTCGGACAAGACATGTCAATCCTGCAATCTACCTGCTACAGACACTCATGACAATAAAGTTGTTATAGCAGCATGCGTGCACACTCTCGGTTCCGCTCCGGCAACGCTGCTTGGAACTGATCAGGCAGAGATTGCAGTTGAAGCCACATCCATCCTGGCCTTCACCGCATGGCGCTCCGAGACCACGGATCAATTATGGCAACAACTGTGCGAAAGTCCACTTCGTACCATTTGGAAATCATTTGCCATTGACTCCTCCAAAAACGTTGTTACCAAACCATGGGGCCGAAGCTGGCGGAATGATAGCACTCCTACAGAACCTGATCATGCTCAGAGTTTTCAAGTTCATGTTCGGGTGTACACGTCAATCACCTCAGCCATCCTGGCACAGTCAGGTGCCAAGGGTATTTTTGTGAATCCGAAAACGGCTGACGGCAACACGATCGACCCATCCTTCGCGATTGTTTGGTTGCGAGACAAGAACCGTACCCAAGTCCTGGAAGAGGCACAAAAGATCCCAGAACAAGCTGGTCTCGTCCTTTCATTTAAAGGTAAACGAGGGTATGGCATTCGTGTACCAAGTTCGATTTATGAAGATATCCAAGGAAAGCTCAACCCATCTCTGCCCAAGCAGGCGCATATTCCGGCAACATGTTATGCTAAACTGTCACCATTACCGCATGGGGTAACCCAGGATGATATCCGTACCTGGCTAGAGAAACAAGCGCTTAAAATGCGCCCGATTCGCAGCCTTGCCGCCAACACCTGGCTCTTAGCCGCAAGTGCTAAAGTGGACGCATGCCACTACTTGTGGGGACGCTCTACCGTTCTAATTGCCCCGGTTACCCACAATCCGCCTCCCAATCCAACCATTCTTGCCGGCGGTACTCGTATGGCCCCATCAAAGACTTCTAGTACTACTGCAAGTTCATCAGTTGACCATCCTAACACAGACTCCTGGGATCCCTGGGCCCAGTGGAACCCTTCGTTAGGAGACGGTTCATCCAGACACCACTTCTCTGATTCTTCTGAGCCGACTCGGACTTGGTCTTCTAAGACCAGTCAACACTCTCGATCCTCGGTTTCGGGATCTACTTCTCAGACATCCGAGATCGCCATTATTCAGGGCCAGATTCGCGATTTGACCAAAGCAACGCAGACATCCCAAGACAATGAGGCCAAGTTACGTCAAGAGATGCAGACTGAATTCTGCCGTGTGCGTGGAGAAATGCGCTCCCAGATCGAAGCCTCCGAACAGTCAGTCCGGTCTACACTCGATCAGAGGATCCACTGCTTGGAACGTAGCTTGCAGGACACTAACACAAGTATGAAGGAGGGTTTTAGTGCCATCCTGTCTAAGCTTGGTGGGCCGCCCGTTGATGACCAAGCCAAACGCCTCAAGTCTGATAGTACCATGCAGATCGAGCCGCCATCGTGATATTTTCAGCCTTTTAAATTCAGTGCACGAATTAACACCTATTTTTCAAGCTCAGTCAGTCACGTGCCTCTGTTCTTGTCACGATCAGATTGGATATATGTTGTTTGCAACATGAATGATGGTCTGATCTCTCACTGTTTTGGGTTTCGGTTCTTGTGTTGGCCTATGACTGCTCACGGTTCCTGCATGAAATTGAAGTGGTGGTTTTTGCTACACATACTAGCCGCCACTCGTGGTCTTAGGCATCTCGGTGCGGGTCAGTGTCCTCACTCAGAGGAGTATAGGGACTTTCACCTATTGTATTTATCCACTGTCACTACCAACGTTCCACCCTGTCTTTGTCATCATGCTCTAGCCTCCCCAGAGGACACAGATCCACGCCACTATGGCCCACAAGCAGGCCAATCTCGGGCTTCGCGACAGCAAGATGATGACTATCTTTCTTTCTGCACCATTTATGTATTTTCAGCCATCTCAGTTCTGATATGCTGCTGTCATCTAGCCCTACTTGCCTTGTCGTTGACATTGCGCCTGAGACCAAAATATATCCAAGGATTTGCATGCCGGCTCGCATACACGCACAAGCTTTATGTGTCCATGTTCTTACATATCCAAGGTCAACTATTTAACGATCCTTTACTACAACCATCATATGACTGGAAAACCTATGCTCGAATTGGGGAAGCTACAAACCCAGGACCATCACAGACTGGTTCCACAAGTATGCCTTTTTCTATCGGGTTGATCAACCCTACTACGATTTATCAAAAGGAAGATGTTCTTCTTTCTCTTGACAATGATGTTTTATGCCTTGCGGAAACAGCTGCTACACGTACTGTTCAGGTAGCAGTCAATCAGGCACTAAGACCAACTCCATTCAAGGCCTTTTGGTCTGCACCTGTTCCCGATAAGGTTGCCAGAGTTGATCCGTCCCTTGGGCAATCTTTCCGGGGGGATAATCTTGGAACTGCCATTTTTACACGACATTCAGCTCGGATGACCAGACAATCTTTCCCCCCCCTCCGCTTGGGACACATGTCGCATGAACAGCATCGTTGTGTCAACGGGAGCGCTCGATGTTCTGGTCATTGCAGCATACTTCCAAACTGGTAAATCAGCAGAAGCTCGGATTGTCAACAACCAACTTCTTCACGATATTTTACTACATGTACTCCCAACAGATTTGCCATTCGTCATTGCAGGTGATTTCAATACTGATGTACGCAAACTTGACGCCTACTCTGCACTCCATCATATGGGATGCCAAGAAATGTTCGAGTTCCACCGCAATTTTTTCGGCTTTGACCTCCCCCCTACATGTAAGGGGGCCACTAGATATGACTCCATGATCATTCACCCATTCTTGGTCAACTACATTCGTTTTATTGAAATCGGGCCTGAACATCAATTTGCAGATCATCGTGCAGTGCATGTTCAGCTAGATCTCCCAACTAGAATCACGGATTCTTACTCATGGTTTGTTCCTAAATCTTGGACGCTTTTCCCCATCGACACACAAGTTCTGACTATGCAATATCACAAAGTTCGTCAGACACCATCATTTCGTTCTGATTACCATACATCTACCCCTGACACGGCTGCCACCGAGTGCCTATACCAATGGTCTTCACGGATTGAACGAGCGGTAGATTTGAGCCTCCGCCATCAACACTCTCGTGATCCACTGTATCACGCTCAAAGGTTCCTTCCAAAGACATTTCGGGGCCGCTGTGCTACCCCACGGTTAGTTCGTAACCTTTGCCCACGCTCGCCGAAGCGAGACTGCGCAGGTTATTATGAACCGCCATGTGATGTGACCTCGCTCAAAAGCCGCCTTAAGGTTCGGCAAATTCGGCGTCTTCGTAATCTTGAACAAGCATACAAAAAATATCACCTGGATCAAATGCCAACTGCTAGTTGGCCAACCTTGCCACAATACCCCCAGCTCTGTTTGTTATGGCAAGCTATTCGCCTGGCCAATGGCTATGGTCGATCGTGGGTTAATTGGCTCCTGCAATTCGAAGCCGTTCCAGCAGTATCTCAAACATTACCATCGTTTGACCAGTTATATTGCGCACGACAAATTACTCAGTTTGATGCCGACATGTACTGTCATCAAGAGGCCAGGCTTCGCAGGTCGTCCCATAAACATGGCATGGAACTTGATGCAAAGTTTAAGTCTCATTCCCAATTTTATCAACGACTTAAAGCCCATGAAGACAAGATCCTTCCGGGCTTCCCCGTCCAGATTCATGCCCTAGCAACCATGCACCGTTCGCAAAAAGGGTTACTTCGTCTCACTATTCACCAGCCAGTCCAGTTTCGTCTTTTTGCAGCGGCCCGCTTCGGAGCGGCGACTTTGCGAATTATGGAACAGCATGATCACGTCCTGTCTTGTCAGATCCTTGAAGGCGTAGCACCTACCCACGACACCCTTCGTCAAGATAAGTATGCATTTGAACTCGATGAAATGGCCGCACCCTTCCATGACTACTGGTCTCAGTTCTGGAGTCGCGACACCTCAGTCGAAGAAGAACAGGATGAACCCTGGCAAGAGACGCTGCACTCATTGACAACTCGCATACCCCCCACCGCCACTCTTCCAGTCCATTGGGCAGACCCGCACATTGTCGCACAGACCATACGTCGTCTTAAACCCTATAAAGCAGTGGGCATAGACGGCTGGCGAGCCGAGGAACTTCAAGCACTACCTTTCGAAGCCATTCTTGATTTAGCCCATATTTTCGCAAATATCTGGCCACAAGGCCTCTCGGCACATCATCTCATTGCTCGCGTAATCCTTTTGGCCAAACGCAATCCAGCAACCTCCATCACTGATGGCCGTCCCATCACTATCATGGGTTATATCAGCCGCCTCACTTCTAAAATCATCGCTGATCAGCTGTTAAGCCAGTGGGCACAAACTTGGCCAAGTGCCATATCTGGGGGATTGCCATTCCGAGGAGTCCAGGACATTACATTTTTACAGCAGTTTCAGATTGAATCTGCCAAAAAGCAGTCCCTGCCCTGGCGTGGCTTCACCCTCGATTTAATCAAAGCCTTTAATTTGCTCCCACGCCGAGTTATCTTTCATCTCCTCGTTCACCATGGGGCTCCCCCCCGACTCAGTTCAATTTTGGTTTATGAATTTACGTCGGCTGACCAGACGCCTGCAGGTTCGTAACAATGTCGGCCCCCCCATCCACATGACCACCGGTGTTCCCGAAGGTGACAGCCTGTCAGTCTGCGCTATGCTTGTCGTGTCATCCGCCTTTTACTGGACTCTTCACACGCCCACGGTCTTTCCATATGCTTATGCCGACAACTGGTCCTACTTAACAACAAACCAACGAGATAATATTCAAGCATTTGCTAAGGTTCAACAACTTGTGTCCAGCCTTCGCATGTCTATCGATTATGCGAAATCATGGGTGTGGGGTGCTACGGCAGACGCCCGTCGGGAATGGCAGGAATTCTTGCGAATTGAATTCTCCGATGACAATACGATCCCGATCCTTAACTCTACAAAAGATCTTGGATGCATGACACATTACACACGACACATCACTCTAGGTCACTTGAAAACAAAGATCAGCAGTGCGATCCAGAGATGCAAACGGATTCGACGGTTCCAGGCAGACCTCCTCCAAAAGGCACGCTTCATTCAGACAGCGGTATGGCCCCACGCATTCTTTGGGGCTGAAACTCAGATCGTGGGGGAACAGCACTTTCGCACACTCCGCCGTGAAGCTGCCATTGCCCTTGTGGGACCGGAATCCCAAGTCTCTAGTTGGCTCGCCGTCCATGCCTTCTCTCCTCAACTGCAAGATCCACTGCTTTATGTGATATCCACCGCCCTCACATTCTTACGTCGCCTTTTTCACCACAACTCGAGTCTTGCTACCAAGTTCCTCAATGCCGTCGTCCATCATACAGGTGCCGTGATTGGCCCAGCGGGCGCTCTAGCAAGATACTTAAACATGGTTGGATGGTCGTTGGATTGCAATGGACACCTGACACTAGACGGTTACCTCTCAGTCTCCATCCGACAAGCGTCCCTTCGCCAAATTCGTCAGACACTCCGACATGCGTGGTCCTACCAAATTAATAGACAAATCTGCCATCGCAAAGGTGTGACCGACCACCCATTTGATTTCACGATTTTGTCTCGGGTTCTGCGAACATTGTCAGTCACAGCTCTGCGGCAGATCGCCTATAATCTTACGGGGGGGGTATCAAGTGGGAGCGGTCAAAGCCCTATGGACCTCTACAGTGACTGCTCAATGCCCTTTTTGCGACGCCATAGACACCCATGCCCATCAACAACTCCAGTGTCCTGCATTTGCGTTCATTCGTCAGAAACATCCACAGGCCGTTACGTATTTGACACACAATCCACATAAACTCTGGCTGCCATTGCCAGTCTCATTCCCCAAGATGGCTGAGCTGCGCCAGTTGTTGGCATATCGAGGGTCTGATACTAGCCACACCTCCATTCATCAAACCGACAACATCCTTTACTTCTTTACCGATGGCTCAGCAGATACCCCTCTTAATCCAGAAACTCGACGAGCTGCTTGGTCAGTTATCCAATTCCTGCCAGATTCCTCTCCCACCCCGTATATTACGATCAAAATTCAGCATGTCCAAGGTATTCAATCCATTGCCCGGGCGGAACTTGCTGCCGTCACTTGGATAGTTCGCCACGCCTCTGAACAACACTGGCCGCATACCCTCGTTATTACCACTGATTCTCAGTATGTTATAAATACTATCCATCAAGTGACTCGACCACATGCTTTTCCCTCGTGGCATCGGCTAGCTAATGCAGACCTTCTGCAATTGATAGCGGATTATTGGCAGCCTTCAAAATTCATCCTGCGTAAAGTTCGTTCTCATCAGGATATCGCGCAAATGCCCCCTGGTACTGCTCGAGAGGATGCATTGGGGAACTCGTGGGCGGACACGGCAGCCGTCCGGGCTCGACAGACGGATCATCCAGTTGTTGATTCTCTTTTTCGGGATGCACAGTTGTGGCATAATGACCAGTATACTCAGACACGCTGTATTTTAGAGTACCTTGCTGCCTTAAACTTGCATCATACACAACTCAAACAGGCACAGACCCAGCGTACTTCAACAGGACCCTCAGCCGATCTTCACACAGACTGGGGTACTATCTTTCGTGCACGTGAACGATATCGTGTTCCACCTCCTGCCATGCTCTACCAACCTGAGATTCATCCCGCGTTCATCACCGCCTGTGTTTGGGGAAACCAGTATGCTGACTTGGTGCTTCGTTTTTGCGCCTCTCTACAATGGCCATCCCCTGACAATCAATTCACGGACAACCTCATAACCGACGGAATCACTTGGCATGAACTTGCCATTGCATTTATCGTGAACACAGGTCTTCAATTCCCTACTTGGGTCCGTCTTGACACCTCTACTCGTGCTAAGCCGCTTCATTGGCAAGATCCTCGCGTTCTCGCCCTTCCGGTGCCTCGACGATCACTCCGTGAACAAGCGGAAGCATTTCGTACCATTGTACTTTACCTTCAAGGTTACTCCAGTACGCCTCTGTTGCCAGCATACTCTAAAACAGGTTCCCTCAGTCTCACCAAAGTTGGATGGGGTCGGTCTTATACCGGAGGATTTCCTCTTCGTCCTAAAATTCCCAATGCAGGTGCAGTGCAACGCACCCTCCTCAAATATGCGGAAAATTTGCACTGCAGACCACCATACCATCCTGATGGCCTGGTTCCCATGCAATTCGTTCAAACTCATTTCCCAGCCGCTGATGCAATCAACCTCACATTTCATCAATCATTCTTATACCGGAGGAATCTTCGCAAGGCCTGGCATCGTCGGGGGGACCTGGGCTCTGTTCCTATCCCGGCTGCAGACAATTCGTAATTAATCCATAATTCCATGCCCACTCATCTTCGTGCCACGCGGACATTCGGTCTCACGTAGTTAGAGGGTGGTCATTCTGTACAGTTTTTAGATTTGTTAACATCCTGATATTTCACCAACTCCCTGGTACCCACCAATACGGTGTAGGACCACGGGAAGCGCGGCAGACGTAGCGCAAGTGACGGGAGTAGTAAGGCCAGGAGCCCCTAGTAGCGTCCTTGCTCCTAGTAGTA
>CAXAMN010021473.1:193543-232723 GCA_963970005.1 Durusdinium trenchii | reverse complement strand
CTAGTAGTAAGGCCAGGAGCCCCTAGTAGCGTCCTTGCTCCTAGTAGCGATGCCCTTTGCTCCTAGTAGCGTCCCTGTTCTCTTCACCCTGATCAAGCCTGGTCACTTCACCCAAGACGACGCTTTCACCCAATGACTTCAGTGACGTGGAGACGAGGGGGGGAGGCTGATGGATCCGCGGTTGGGACAAACAAAGTCTGGACCTGACGTCGTTCGTACCCTCGAACATGGGACATGACCGCTATGAAAACAGGTACTTATACCCGAACTGAGACTCCAGGTATATTGACATCCACATGAGACTCTTCAGTCGGATAGGCTGCGAGGAGGGAGCGGAAGAACGACGGTTCGGGCCTTCCATGTCGTTCCTTTCGCCCAGCCTCTTCGGTACTACTAGCTTCTTGTTACTACTAGTAAGGCACTTGCTCCTATAGCTTCTTTCTTGCTCCATGGCATTTTGGAGAGAGGAAAAATCATCAGAATTGTAGCCACTAGAGCAACACCACGGTCTTCAGCATTTCGCTGATCGACCCCCCCCCCCGGAACCGGTAAAAAAACCACGCCAAAGTGGCCGCAGTGGAGATCAGCAACATCTCCACGTTGAAGAGGATGCTATTTAAGGGCGTGTTTTGAGCACCTGGCAAGTCTGGACATTTCTTCAGAACGTCCTGATAGGTCCCAATCAGGTCAGGTCCCAGTCCTAGCATGACAGCGGTTCGGAGTCCGGAGGAGTCCGGGGTGAACCCGGTCCATTTTTGTGAGGGTCGACAATTAGAAGCAACGGTAGGCCTAGCTTTCTTCTTGGCTTACGAGAGCTCCTCAGGCTGAATGGGATGGAATTGAGTGAAGCCAAAAGGAAAGCTCCTCCTACTTGCTGGAAGCTCAAAAGTTCGAGGTGAAGCAGCCAGCCCTTTTGTGTGGAACGGGATCTCACATGATCTTTGCTAGATTGGACTGGGAATCTCTTTCCCGGCACCGGTCCCTCTTTCTTGGTCGTTCTTCACACGTGAAAGGCTGTGAAAGGCTTGGCTGATCCTCCGGGATCGGATCCTCCGGGACCCGAGAGTTGGTGGACCGGGAGGCCATCGGGTACGGAGCCCAAGAGTTGGGAACCCAATGTACGTTCGGGGCTCCTGGCCTTAACGGAGCAAGGGCATCGCTACGAATGGGGCTCCACACATCCAACAGCAAAAGGTCATTTCTTTCTTACGTCTTACTACTAGGAACAAGGACGCTACTAGGAGCAAAGGGCCTTACTAGTAGTAACAAGAAGCTACTAGGGGCTCCTGGCCTTACTACTAGGAGCAATGTTTGCTACTAGGGGCTCCAAAAGGTCATTTCTTTTCTTTCCGTCGGACCTTAAGACCATATTCATGTGGCAGACACGCTGGGTGACGAAAGCCCCGTTCTGCTCGGGGCCCTGAGACGCTTCGGCCACGCGATGCACATTGGGCTGCCGGACGCATGGGATGGATGCTGATGAAGAAGGCAACCTGCAAGTGCAAAGGACCAACATGATACTGCAAGGAATATACAATCCAAATCCATTTGTAGAGCAAAAACGTCTTCGAAACGCAATTTGCCTTTTGGGATTCAAACAGTGAACAGCGAACTGGATGTGGACATGAAATTGTGTATATTTACCTAGTGGAGCAATGAATGGTCCCCAACTAGGTACCACTTGCCGTATGCACACTTGATCACATATATATATATATAACATATATTATGTAATATAGGATAACACAATATAATATAGTATAATTTGCTCACTCTCAATATTCTTGAGGTACACAGAATGTCGGACAGCTCTGAGCCATGAAACAAAATGAAACAATCTCTACTTCTTAGATTCTCGTGTATGCAAAGTGCCCTCCGTTTCATGACACTGCGCCGGTATGCAGGTATGCCGGTATGCCTCATTTCCGGGTGTCCGCGAACGTCCGTGAGAGAGGTTTCACACCCACTCGCATCACTTGGATTTGTCGAAGCAAATCAAAAGCAAACACATCTTCCTTGTGCCAACTGATTGACCCAGGAAGCCGGCGAAATGCACACTTGACCTGTTTGACCATCGTCTTGACTGGTGTCCCAAACCTGGTTCTCCATTGGCTCGGCTCAACGGAACGGAGAGGGGTCACGCCACCAATGGAGGCCTCCGTACCACCTTTCGAGATCGACCCGGATCAAGCCGTACGTCTCCCGACGTGTTGGGTTTGCAGAGTTGGCGGGATGACCTATTTTGGTGTTCAGCTCCCCGTCTTTCCAAGCCGAAAGCGAAGCACGCGATGCCGATACTCATCCGTCCCGCATCGCCCAACTCAGTCTGAGTCCGGTGGCTCGCATGCCGAACTTCGTGCACCCTTTGACCTGAGTGCCGTGTTCGCACCGCGAGCCGGGTTGGTCGTCGCGGTGCGAGTCAGACACGTCAGACGACCCGAGCCCAGTTCATGATTCGACGACCGGTGAACGCAAAGAGACGCTTCTTGGAACAAACACCTGTCGCGATCATCGCAGTCGTTCATCGCAGTTTTCAGAGCTGCAAGATTGAAACTGCTCTGCGTGAGTAGGATGCCAACCACACAAATCAGCATGTAGAAGTTGAAGCAGGCCTCGGCGCAACAGAATGAAAACTAGCCAATGGACCATTCCGAAGAGGAGTTGGGACCCAGTTGGGAGCACTGAATCGAAGAACTCGTGAGGTACGTTTCGCCAATCTCAACAGGTCAATTAACATCGAGACTTGTTCGAATGCGGTCTAATGAAAAAACTCCTCCCTATTTTATTCGCTCTTCCCTGCTTGGGGACATCTTCCTTGTCTATTGGCAATACTCGACCAAAGAACCAAATGGTTGTCACATGTCTCCACCACCCTGCGTATCTCGAATGACAAAGAAACACCTTGCGCACCACTGTTCAAGGGTCCTGCTCAGACGCACGTGCTCACTTCCCACTTTCTCTCAAAAACCACGTTTGGATTTTGGCCATGGAGTTCAGTGCCAGCTTTGTATGGTTGGTGGACTGTAGGACTATTAAAATTGCCACTGGCAAACCGACTCACTTGTCTAGTTGGAGTGGCCTCCCAAAAGCATCGCTTCCTTTTTGATGTGAGGTGGACATTCTGGTGGAGGACGCTATGTTCGGTGGAGGCCGCAAGTAGGTTGGAGGCCATCACTACGAACGTAACAACAAGCTACTAGCGTCCTTGCTAGTAGCGATGGCCTCCAACCTAATAGCGTCCTTGCTACTGTCCAGGTTTCTCACTCTTCATCGCTTTTCACTTTCACAGACCCAAACCAAACAACATCACAAACTCCTCGCCCGTACTTTGCTGACCAGACCCAACCGCTTTCATTGTGCTTTCAATCGCTCCATCGCTACCACTACTACCGGTCTCACTGTTCACCCAAGCGGTTTGTTGCTCAAGGACTACCAAAGGCCGACTGTTTGGCTGTGCCCCTTTTTTCCAAGCGACATACAGCGCCACACCCAACGGGTAGAGCCTATCCCGCACACGGTGCTCGGCGCACGGTGCGAAAAACGGCGTGTGAAATCGATCAAAGCGTTGGCGGCTTTGGGAGGAACAAGGAACAAGGATGCTACGAACGTAGCGCCTAGCATTACTACTGGTATCAAGGACGCTACTTGAGACAAAGGGCATCGCTACTAGGAGCGCTCCTATCTCCGTGGATCCTGGTGTCAATCGAAAACACCTTGAACTGCAGGTCTCTCTTCTCCACCCCTTAGCTCAGGCATCATTTTAACCAAATCCAAAAGAACTCCATTGGCTTCGCACCCGCCAGATCCCGCCCTCACTGCCGGATCTGACTCATCGGTGTGAAGAACGGACCGAAGTGAGTGAGGGGAGATCCATCTGTCTCAAGAGAGCCTTCCCCCCCCAACAAGAACTCGGGTTTCCCAAGTCTGGACTGAGACTGGACTGTGAAGAGTCTTGGAATCCGAAAACCGTGACTGGTCGTTCCCAAACTTCAACTCATTCTCCGCATTCAAAACGAAAAGGATCGTTCACCTTCCATCCTTTCCCTCAACACACCCAATTGGTACACACATATCTTCCAGATCGCCGGTATGCTCTGGACGAGCTCCGCGCCCGGACTGCTCGAAGGCGGTGAAGAGGCTGTTCAAGAAAGGCGGCCCAGCCTGTGAGAGACTGAGACCGAACGATCTTAGGTTGGAGGCCATTGCTACTAGTAGTAAGAAGCTAGGTTGGCAGGCCAACGCTCTTAGGATTCTTAGGTGTATTTGTTTGCCCGGATGCTCCCCCCCAAAAAGGAGTTGCCACGCCACACCGCGGTACTTGGCGTCTTTCCTTCTGCGGTCGACCGATGTGGAGCGGGACGCGAGGTGCCTCCGAATGGGGGGGACCTGTCTGGGTGCCGAGAAAGGTGCCGAATAGGGCACCCAGAAGTGATGGGCTGAGAAACCGCCATGATGGGCGCGGCAGTTGCGGCAAACATCAGCTTCTCATCCCAGAGAAGGAACAAATCACCTGTTATGGTGGGTTCGTGGATGAAATGATGGCCAGGAGCCTGATGGAACACCAATGAATTGCGGGAAGAAACAACCGCTGCTTGTATGACACACTGCGGAAAACCAACGTGGGGATTTCCAGTTGTTTTGCCGTGCAGTCTTCCCTTTTGAAAGAAACCAGAATGCCTCTAGTGACTCTAGTGTATGTTTTTCCAAGAAGCTGCAGTCCTAGGTTGGTCCCTGTCAATCATGCTTTCGTCTTTTCTTCTCCCGGTGAATTCCTTTCTGTAGGAGCAAGGGCATCGCTACGAACGGAGCTCCTGGCATCACTACTAGTAACAAGAAGCTACGAACGGAACAAAGGGCATCGCAACTCGAACGGAGCGTTCGGACGCTAGGGGCGGTTGGAGGCCATCTCTTTTCTGCTCCCCCTTTTCACACTGCTTCACCGCAACGAGGTGTGTCGGAGCGCAGCCTGCCTCACCCGTGATCTGCGGCACGAGCACCTCAGGACGTGCGGTCTGCGGCTGTCCGGCTGTCCCGGGTCAGGTCTTCAAAACTGACAGCAAGGAAGCCCCAACACCCAGGACCTTCGACTTTTTGAGATCCCAGAAGGAGGTCACGAGGAGTCCATCAAGAGGCAGTCTCTCAGAGACTTCCAAAGAGGCCACGAACGGCTCACATCCGCCTGCATGTCCGAGTGCAAACCGATGTGCCACTCCATCGCGTGGAGTGAAACACTGGGTGCCTGGCACAAATGATGATCTGCAGGATCCAAGCCTCGCTCCGGAATTCTGTCTCGTTTTCGCTTGCCCGTTTTTTCCCAAAACCGGTTGCAGGTGCGTTTTGGTTGGTTTCAGCATCCCTCAAGGATGCTGAGGATGAATCCATGTGAACAGGTCAGATTCTTTCCCTACTCCGTACCAACTCCCCCTCGCACCCAACTGACCGAATCGACGCAACACCGTGACGAAGACGGAGTGGAACGAGAGACGGGCCGCACAGCTTCCCAACCGGTCTTTTGAACATGTGCTTTCCACACTCGCCATGTCTTTTTCGTTGCGAGGGTGAGACCAGGGTGTTGGGGGGGTCCCAGAGATGACATGGCGGATCTTCGATGGCCTAAACCAAGGTCTGTATGGAGGCAAACCCGGTAGGTGAACATCCTCCTGTCTACCATGTGGCAACAGTGGCACGGGGCGACTTCGTCTGTGCACGTGTCCAACACATCCGGAAAAGCCCAAGCCGCTCTGAGTCTTCGACTCATCGCTTCGACGATGAGTGCTTCGGAAAGACCCAATCGAATCCCACACAGTAGTAGCTTTTCCGCAACACGCAAACAGCACCAACATCCCTGCGTGATTTTGGCTTGAGAAGGCACCGTACCATCGCGGCGGTTATTCCCCAGCACAGCACTTAGTCTACATGAACACATGATTGAAAAGTAAGCGCTTTTTGTGTGGTCGGCAGGAAAAGAACTAGGACAAGAGTTTTTACACAAGTAAACCGTATACATTCAAAAAACTAAATAAACCACTCATTGGACCATGTCAGAGAGATTCCACTGATGGTGTTCCTCATTAACAGGTTCAGCTACTTTTTGCTGCCAATTTCGGTGTGCCGAAGCTGCATTAGCTCCGCTTGTATCACCTTGAGCTCCAGGCCAGTGAGAGAAGCGCAAAGATGATGCCACAGCAAAGCTTGAGCACCGCCACCAAGAGGCCTTGGAACAACGTGCCCAAAAGCAACGTGTTTTCCTTGAAGGATTTGCTTCTTTAGAGAGAACCGAGAGGTTTGGCCAACCTAAGAGCGGCCTCCCACCAGCTCGTGAAGCTCCCAGTTCTTGGAAGGTGAAGACCCGAACTGAGAGGTTTGGCCTTTTGACCTGTCAACCCACCGGCTGAGTGCTGTGAAACCGTGCGGAGACCCTCCGGAAGGGAACTGGATCGAGATGCGAGCGAAGACCTGGGGTTTACCGCAAGACGACAAAGGACCTTTAAAGAATCAGAAAAACACCCGTTCTGCGAGAATTTCCTGCATATCCCAGGAGAACATAGACCAACAAACACTTGAAACGCTTGGGAGGTTGGAATCAAGCTGCGGAGGCCCATTTCCGGCCACACAACCAGCAGATATACGAAGATCATTCACCCGGACTTCTTCCCTGAAAACATTCGGAATGCCTTACCATCAGCGAGCTTCTTTTCAGCCTTCATCTCAGCTCGAAACGAACCAAACATCGAACAACACAAGTTTGCCTCAATCTCGTGCTCAGATTTCCTAAAAGAGAGCCTCGAGCATTGGAGATTCGTTCTCCATCCAGCCGGATCCTCAAAGAACGGCCTCCAGGAGACAAAGAATGAGTCATGAGCGCTTGCCAGAGTCTAGATCAGTGGTCTCATACACCAACACCTCTGCGGGTACTCCGTTTGCCGGTCATGCACTACCACCTGCACTGATTGTCTGGTCAAGCGCCTTGTTCAGGCCATTCATGCTAACTCCTAAAGCTGGCACACCAAGTCGCTTCTTCTCTGCTGTATGTCAATGCAACGATGCAACATCACCAAGCCTAGGGCATTCTTGATGGTCGGTCAGTTTGGTCACTTAACCCTTGGAGATCCTCATGCAAAAAACTTTTATCATGGTTCTGTTCTCTTTTGATCAACTCCATATCTGCAAAGAGTGGCTTAGCAGCGGTGAAAGCCGCGGCTGCGCTTGTGATCATTCATCTGGGTGCCGCCCCTCTTCACCAGCTTTGGCAAAGTGGATTAAAACATCACCGTATTCAAAACTTTGCGCCATCAGCACATCCAGTCCATATCTCACAACAGGACCTTGATGCTTGTGCAAAGCGTGTAGCTCGGATATGCCGCGATCTGGTCTCAGCAAGTATGCGCCAAAGTATGTGGTGGTTTCAGGCTAGTTGCTTGGACAAAACACATACACATATGTCTATGTCACATACGGTGCAGTGTGAACACGAAATCTCGTCCTGTGTTCCAATGGCCCTGATTCGGTGACGCCACCGCTTGGCAAATCCGGAGAGTTTGAAACTATGCTAACATGCAGCGGTTGCGCAGGAAAGACAACATTCGGAGCAAGCGAAAGGTCCTACAGAAGCTGGAACACCGATCTCACGCTCGCTCGGGCTAACAGCCACACCGAGCAGATGGAGCGCGAAGACCGAGATTCGAATTCAGACCCAGACCGATCGTAGGAAGGTCTTGGGATGTCGGAAGACAATGAGTCGAACGATCAGCTACTGATCCCCTGGCTAAATTCATGGTTATTCAGAAATTCAGAAGAGCAACTCCTGAATGTCCTTTCCAAATTGTTGACAACACCAGCAACTGCGAAGAAATGCTCTGTATTGCGATCGGACAACGGCGCTTTTTCTTTTTTCCGAGAGCGTGTGGTTCAAAACATCAACACATGGATCGTGTTGAAGTTTCTGGACGCCCAGTTTCTGTCGAAGATTATACCAGCATAGACCCCAAAGTTGGGGCCAATATAAATTAGTCAAACATGATTTCTTGGTACGCCCTACCCTCCCCCAAGAGCAAATTGCTTAATCAAAGATTTTTGTTGGCATCGACATGGTTCACTGTTCGGCCACAAGAGAAGACAAGAGAAGAGCAGGACAAGAGAAGACAAGAGTAGGACAAGACCCGGTCACAGAGCCCGGCCACAGAGTTCAGGCCAGTCAGTGTGTCCAGGGCTGGTCAGTGAGGACAAGAGGAGGACAACAGCAGGACAAGAGAAGGAGAACAGGAGGACAAGACTGTCCAGGGGCGTGGCCAGTCAGTGTGGCCAGCTCTTATTTTTCTAAGATAGAACCCCAACAGTAAACTGTTTGGGGAATTAGGAGAAAAGGGAATGAGATAAGATTTGAAATGTATTTTTTTGTTTCTATATCTATTTGATACTTCTTTCTTTTGTACTTTTGAAAGGGGGGTAGGCCTAGATTTTACGGACATCTTTGTAGTGATGGCCTCCAACATACTAGAATCCCATCCCTGATGCGATTCAGCTGAACCATTGCCTGACATTGCAAAATGTGGTGTTGGGTTGCTTTGCTTGGCTTGTTTCTTTTTCTCCCGGGGCAGAGCCAAAAACACCTCTCAGCGGATTCGGAGTTGCTCTCTGACTTTATAGCTTTCGCATCGAAAGCTTCGCCGGATTTTCACCACCGGCTGGTCTCACCCCTTTGGATTCGTTTCACGACTCAAGATGTGGTGACTCCTAGTAGCCTCCTTTACTACTAATTTTAGTTTAATTCTAATTAAAGTCTAATTTATATATTGTTTCTACTAGCTTCTTGTTCCTAGTAGTAAGGCCAGGAGCCCCTAGTAGCTTCTTGTTACTAGTAGTGAGGCACTTGTTACTAGTAGCGATGCCAGGAGCCCCTAGTAGCGTCCTTGTGACTCAAGATGTGGTGACTCTGATCACTGATCGCCATCCGTGGCCCCAAAAGCACAGTCACGGTTGCTGGCTCGATCGAACAGAAACCTGAGCAGGATGGCGGCAGAAGACTCCGCCCAACATTTAAAGGCAGAAACCGGAGTTCTCGTGGTTCTCTTGCTTTGGAAGTAGGACTTTTTGTAAACCCTGTAGTCATGTGAGTGTGTAGTATGATCTTTCGTATGGGTGTTTTGATGCTTTGTATTTATTAGGTGTGTAGTATGACATGACGTTCTGTATCATAGCTCGTTTTGTTGATGTTTGAACCCAGACCAAACTGACCAACCATGTGGTCTGACGTTCGTGTTGGTTGGGTCGTTTTGGGTATGAGTGGGGTGAGGAAGACCTCTGGTTCACGGGAGTGACGATTGGGTCAGCTGGAGAATTGAAGCAGACGAGACGGAGAGAATGAAAAGGATGGAGAAAGCAGCAAGAAGACATCACAGTCTTGCGGGAGAACTTCATGTCTTTCCAGTTCTTTCCTCCATATGCCTCATTCACCTGCCAAAAGAACCAGCCTTTTGAACAATCTACCGAGTCACGAACTGCAGCTTTTCCACCACCTCCTTGGGTTCCTTCTGCAGATAGCTCCAGAGATCTCCTTGGCGGAAAGTCAGTTCCAAAACAGCCATTGCATGCGTTCGCAGGACGGCGATCTGGACAGCGGAACAGGTGAAACTAGTATGCTGGTTGTTCTGTGCTGCGAACCCAAACCGGCTATTATTGAGATGGTCTTAAGGCAAATGCGTTGCAAATACGTCAGGGAGTCCACAAACATGCAGGACACCCACAGACACATATGGTACACAAACACATCTACGCAACGTTGAAGACCGAAATCAAGTTGAAATCAAGAGAGACAAGATGAGACAAGCAAAGTCTCTTCCTCTCCAATCCTTTTGTTTCTCATCAGCACCAAACTCCAGCAAAAGCCCCACCATATGCCTTGGCAAAGCAAAACAACCACAAAGAAAAGGGAGGCCGGACTGTCTATTTTTGGCATTATCATTTCACTATAGAGAGGTGTGCTGAATTGGATCTCATACACATGCAGTAGCTTTCTACAAGATAAGAGTGCCCTTTCCAGCCAAATGCATCAACTGCAAGCACCTTAAAGGCTTTTTCAATGACGCCAGTGACGCCAGGCTTATTTTGGTCAGGATGCCAGTCTTGTTGTTTCGCGGCCTTGTGCAAGGGAAAGCATGACACCAACCCACACAAAGAGCTCTTCGGCACATTCAAGTCTTTAAAACCATGGCCTCAGAAATCCGCAGGATCGCCCCGACGAACCCGACGCGCCGAGAAGGACTTGTGCTTGGAGACTCGTTCAGAAATCGACGAACTGTGGCTGTGAGGTTCTTCTTTTTCGTTGAAGCCCTTTTTCATCCTGTGACGATAATGATTCTCACGTGAGAAAACGGATCCTTACTCAGAAACAAGTGCATCGCCACTAGTAACAAGTGCCACGCTAGTAGTAACGGGTGCCTTACTAGTAGTAACAAGAAGCTATTAGTAACAAGTGCTCATTTACAGGACCACTTGTCTGCTCCTTTTTCGTTTGATTCTTTAGACCTATACCCAACGCAGTTCAGACTCGAAGCGGCGTCGACTTTCAGGTTCTGTCGCTGGATTCAGAAGTTCAAATGCCGCTGGCAAAGGAACCATCATATTGAACATGGTAAGATCTGCTGGTAAACTTGTGAGACAGCAGCGGGACAGACTGTACCTTCAATGAAAACAAAGGATGAAAGAACATGTCTGATTTTCTCTCAATCTCTCTTCATTTGACTAGTATCAAGAAGCTACTAGGGGCTCCTGTCCTTACTACTAGGAGCAAGAACGCTACTAGGAGCAAGACTAGTAACAAGAAACCAACCAAACTCATCCAACCCCCAACCTCTTCGCGTAGCGTGCACGCTCCGACGGGTTCGGTGGGGCCGTCCCTGTTGACACGAACCGGACCGAGGCGAATCGGGTCGACACATTCATAGCATCCTTGCTACTAGTAGCGATGCACTTGCTGCTAGTAGCGTCCTTGTTCCTAGTAGTAAGGCCAGGAGCCCCTAATAGCATCCTTGCTCCGTTCGTAGCGATGCCAGGAGCCCCTAGCAGCTTCTTGTTCTTAGTAGTAAGGCCAGGAGCCCCGTTCGTAGCGTCCGATCGCTCCGTTCGTAGCGATGCTAGGAGCCCCCGTTCGTCGCGTCCTTACAACCGCGGGGCATTCCAAGAAGTTCAGCACGTCCTGGCAGGACGAAGAGGGTGCTGTTCAGCGGGCGAGGCATTTGGAGTCGAGCCGAAGACCGAGTCTGGCACGGCTCAAAGGTCCAAAAGGAACACAAGAAACACAGAACCCAAAACTGGACACAAGACGAAAGGCTAAAGCTAAACCGCAAAGATCCCTACTCCCCTGTTTGTTCCACCTTCTCCGCGCCCTCGATCGGAGCTCCCCACTCCTTCGCTCGGACCAGCTCATCTCCTGAGGTCGAACGCGAGTAATTAGTAACAAGTGCCTTACTAATAGTAACAAGAAGCTATTAGAATTAAACTAAAATAACTTTAAACTAATAGCTTCTTGTTACTACTAGTAAGGCACTTGTTCCTAGAAGCGATGCACTTGTTACTAGTAGCTTATTGTTTCTAGTCGAAAAAACATTAACGATTTCCATTAGAAGCGCGGAGAAAGAAAAACACCGCTGTCTTTCGAAGTTGTGAAGAACTTCTTGGGTCCTATAGGTGTGTGTAGTGCTTGGAATCAAAGGGGGCCTTTTCGGTTCTGGTTTTTCTTTCTTCCATTTGCAGGGGGGTGCAGAACACAGTGGAGACTGCACCCAACGAAGCTATCCGCTTGTGCTTTTCAAGCTATCTGCCTGATCAGCTCGGTTTTGTTCCTGGCGATCGGACTTTCACTTCCTCCTGGGCCCCCCGTTGGTCTTTCGAATCGGGCCATCTTGCAGCGGTTGGACTTTCACTGCAGTGGACTCCTTTGCTTCGCCGCCTTCAGACTTCGTGGACTCGATAAGACGGAGGTTCCGACGGTTCCGAGCGCGGGAGCGACACAGCTTATCTAGGTGGATGTGTGGCATGAGGCATTCCGTACGCAATATCCCGAGTGTGTGTTGTAGTTGTTTCTGGTTTTTCTTGCTATACTGTTGGCCCTCAATGGGCTCCCAACATCAAACAACTCGAAGCAAACAACAAACATCCTGGTAGTTGAACCGATATTCAACGTCAATACATGCAGAGATCTCAAGGACCTTCGGCGTTTCACGGCGAAAAACATCATCTTATTCTTGTATTCTTGTAGTCAGGCCACCAAACGACAGGTGCCCTGTGACAGGTGCCAACATGATCTCATCGGACATGGGAAATGGAAAGAAGACACATCATCCAACCAATGGAATGAGAAAACAATGGGAAACCATGAGGACATCAAGGAAATGCCTCTTTAGCAAGGTCTCGCTTCTGCTGCCTCTGCTCCATCCGCTCAGCTTCCCTGAGCCGCATGGTCCTCCAAACATGACCCAAGCGCACCTGGCGGGTCCATGTGGAGATCTCTGCGGTCAAAACGACTGAAGACTCTCTTTTGGCCTTTGTTACTAGTAGCTTCTTGTTCCCAGTAGTAAGGCCAGGAGCCCCTAGAAGCGTTCTTGCTCCTAAAAGAAGAACAGGCCCACCATTTCCTTTTCTACTTTTTTGAGCCTGAAGAAACCAGCAGGTGTAGGACAAACACATAGATTTGTGCCAGCAAGGGTGTACAAAGCACCTTAGGGCGTTTGGTGTTGTGTTCTTCCTTCAGGATTCAATCCAACGACTGGAGCCTCAAGCATCATCGTAGGAGTCATATGGTTAAAAGGGGGGTTTCACTCATGGGGTATGGTAGCAGTATGGGCGATCCCCTGTTGTTCACACGTCATAGCTGAGGCACCAGAACCATGACTTTTTTGCATCTTTAAGGAGCTCGATGGCCTGCAACCTAATAGGGGGGATGGCCTCCACCGTAGTAGCGATGTTTTGGCTCTTGCAAGAAGAGAACCTGCATTACCTCACAACATATGCGCGCAACTCAAAGCAAACTAAGGCGTTGGTGAGATAGCTCAAAACCAGAACTTCAGGAACATGACTTCCATCTGCGGTATCGTCAGGTGTCAGAATTCCGTCGAAGACAAAGCCCTTTCCTGGGAAGGAGGAGGAATTCCTGGTCAGAGCGCAGGATGGTATGTTTCAAGACCGTCCTGCTTACGTTTTCCAGCGGAATCCACCTGCTCAGAGCTGCAAGTCTGTGGATGCTCGTCGGGGCCCGTCAGCTTCAGCCTGTGCACTCGCCAGCGCAGAAAATCTTTTGGATGTGGTGTGGATGAACTCTTCTGACTGAGCAGGGGAAGTTGCTGTTGAGTCCCTCATGATCTCATGTCTTCCAGGGACTTAAGTGGGCGATGCCCATAGATCTCCACCATCCACGGAGATCGGCGGTTCCGCGACACTTTGGCGATGTAAATCATGACGCCTCTCAGATCTCCTTAGCAACCAGATACCTTGGTACTTGGTCTTATGGTACTTGGTACTTTCAGATCTCCTTCTGATGGTTCTTGGTCTTTCCTGCGTGTGTTGCTTATCTATATACGCCATACATTTCATTCACCACAATACACATGCCTCAAACATGGTGACCGTGCATTCACCCAATGGTGCTTTCGGCGCGAACGCTCCTGGACAGAACGCGCGTTAACGCCGCACCGCGCCCGAACGCCCAACCGCGCCTTCCTCCCAGCTGCTCAAAGTGAAAGACGCTTGCAAAGGCAGATGGAGGAACGGTGGCTCGAGAAGAACACTTCATAGCAATGTTCACCAGAACCCTCTGAGCCTCTTCGGGCCAAAAAAAAGTGCAGAGCCAACGACGGATCTGATCAAGCCGTGAAACTTGCCATGTGTTTAACATGATATTCAGAGAGGAGACACGACGAAAGTATCTCTTCCAAGGACGAAACAGAAAACACGAGCTATTGTTACTAGCTTCTTGCCACTAGTAGTGATGCCCTTGCTACTAGTAGCGATATTTCAATAGAACCAAAAGCGATCTCCAAAAACGGTGGAGCCTATTAGCCATGTGGAGCCCGGTTCGGCCTCCGGTAATTGAAAAGGAGCCCGGTTCAAGCCTTTTTCCAGCGGAGGTACTCTGCGCCATTGAGCGACCTGGTTGGGTGCTAAGTGGCAATTGCTACACTCCGAACACAGAAGACATGCCACGATCTTCTCCACGAAGATCGCGTTGTTGTTCGTCCATGTCGTGCTTTCGGGCACCGTGCGCGGAGCGTTTCGTTGTTTCGCCCACACCGGGAGGCACCGTGCGCGGCGTTCCACCGATGTGTTTTTGATGGGAACAACGGCAACACATTTGGGGCCCAGCGCGAAGAACAGGGATGCGGCAACGGGTACTGAAAAGAACACACAAAACAAACACACGTTGAGGGAACAAAAAGAGGAAACCACATCCAAGCCACACTACACCCTTTTTGCACCCCTAAAGGAAAGATCTTGAAGAGTGAGTCCAATAAAATACATCCCTCCAGCACAGGCACCAACCTCAGCCAGTTCCTCTCACTAACAACTCTTGAAGACTTTGGATCAAACGAGCTGCTAGTCAGTCCTCCAAAAAATGTTCTGTCGGCGTTCATCCGCTTCCGGAACCAAACACACACACACAACATCGCAACTTGTAGGAAAGCTCCTGTTGTTTTCTTTCTTTCTGTTTTCTGCAGCCCAACTCGACTCGGCCATCCCGACTCGGGCCCTGGCTTTCCCCCTTTTGGTACTTGGACACTTGCAGTTTCTCGAACTCCTGGGAGGGCGTGCACCCGCCGCGGGCAAATGGCACGCCGGGAATCGCGCGGAGTGACGTTTTCGCATCATCCGTGGAGTTCGAACGGAGGCGAGGTGGAGTTCAATCATTCCTCACGTTCCGTGGACTGATGATCGCAATCAGTCGGAGGTCACCGCAGGAATCGCTGGGCTTGAACGGCTTGGTGGGTGCTATCGGCGATGACCAACGGAATCCGAAAAACACCCGGCAACTGATTGTTCGAACTCAGTGCGTTCGTTCCGCCCTGTGAGTCGAGGGAGACGAGACTGCGTCCGGAAACGTCTAAATGTCGGATGCACGGGTCCGAAAATCCACCGTTGACCAACAAAGCGAAACGAAAGAACCACCCCCGAGCAAGCAAGCAGGACAAGGTCACAAGTTCACAAGTCAACGATGTGTATGTTCAATATGCAGAGAATCCCAAACCAATTCGGTTTTCATATCCCCTTTGACCCCTTTGCTGTTTTTTGAGGAGGTTCTGGTCTACTGCACCAAACATTGGACCACAGCGAGGTGAAGATCAGGAAACCAGGCACGTTGCACTTCGGTGGCTTCGGCTGATACCATCTCGGACCACCCTGCTGATTTCTTGCTTTGTACGGGATTTTTTCAGCCTCAAGTCAATTCCGGAAGACTTCAGCAAGACTGACAAGAACGAAATCCGGGCTGCAAGAATCCGCATATCATTGGGCGCAATCTGAAGGATGACAGGTGTCTGTCATCGCTTTTGGTGAGGTTTTCTCAACACGTCCTCCTCCTGTCTCAACGCGTCCTCAACGTGTCCGAACGCTCCTATAGTAGAAATGCCCTAGTAGCTCCGTTCGTCGCGTCCTTGCTACACTCCGTTCGTAAGGCCAGGAACCCCTAATTCGTAGCGAACGCTCCGGACGTCCTCCTCCAGCAATAAGACGTCGCACTTGAAGCGGTTGTAATCCGTGCGGACCTCCGCACCCCGGAACGGACCGGGAAGGAGATCGGGTGATTCCACACAAAGCGAACGGAGACCGGGAGAAGCACTGTGAACCACCGGAGAAGCCGTTTTTTTTCTTGCCAAAAGCCAAGTCCAATGACCATGATGGGGTGTAACTGCTCATCCTACCTGGAAAGAAACACGATGAAACACACGATTAAACACACCCAAAACAACTGTACTTTACAACTACATTCTCTCTCTCTCTGCGGGGTTTGTGAAGAATCGTTGATGTTTCGTGAACGGGACGGTTCCCACTCGACGACCCCACCGGACCGGTCGGAGGGGTGGAAACCGCCATCTCTCCGGCTTTGGAAACGCCCAGTTTCACAGGCCAAATGGTCACGCCGAGATTCATGAGGTGCATGATGTATGACCACTGTCGCAAGCTAGCTGAGTGGTGAGTTTGCTGCCCATGCCGGTGTTTGCTTCTGTACAATGTAGATACAACATCGTTATGGTTTCAATCAACTCGGCAGATTCTGTGTAGGCCTCCATTGACATGATCAACGATTTCTTGTCAACAGCATATGTCTTCTCCTACGGTCCTACGCCCGTGCTCAGGAACAAGGACGCTACTAGTAGCTGCTAGCATTACTACTACAAGTAGTATCGAGCTTCCACATGGGCCCCGTGCGGCAGATCGAGCGTGTGTTCTACACGGGTGACCCGAGAGGAATCTCCGGATTTGAGCCCCGGAACCTGTCGCTGCTCACGTCCAGCTTGCCAGCCGCTCCAGCTGAAGCGCCTTTTGCCTACCAGGACATACGATTTCTAGATGCTGAAACAAGGCCTTCCAAACTTCCAACCGCTGGCAATGTGGCTCTTGTAGATTTTCTGAAAATGAACTCATCTCAACAAATCCCTTGGTTGTTCCCTCTCCAAAGCCCACGAATGGACCCATCGCGGTACAGTGATACCTTTGCCACTTGCTTTTCTGCATTTGAACTCCCACCCCGACCCTTCCTTCCTTTGGATCAAGCATTCATAGATTGATATCCATATAGACATCCAGAAATCCCTCCGAAACGGCGGAGGGTGCAGACCCTCACTGCGGCAGCCTCTCCCCCTCCGCCGTTCGGCCTTTGGCGTTCTCCGCCCCCGCGTCGTCGCGGTTCTGCAGCTCCTCCGCGCGTTGGAGCCTCGGCCGATCTGCGCCGCTGGAGTCGAACCCGCCGCCCGGTGGAGTGGTCGCCTTGGCCTCGGTCGAACTCGACTGGGAGTCCCAGACAGCACACCAGCGGCCAAGCCGACCTCATGGCGGGGCCATGTGACACCAGATGCGTGAGCTGAGCTGAGTGAGTTCGGGCCATGTGACACCCAGGGTCGTTTGCTTTTGGTGTCCCAGCTTTTCGCTGGGAATGCAGGAGTCTCGGAGCTGTCCGAGGTCAAGTGAGCTGAAGATGCTCACATGAACGGTCACACTCCGCCTAAACGTCAAAAGATCCAATCAACAAACTGGGTTTGAATGATGACAGTCCTTGGAACATATTACATTACATTTATATACATTACATTACATTACATTTTACATTCGTGTCCACGTCCGGAGATGAAAAGGACACGGAGAAAGGACGGACGGACGCGTCTCTGACGTGTCAGACGTGTCAGGCGGTTTTCACAAATCGGCTTCGCGGTACCGCAGTCAAGGCAAGCATGCCGCAGTTTTAGAAGCTGCGATTCCCTTTCCCTTAGAAATCCACGCTGGCAACTTTTTTATACATGCCTCATGAAGTTTCTGGAAGTTCCTCTTGAAATCAGATCACCTAAAGACCAGAACACATTGTAAAGTACGTATAGTAAAGTACTCTGGGATTCCCAGGGCTTTCTTGTTGAGCTTTTTGGTGGTCTTTCTGTGCCTTCAGCCAGTACCCAATCCGTTGACGCCTGCCATCAACGAGAGGAAGTCACCCGACCATGGCGATCCGGCGCCGTTCGGCCGCTGAATTCGCCCGGGCGTCCGGACCATCCGCTTCCTCTGCCGGTAGGTGGCTTCCGTCTGGCAGTGCGGAGACGACCCAAAGGTCCTAGAGGTCGACCTCAAGGTCTGAGTCTACTGGGTCCGGGAACATGCAACAACCAGTACGGTCGAAACATGAGGTCAGTCAGACCAGGTTTAATGCCCCGCACTGGACTTGTAGGGAGACGGTGATAGATGATCCCCACACACACACAACTGTAAACAGAAGTTTCATTGATGTTTGTTGGTCCAAGTCTTAGGGTCGTGAGCCACCTGGGATTTCCCCTCTCCGCCCACCTCCCGACCGATGCGCCGCTCCCACGCTGTGCTGCCCGGCGATGGGCCGCGGACGATCCACGAAGGACAGGATCATGTCCAGTGGTGCCGCCTTGGACGCCGAACGCCACGTCACATCGCGTCCCGTCGCGACGGCCTCGTCTTGGCAGTCGGTTTCGACCAGTCTCGAACGGAGAAGCCATGTTGAAACAGGGACTCTCGGGGGGCGTCGAAGAGCAATACTGAGTGCACGGTATAATAAATATCATACGTGTACAAGGAGTCAACGTTTGCAACGCTCAGGATGGAGGAAATCGCTCTTAGGTTGGAGGCCATTACTACTAACTAGTAGCAAGAAGCTATTAGGTTGGAGTCCTGGAGGCCATCTTTATTAGGTTGTTGATCACCAATTACCCTGAAGCCAGGGATGTCAAAGACCCTGAGATCTGTAGGCGCTCTTGAGGCGCGGAGACTCCGCTGTTCAACTTGACCAAAAGACTTATGAAAAGGTATGAAAAGGACCATCAACAAGCTTGGGGAAAGATAAGTTCTGATAAGTCGTTGTTACCTGCAACCTCATTGCAGCGGAGGCTCATAGTTTGACCATCACCCCAAATCCATGATCCCCCTTCACATGACCACTGCCTTGCTGAAGAACAAGGTTTTGTTCCAACAAATGGCACGCCATGGCACGCCCAAACCCACCAAAGGAGATGCTTTCCGGAGTGCGGGATATGTTGGTCCCAATGGGTAACTACGTACCTACATGGCTTGATGAGGTCTCGTTGCAAATTGGCCTGGTACTAAGAAAAGTGTGATTATTGACCTTAGGTAGGTGAAAAGCCAGCCATTTCAGAAACTCCAGATCCAACCGCAGTGACCCATTTCTTCCGTATGGTAGCTCTGCAGTTGATCGGCATGATCATGTGAGCTCATGCTCCCCAAAGTGGAAGGCCTCCTGGGTTCGCAAGCCTATGTCCATCCGCCAGAAAAGACCATCCGAGCAGTGATGTCTTCCCCGAAGTATCATCCATATTCTTTTTTTCCTCCATCCGGTTGCGCCGTTCGTCTTCACTCGCGGGGCAGCTGAGGGAAAGCACACTCAAGCCGATTCCACCAAAAATGGAAAGGAAGAACCTCACTTCGCTCGCTTCCACTCGTGCGATCCCGATCCATGAGGACGAGGACGACGAGTGCCACGGACGAGGACTGAGGTGAGGACGAGCGATCCCTGAACTGTGAGTGTCCCAACAAACACAGAGATGACGCCCCAAGGCTTATGTAACATCTGCAGAAACATCTTGCAGGTTGACCTCCCTTGAGCTTTGACAGATTGATTGGTTGCATCTAGACCTGGCTCGAAGCCTAAGCCCTCTGAAACCAGGCACTTCACAGCACATGGCAGTTTTCCTGGTCTTCTCCCAAGCCTTGACTCTCTGAAATTGTCGTGACGGGTGTCTCAACAGCAGCGAATCCTCCCAGTTTGGTCTCTGTGGTCCTCTGTGTTCCTCCGAACAGCGTTGGGATTGTGCTCGTCCGTTCTCGCTTTGTGGAAAGTTCCCAGGTGTTCCTCCACCCCCAGCAAAAAAGAACAACGAGAAATCATTCGTCCACTCACTGCCCCCCGTTGAACTCCCGATGACTCAAAATGCACCTCTCCCCGTCTCTCCCACCGAGTTGGAGGCCACCCAAGGAAGCAAAGCACGGAGACCACGTAGATCTGAAAACCCACCTGGGCAGCGCGGAACGCCCCGCGCGCGCGCGCGCGCAAGAAGCTACGATCGGGGCTTCTGGCCATACTACTAGGAACAAGGGACGCCACTAGGGGCTCCTGGCCTTACTAGTAGGAACAAGGGACGCTACTAGTTGGATCCCTGGTTCCAAGTCAAAGCTACTGAAAAACCCAAATTGAGTAGTGCTTTCCTTCAAGTGAGCGAATCCAGTGGAATGAGGTCCTTGACCTGCTGGGGATGGAAAACACCATGAAATCCGGTTT
The DNA here is from genome assembly GCA_963970005.1 of Durusdinium trenchii. Lineage (NCBI taxonomy): Eukaryota > Dinophyceae > Suessiales > Symbiodiniaceae > Durusdinium > Durusdinium trenchii. The sequence goes on along the minus strand of CAXAMN010021473.1, from coordinate 212,712 downwards.
GCTCCACTTGTTCACTCATGGCAAGTGAACCAAGAGCTCCAGTTGTTACTTTTTCGTCCTGTTCACAACGAGCTCAAAGGCAACATCCCTTTCTTCAACCCGTTCACCCTCCTTCCGAACGTGCTTCCCTCGCTTTCAGGTTCGCCTGCACCTCAATCTCCGTCGCCTCGCTTGGGTTCTTCTTCATGGTTGGCGGGAGGGAAACACAGGTGCCCCCAAAAAGACAACTGAACCCCGAGCTTGACCTGATGCCGTCAAATGGCGGACCCCATAAGAACTACGGAATCGACGATGTTTCATCGATCCTCCTAAACGTGAACCCGTGAAACGCAAGGTGTGAACCTTGGTCAGGAGCAAGTCAAACAGTTCTCCTTCCAACAAATTGAGCGAGTTTCACTACTTGTGCTCCGAAGGCAGCCATGGCTGCGGATTGCAGGTGCTCAAAAGAACGGTTATACTGGATTGTCCTGCCTCAGCATGCCTCAACTTCAGCTTTTCAGATCAATTTCACGTGGAAAGAACACTGAACTTACGGCGAAGAGAGCCGAGTTTCGGTGGAGCAGGGTCTGCCATGGGTCGAGCTGGAGCGCCACTCCGAAGCGATTTGAGATTCCTTTGACCCCTGTTCCACCACCCAAAGCCATCCAACCTGCCTTGCCATCTCCACACACGTTCGCGCGGCCCGTCTCTTCTCCGGTCTGCCACTCCTGTCGGGGTTTGGCACATCTCCCTCTGGGTATGGCATCGCAACCCCTTTTGGATCCAACATGAACAGATTCACCCTGGAAGACGATTCGCTGGACGAGGAAAACCATCTTCCCCCGCAAGCGTCTTTTCCTTGCAGGACGGGTGGAAAGGAGAAGTCTTGAAATTCTTTTCAGAGTCACCCGAAATCAGACTCTTGACTAAAGGAAGGAGTTGGAGAACTTCCTGCTTTAAGTGACCCGGCTCCGCGCTGGGGGAAAGAACTACGTGTAGCGAACAACACGCGAAAAACCACGCGTTTTGAACCAGCCCCGGCTCGCCGGTTTGGACCCGACCCGCAGCGAGTCGAAACACCGAGCCGTTGGACCTGTTGTCTCCGTTGCGAATCGGACGCTGGGACGCTGTGGAGATGGCTCGTTCGCTGGCCCTACGTATCGGTCCGGTACGTGTTCTACGGCCACGCTTCGGTCCTCGCAAACGTAAGACACCACTGGGATGGCAGCCTGCACCACGGGTTGGTGACTTTGCGAAGCAGGGGACGTTCGGCCGGCAGAACGCTGCGTTCACCAGATGGAGGAGCTTTTGCAGGGCCATCCTTGCGCATATTGTTGGGATCTGTGATTTGAGCACGTCAAGTGTAGCAAGTACTGATGAATGGCCACTGACGGTGTGGTCGATAGCCAAATATAGAAGTCGTTGATTCATAGGAAAGGCAAAGGCATCTTATCCCACCACATAACCACAACAAATGGAATGGAGGCCATCGCTATTAGGGTGGAGGCCATCGTTAGTAGGATGATGCACCCAAACTCTAACAAACATCGAGAACCGCCCTACAAATCACTGGAGCAAGGACGCTACTAGGGGCTCCTGGCCGTACTACTAGGAGCAAGGACAACTACCCATCATGCAAAAGAGACACAGGTTTCGTCTCTGAAGAGTAAAGGATAGCAAAGGAATGTCCAAACGAAATAACATAATTGTCATTTAAGGAGTACTCCAATGATCTATTTGCGCATATTGTGCACACACACACAAACGTTGAGGACACACACACCGTCCCACAGAAAATTAACGACTGACCCACCTGAAAAACTGATGATCGAATCACATCACAGCCTCTCGAGTAAACGACTGGATTCATCAAGGGGGTAACCCGCGATGGGGGCGTCTGGGGTGGACAGCCCTGCCCGCCTGTGAGAGGAAGGGGAAACTGATTGCCAGGATTGCAGCCTCAGCTGGACACGTGCAAGAGCATCCAAGCGGCTCAGCACTTCCTTTCTCCACTTGCGCCCGCGGCAGCGGCAGCAGGTTGGGCTACGTCACCGCAGAACCGGGCCGCCACACCGAGAAAATCAGGGTCATCAGGAGGGAGCACATCACATAGCGTCGCTTTCTGCGCTGCTGAAACCACCGGATGGCATGATGGATCTGGAAGGATTACGCGCTCACCACAAGCTGGTCCCATCTCTGAAGTGAAGGGGAGGAATTGGAATTGCTCGCGACGGGGGGTCTCAGCAGCTATTGGCAGCTATGAATCACCCAAAGCGTATCAAAAGGGGCCCACAAAAGCAACAGGCGTGTGGCACATGTTCATGATGCTTAAAGCTACTATAGTAGCAAGGTTCCTTGCTACTAGTAACAAGAAGCTATTAGTATCAGTAAGGCACCTTGCTACTAGTAGCTTCTTGTTACTAGTAGTGATCTTCTTTCTGTTTTCTGCTCCAATCCATGTCGTCGCTAGGCGGCCTGCCCTCTGCACACTGCTGAGAGGTGGGGGGCAACAAAGGCCAACAAACATGTTTGGAGAAGCAATCAATTTGGCGTCTCTATTGGACACACCTCGCTGCGGTAGCCGCCGCTATCTCGGCAACATCGCTCTTCATGCTTCAGAAGAATGAGGGCCTCAAGCCCTGGGTGTAGAAGCTGTCGTTCCTTACAGTTCCTGGGGAGCCCCTGGGTCAATGAACAGTGAATACATGTGTTGAAAAAGAAGACAGTACAATGGCAGCCTGGCTGCAACGGCAATCTAGCTTGCATCCTGGAACAAAACGATTCCAACCTTTCTATCTGAAATGACTTCTCCACAGCCCACCCTTGCGGAAAGAACCTGTTTTGGACAGAAAAGACCCTAGTTGAAGGAAGATGGTCTTGTGCCGTGAGACTCAACCTCCCAGCTTTGCGCACCGGCCTCTTCACAAACTCATCGCCCTCCACCTGGGAAGCGATTCACACTTCGGTTTCGCGGAACATGGAAAGACCCGCTTCGCTTCGCGGTCCGACCGGTTTCGCGCACCGTTCCCTAAGGCGTTCGAACTCGCCGGACTCGGTGAAGCGATGCCAGGAGCCCCTTACTCGTAGTGTCCGAAGAGCATGTTTGATGAGCATGTTTGGTAGCGACCCAGGCGAAAGACCATCTTCGGCCTCGTAGTAGAACATCGCCGTGGGCACCACCAGAACCTGGGCCGTACGAAAGAGCTGAAACCGAAGACGGAGAAGAGGTGTCACGCTGCCCGAAACGGAGCATGAGGTTTTCACCTCCGCCACCAAAACCCATTCAAAACATATCCTACATAATCCTACTAGGTAGGGCTTCTGGCAGCTTCTGTTTCTTACCAAATGCAGCAGTTACGTTGCTAGGCTCCGTAACTGCCACATGGTGGTGGTGCACTTCGGGGGCCACGTGGTGCGTGGTCAGTTGCAGTTCGGGTGCTCGTTGATACAAAGAGTCTTCAAATCAGCGAGCAGCGAGCTTCGCCGAGTTCGCCGTCTCGGCGACTGCAATGCATTCTGAGGGGAGACTGACAAGATTGAGTTCAGAGTTGGCTCAGAGTCAGAGTTGATCGAGTCACAAGTCCTGACTCTGGACATCTAAGGTCAGAGTTTGAAAGGTGTGATGGGGCAAATGAATCAAGTTCGAATCTCGAAGAGCGGGTCACTTCTAGTTTGGATCTACAAATGATCTTCCGGATACTGAGCCCGCTTCAGTTTGTGTGGCCAGCACGGACTGCTCAAGATGACTGTCACGCCTACTCCGCGCTCTTCGTACGGCCGCTGCAAATCGTTGTGCTTGCAGCAAAAGGCCTATTTGAGCAGGCAAGCATGAAATCCTGTTGGTTGCCGTCACAGTTTGGGTTGAAAAACATGTCACCTGTTTCCATCTCTACACTGGAAAGATATCCTCAAATCCTGACCTTTCAGGGGTTTCGGCCTTTACTTCTCATCCAAAAGGCCGAAGCAGGATCTCCCGAAACCGTCCTCGTTCCAGGCCTTGTCCGCCCTCGTCCGCCCAGCGATGCCCGGGATTCTCCGATGCCATCGGCCGGGGGGGCAATGAACACCGCCAAGGTGATGAAGGCTGCGGACCTCGGAGACAGAGCATGAAGATGCAAACAAACACAGGTGACGCCGACATATGGTCCAACTTCCTATCAAAAGAGGGGTCATGTCTAGGCTCTAGGTGGTGCGGTTTGACACACACACACACACCAAAGCGAGCTGCAAAAGAGAATCTTTTCGTGCTATGGTGAGTGTACCGACTGGTGTAGGTCGGCTGGGCTGCTGGCCACAAAGCTTGCATGTCTAGGAAGCCAGTCGTCGGCCTGGCAAAGGCAACTCTAACTCTAGGAGCATGCCTGAGCGGATGCCAGAAGAAATCATGAGACAGTCCCTCAAAGACAGTCTTGACTGTCGGCATAAAGAGCTTTGAATGGCCATCGAACCAATCGATTTTGGTGCTTCCAAGAGAGGTTGAACAGCCCTAAGGTCGTCCATCCCATACAGGACTCACTACAGGGTCCTATCAGGTCGCTCAACCTCTCGAGCTCGGCTCGGCTCCCAAAAACCCTTCTCGACCTGTGGAGGTCTCTCAGTCCGCAGGAACCGGTGGTTTTCAACCGTTGGTGTACGTGGGCTTTGTAGAGGAACATCGTGGAAAAACCATGAGGGTACTTTGGAGGAACATCGTTTTCCATCGTTGAATAAATCAGCTTCGTGGATTTTTTCTGTACTGTCAGTCCAATGCTGTGCTTGGGGAGACTGGGTATTCCTCCAGCTTCCACAGAGGCCCCTCCCGTCCGCTTGTTTTCCACCAAGCGGGCGGACCCAAGGACTCATCCGTCCGGGGCCACTGAGACGAGCGTTTTGGGGCGATTCCAATCCGCGAGGCCAACGCGGTGTGCTTGCAAAGGGTGTTCTTCTGGTGCGATGACGTCCATTTCGATCCGTTTCGATCCATTTCTGCCGTGGCGTTCGCCACTACGATCTAGACGCCAGTCATCGCCAGTCGACACCCCTGGTGTCTCAATGCATCGGTGCGAAACGCGTAAAGGCCCGGGACATCCTTTGAAGGCGATATGCAAAGAAGCAAGAAGCTCTTAGGTGGAGGCCATCGCTATCAGGTTGGAGGCCATTACTACTATATTAACAAGACGCTATCAGGAACAAGAAGCTACGATCGGGGCTCCTGGCCTTACTACTGGGAGCAAGGACGCTACTAGGGGCTCCTGGCATCGCTACTAGCATTCTTACTAGTAACAAAAAGCTACTAGTAGTTTGGACCTTGGGACCTAAGAGTACACCATTCGTCCAACATGCATGGTCCATGTGTTTTTTTGTGGCGGTGGTGGTGCAGGAGCTCTCAATAAGCGGAGCACAACATGGGATGGGCATACGAAAGACGCACCCTGAACGATGCCAGGCGGGTGAATGGCACGAAAAAGGAATGCACCAAAGCGAAAAAGGCGACCGGGTGACCGGATCCCCCCGGTTGGTTCACCGGGACAGCTCGCGGCGCGACGCGGCGCAGCTCGACCTGGAGTTGCGGACGTCGATGGGAAGGAGCAAGTTCAGCATCCAGGCCAAGGTGAGACTACTCACGATGATCACCTCTGGAAGTGGCGCAGTGGGCAAGGGAGACTTCAAAAGAGCTTCAAACAACGAATGATTCCGGGCGGAATCGGATTGAACTGTTTGCCACAGCGCGACTCATCCAAAAGCAACGTTGGTTTGTCTGCCAATTCTTTGGACACACCGGACACACCTCTCAGCAAAAACACACACAACGCGTTGCTGCGTCGCTGCTCGACACATCTTTCTTGGCTCACAAGGTTGGTGCCTTGCAAAGGATGCTGTTCAGCCCCGCATCCTCGCGTTGGGAAACCGAAGGCGACGCGGATCGGGTCTCTGTCTCTGCACCAAAACGGCACATGTTGTTTGCTATTAGGTCGGAGGCCATTGCTATTAGCAACATGAAAAAAAAGGGGGTCGTCGCAGGGGGTCATCGCAGGTCTTTTTTGCGGGAGCTTTTGAGAGAGGACCATTTCAGTCCCGGGCTTTCATTTCTCTGTCTTCGTCTCTTTGAGGCCCAGTGACTCGGGCCTCAAAGGTGTCGGTGTGGTGTCGCCTGTCTGCTTCTTCCCACTGGAGAAGGATGTTCTTGGAGAACATCAAAACACACTGGGAATCGGCAGAATTTCCCGCGAAATGGATGCTGGTGTCAAACAACCCCTTGGTGTCCACCGGAAAAACAAAAAAGGTGGACCCGGGCTTCACCAGTCACAAGGACCTCCGGCTTCACTAAAGAGCCCGCGGTGGCCCCACATGCAGGTCCTCTGGCTGCTGGTAGTAAATCAGCAGTCGTGTATTGGTGACCTCAGGGGTTGGTTTTGCCCAGTCTCAACCAGAAACCGTTCTGGATGTTTCCCCAGACCCAGCCACTTCCTATGTAAAGGATCTCAATGTATCTCAATGTCATATACGATGGAGCAACCATTTCTTTGTTTCTGGTTGTTTGGATTTCCTGGTGCGGCATCAATCGCCATTGGACACGAGGCAAAAGATCTGCCGTTTTCCAGCGCACGACTTGAAGTCGTCTGTGTGCCTGTGATGAAGATCACGTGGGGGCAACATGGGGCAACAAGATGGCCCAGCGTGATGCTACGCTCCCAAGAACCAATCTGGGCATGGAGAGCACACCTGACTGTCGAGCGTCCTCTTCGTTTGATGGGACTCATTGCCATTTTTAAAAGATGATGGTTCCTGCGAAGTCAAAGGAGCTCAACATGAGCCCAGCAGCAATGGAAAGGCCCAGGATGGCTAGAATGAAGATCAGAAGGAAGACATCCTAGGCTGGTGGCTCGCGGCTTTGGTCTCCGGCCGGCTTGGGACTGATGCTTGTTACCCCTCTGGCAATCCAGCCCTGCCTGCAAAGGACAGCAGCGCTTTGTCGTTCGGGGTCTTGCTTTTGCTGCTATGAAGCTTGAACACGACTTGCAAGCTTCCAAAGAGCTGACATGAACACAGAAACGAACCAACAACGTGTCATGCCTGTCCACGCAAATCACTGCGCTTCAATCCACAATGTGACCCTAAACCCCAGAAAGCATGAACATCTTTCAGTTCCTCCCCAGTCACCAGATGCCATTAGGTTGGAGGCCATCGCTAGTAACAAGAAGCTACGTACGAGCTATGAGGGCGGTTTTTCGCTCGAAGCTACGACCGAAGGTGGAGGCCATCACGCCAGTTCCTCCTCCTCACCGAACTGGCCATCAAGGCACCATCAGCCCTTCAACGACCGCGCTTCACGCGCGTTGGAAGGGAGCCCACATCGCCGCGCGGAGCGACGGCAAAGGCCCAAAAGGATGCTGGTCAGGACGGGTCAGGGTTTGGGTTTCGATCTTTGTTTGGACCAAGTAGATTTGAAGGGTTTGAAGGGTTGGAGAGCCACATATCCTATATCCTAGTGGATTTTGATGAGTGGGTTTATCTGTCAAGAGATCTGTCAAGAATCTCAATTGTTGACCTCAAGGGAAACAAGAAAATAAACAGATGAGGTTGACACAATGCCATCCTTCCATCACTGATCAAAGCGTAACTCGAGGTAACGACTCACAGTGGTTGCATCAGTCATCCAACCGTCATCAGTCAGTCGTTTCTTTTGAAACTTCCGAACGACTCTCGAACTCTTGTTTTTCAGCTGAGGAAACCGAAACGGCAGCAAGTTTTGTGATGGTTCTTGACCGTGGCTCCCTGCTCTACGTAGGTTCTTTCCCGTCTCCTTAAAAAGTTCTAAGTTCAAATCGAGGAGCCGGACAAACGGAAACAAATCGAGGTTCCTCTGAAACAAACGAAAACTGATCAGTCAACAAAGTACGACGGCCAAAGTCAAAGCATCGACGGCTTTGACATCGCTAGCAGGTTGGAGGGCCATCGCTACTAGGGTGGAGGCCACTGCTAGCAGGTTGGAGGCCATTGCTATCGCCGAAAACTGAATTCTTTCCGGTATGTCGGCTTCCCAGCCCCAGCCGCTAGTTGACCCACTTCAAAAAAACGGACGCTCAGCCAACCATGAAGGCTGGGGCCCAAGAATATATATACGTTTGATTATGTTTTATACCCTACCCTGCCAAAACCATCATTAAATTTGGTTAAGATCCTTAGTAAAACAATGGTTGTCTGGTAAAGGCCATTAAAAGAATGGGTGTTGGAATCCTAGGTTGGAATCCAATCGCAGGGGGGTGTGTTGGTGCAACTCGCCGAAGAGAGACGTGCTCTGCATTTAACCTGAATCAAAACAACCAAGTCACACCACTATATGTATGTCTAAATGGTTTTCGACATCAGAATGAATCTTTGACCATCTTGGCGATGCTAGCTGCTAGCTTCCGCGATCTTGATCTTTGTCCATGATCAGCCCTGGAGTTGCCTCTGAACCAAATGGCTCCACCCAATCCCAAACACCCAGGTTATTGATCAGAGGCCAATCTTGGCAAGGCCCTGCAGACCCTCTCAGGTTGTACCTTGCGAGGCTAAACATCTTGGCTTGCGAAAAGGATCGGATCCAAACTACTAGGAGCAATCCGACGCTACGAGTAAGGGGCTCCTGGCCTTACTACTAAGTAATTAGAAAAATCAATAGCAAAAACACACAGATTTATATTGGTTTGTTCTTTCATTTCGTTTTGTTTAGTTCTTTAATTAGAATTGATTCTTCGGATTTCGCTCTTCTCGGACCTTCCATCGCCTGTGTCCATCGCCTCCGGAGTGAGCCCTTCCGCCTCCGGCCGACGCGGCGCACCTCCGGGAGGGCGCAAAAGCACGCACTGCAGAAAACAAACGATTCAACACCTACGAGTAGCTGCGGCATTTTGGACGACAGTCTCAGTTGAAATGCCCTTGATGTCCCAAAAGAAGGTCTGTTCCATCCAAGTTGATGGCTTGAATCTTTTTTGAGTCCAGTTCTACAGGTCTATCTCCCATCATCTCTTTATGCTGAATTGGCTGAGTGAAATTCTAGTGATCACTCTGATCTACTTGACAAGGACGCTACGATCGGGGCTCCTGGCCTTACTATGAACGGAGCGATCGGACGCTACTAGTCTATACTTGAGACGAGTTCGGCGTCTCGCCAGGTGCATCTTTGTTGTCAGGTGCCAGGCATAGCCTATGCAACGAGTTCGGCACAAACGTCCAGCGGAGTTCTGCGGTGGAACCCGGGAAACCAGGCTTGGAACCGGCGGCCTGGTGGTCGCCGTTTAGACGAAACTCCCATCTTTCCTAGTAGCTAGAAACTATTAGGAAGAAGGGCATCGCTACTAGCCACGAGGGCAGTACTACTAGTGATGCACTTGTCATTAGTAGCGAGGTGCCTTACTAGTAGCTAGAAGTCGTGCACGGTTCCGGTTCCCGGGTGCCGTGCACGCATCCTGCCTGGTGCGTTCGCGCCAACGGGCGGCCTCCGGCCCGACGACGTAGTAAGAATGCATTGTAGCGATGCCAGGAGCCCCGATCGTAGCTTCTTGTTCGCTCCTTGTTACTAGTAATGGCCTCCAATCTAAGAGCGATGGCCTCCACCCTAGTAGCGCAAATATGGGTGCAGAAGGAGTGCCGTCTCCAAACCTTTAGAAAGAGGAGTGCTGCATTTTCTTTGGAACAAGGCTTTGAGGAGGACATCGGAAACCGTGGTCAATTTGGCCAAGGGTCTTGTGCACCGGCATGTTACAAAAGCTATACTGCTTTCAGGAGCGAGCCAAAGCCGAATGGCCAAGACAGGATCGCCTCAAACAGGGTCTGCCGGAGGGTCGCATAGAAAAGCGTGGTACAAACAACACATAACAAAGTTACTTCCTTGCAGATCCATCACAAAAATAGATAAACCAAAAAATAACTTCATGTTTCTCCTCTTGGGTTCTTCACGCCTTCGTAGATCTCACCACTTGCTTCGGCTGTCGCGACCGAGGCATGTCGCGGCGCCGAGGCGCCCGGCGAAGGCGACGTCGTCGCAGCCGGTGCCGCCAGCTGCGAGCGAAAAGAGAGGGGCCACGTTCGTGGCTACGAACGGAGCGATCGGACGCTACGAACGGGGCTCCTGGCCTTGCTACGAACGGAACAAAGGATGCTACTAGGAGCAAAGGGCATCGCACCTAGTAAAAAGTGCATTACTACTAGTAACAAGAAGCTACTGATAAAACACAAAGGCAACCAAGTGCGTTGGTGTTTGGACACTCCAAATCACCTCATTTCAAGGGAACTCTTTTCTTCGACACCTCAAACGGTGTCGGTTCTTGGAAGATGCATCACGAAGGTATCATTCCAGTGGTTTCAAAGGTTCGATGGGACCTCGCCCCCCAAATTGTAGATCGGTGGCTGTGGACAGTAGACCCCCCATCTATGACATCTTGGGGTGCGAGTGCCGTTGAACCTCGGAAACCACTGTATAAAGTGAAGTCGTTTCGAACTGAGCCAGACTGGCCTGACTGGGTAAAGGAGAAGACATGGACCAGAAATCTGCCAGTTTGAAGACCGCTTGGTCGTTGGTGAGTCGAGCCGGGGGCTCCCTCTTGAAAAGGAGGAAGAACTGCTGATTGTCCGTGGGTTGGAGGCCATTCGCTAGTATGACATGAACTACTGACCGTCCCGGAGATCCCCTCCACTGAACCCCCGGAAGGAGCGAGGCACTGAGGGCGCTGAAGATCGGATGGAGCGGATCGCCGGATCGACCTGGAGCTCCGCGGCGGTGCGGAAGCCGGTTCGGAAGCGGACACCCGGCTAGCCGGAAGTAGTCTTTCTAAGTGGTATGCAAAGATCTAGCACCAAGGTCTGCACATCACGTCTGCATTAAACCACAACAGTTGCAGGCGAGTCATCAAAACCTATAGCACCTTATGATGGTATAGCAAGTTCTGCAGCCACCAGCTACAGCTTTGGAGGACCGCCCGCCCCGCCGTTTACGTCTCTCTTCTCTTCCATCGCTGTAGACCGCCGCGTCGCCTTCGGGCGGCTGGAGATCGCCAAGGTCTTCCTCACCGGAGTGGAGCAGTAGCGGTCGGACGCGAAGCGAACTCCTGGCCTCACTATGAACGGAGCAATGTTCGCTACTAGGAAGAAAGGGCCATCGCTACTATAGTAGCAAGGATGCTATTAGGTGGAGGCCATCGCAAGTAGGTTGGAGGCCATCGCTACGAACGGAGCAAGAAGCTAGTAGAGGACTTCACACGGGGTAGCCGTCTGGTGATTGAGAATCATCGGCTGCCACCGGCTAGGCGCATTGTCCACAAGCCACCTGTGTGGCTTCCAGAAGGGTCGTTCTTGATGTCACCGATTTGCTGTGAAAGCATGTTTTTCGTGGATGGAAAATGGCCTAGAAGCAGGATGACCTTGACAGTACCAAAGAGGAGGTGGTGGTTCTTCACTTCCATGTTGGACATATCGCATTACCAGGTTCCGCAGTGGATGATGACTCTTTTCGGTTGCAGGCCTTTCTCAACAGAAACATGATCATCGGCTTTAACTGACGGCGATACGGAAAATCACTGGGACACGGATTTACCACATATTCAATGTGCTTCATTGCAGTTGGACACGTTTTCCTCTTCGGGTCACACCTACTTTCAGGCGAGAGGCTGGCCTTTCAGGCGAGAAAGGGACGCTTCATGACATAGTCTATCCAAAACGACAGGTCCATGCCATTGTCATGATCTTCGATTTTTTTCTGAAAAACAGTTACCTACTAATAGGAAACGATTATGAATGTAAAGAAGGCTCTCTCTCTCTCTCTCACTCTCTTTTTCAACGGAAACGTCTTCCTCTCGGAGCCCGAAGAGCTCGGGCGTGGAGCCTTCTGACTCCATTGGAACAAAAACAACCCAATAACTGGAAAAAAGAAAGGTCTAAACGGTCTAAAGAACAACAACAAGAACTCTGAGATACTCTGACCCTCCATCTTCTTTCCATCTTCTCTCCTTTGCCCTGGCAGCATATGGCTCCCGCTGCCCCGGCCGAGTTCTGCAGAGTCAGCTTGGGCTTGGTCCTCGACCGATGCGGTTCCACCGACGCCGTAATTACAAGTGCCTCGCTAGTAGTAACAAGTGCCTTACTAGTAACAAGAAGCTAGTAATTAGAATTCTAATTAAACTCTTATTGTTACTAGTAGTAAGGCACTTGTTTCTAATAGTTTCTTTGTTACTACTAGTAAGGCACCTGTTACTACTAGCGTGGCACTTGGTCCGCTCCTCGGAACCCGTTCCTTCCGCCGACGGAGCCAACCGTCGGACCAAGCCACGCCCCGGTTAAACCGGAGAAGCAAACAGCGCAGGTTCGCACGGCCCAGAGACCCAGTCGCTGGACTTCGAAAAAGGATCCTTTTTCGGTCCCAGTCGCCGGACTTGGGAGGACTTGAGAGAACAGGTCCATTCCAGGAAGATCCTCCAGGTCTTCAAGGACAGAGTGTCAAGCACTCGTGCTCCAGTCTTTTTCTACACCCAACTGCAAGGGGGTCTGAAGGTGAATCACCTAGTCAAAAGCAATTTGCCATGTAGACTCTTGATAAGTTAAAGCACCCCCGTTTGAAATGGAACATCCTCTTCATATGGGGGGTTATGGTCCTCAAGAGTCTACATGACATCATCGACCCTGATCTTCTTGACGAGCAGCTACTGCGCTACTGCACTGCTTGCTGTCTCAACAAGTTGCCCATCCCCTGACAGGACTGCTCCCAGCAGCCCGAGTGCCTCATCCGCAAAGAGCTCTTCCAAAGCTCTTTCCATGTGCCGTCGCAAGGCCGAATCCTGAGTCGGAATGAACCTTCATTCAGGAACCAGGAACCTGATCTTAGGAGCCCTCGTGGCTTCATACACATCAAGGGCTCCGTGTTTCTGTATGTTCTTCTCTCGCTCACCGGTCCATGTTGGGTCACCAAAAAGGTTTCATTCTCCATCAATTCTGGGTGTCTGAAAAATTCCGCTGCCGGTGCGTCGTCTCCCGTTTTCTCGTGTTGGGCCCTTCCGACAGTGCGAGTCATCATGCCGGAGGTCAAGGGATGCGGCAAAGCCAACGCCTGGAGTTGACCCTTCAGAACGTTGTCTACCCAACCATCTTCCACCTGTACAGGAAGAGTTGCTGAGAACTCTTTGACTTCATTGTGGTCCCCACAAACTTCACCAGAAAGACATAAGGACCATCCTCGTGAGGTTGGCAGAAGCACTACGATCAGCATCGATCGGCAATCCCAGCTGGGAACAAAGTCATGTTTCGATTCCGGTGGAAGTCGACTCCCAGGTGCCTTGGATTCCAATGTTCCAATGTTCCACGATCTTTGGCGGACGATTCAACTCCCCAACGCCTCATCCGGTGAAACCAAGCAGACGCTGCTGGTCTTGCCCTTTGACACCGCCAACCAGGAGCAGGAATGCACACCCCCAGAGGCGAGCAACTGAGCAACACAAAAACCAGCCAACACCAAACCTCCGCAGCTCCGCAGCTCTTCGAACCGCCGTGCCACCGAACCGTCGTGATCTTCGACCGACGGCGATGGCACATCGTGTCGTGCCGGCGGTGGCTTTCTGAGCAAAGCACATCTTCTGGCGACAGGCGATATTTCAAGTGGCCATGTGTTGGTGGATGTGCAAATCATTTGCCAACTGAGGCGCCATTCACTTTGCAAAACCAAGGGCGACAGGAAAGACACCCAGTGGCCGATCAAAGGTTTTGGAGTCTCCAACGTGACCTTGAAAGCATTGCGAGGTATTTTTGCAGCAAGAACGACATGTTTCGTACCTCCACATGGAGCCCTTATGAGCCCTTAGTCTTTCCTTTTGGCCCTAGCTTGCAGCCTCGTCGCTTCTCCCGCTTCAAACGACCAATGGTGTTGGATGCCCCTGGACGGTGTTGGTCTCTCGAAGCCCTGCCCCCGACCCCCCTGAAACAAGGAGGTCGTACCATGACCTGCCAGGGCTCAGAGCGTAGACATTGTGCCACAATGTCAGAGCCCTCATGTTCAATTCGCCTGGAGAGGATGATGCCAGGGCCAGGACAGCTTGGACATGCAGAATTGGTGACGTGGAGGTGTCAAGTAGAGGACACCTGCTCTTCGCTTGCTGAAGGGCATTGGGGGATACTCTTCATCCGGGATGCTTAAGCATGGTGCTGTCTGGGGCAGCTCCCCTTGGTCACCCCGGCTCTTGTAATACTGTGACCAAGCCAAACCGAGCAGAGTTTGGAACTCCAGTCGTCCAGGCGTTCAGCATGGCGTCGAGAACGCAAACCGTCGAGACGCGTTCAGGGGATCCAGACCCCGAAGAGAATCGGACACCTGACTCCCGAACCATATATATATATATCTGTAATAGCGACCCCCACATAGATAGAACAGAAGAAACCGAATGTATTGGACATCGTTTCTATCAATTTGGGACTGTGAGCTCTATACTAGTTCGTATTTAATAGAGAGACCCCCCTGGCCCTGGCTGGGTAGACTGGTCTATGTTCCTAGCAAAGTCTCCCTAGTCTTAGAGCGAGGTTCACCGAAACTGTCCATCTTTTGTGGGGAAACGAACCTTCAACACTGGGCAGGCGATCCACTTTTCCTGAGTAGGACACTTCGTGCGGCTTGGGGAAAGTGCCGTGGTCTCCGAGTCCAATGGCTCCCTCCAAGCTCGGGCCAGCGAACTGGCAAAAAACGGCACCAAGCAACGCACCTCGTGCATCTGCGAAACGCTATCGCTTGACTGAAACTGACTTGCCGCCCTTCCCCTTGAGAACTTTTTGGGTGTCACCGCCTCTCTCGGAGGCCCAACAGCTGCGAACTTGCCGTCGACCTCCACCGGTTTCTCCCGTTCGCCCCCCGGTCAAAGCCGCAGAAAACTCCCGGGCTCCGCCTGAGGAGTTGGGGTGCCAGCTCGGGCTGGTACCGGGCCAGCCTCTGCAACAAGGAATCCGGAGCATCGGCCTTGCGAGGCCAGGGCCGCTGGAGAAATGCTTTCGGATCAGATAGATGGGAGTAACCAAGAGTCCAGAAAATGAGTAGAAACACCGGTCGCCCTCCATGACGCCAATGCTGGTTGGTTTTAATTCACTTACCCCCAAAAAATAAGTGGGCGGGCTCAATGATCCGAATGTGAAGGTTGAAAACTAAAACTGCAACCATCACCCAACACTTACTTCCTCAATGATACACGGGCTCCTCGCGCTTTGCCTGGTGGGCTGGAGCTCCTCGAGCTCCTCGCGCTCCTCCTTCCAACCCAGAACCTGCAAACGGAGGTCCCAAATAGACTTGACAGAACAAACACATAAACAGACACAAGGGTATTTGCATATGGAAGCAGATTTGCATAGGATGCAAGGAGGCTGCTTTAGAAAGCATGAAGTGTAGATGCTGTAGAGGAAAAGTTGCCAGCTGTGATATGGATCCAACAGAGGAATCAAACAGAGAGAAAACAGGGACAAATAGGGTAATGTAATAGATGACTTTCAATCTTTTGGGGCCTATACTTTACCTAATTTTGGACTTATATCCAGGGATCCGAAGAAAAACTATTGAAATGCCAGTTCTTGTATCAAACTTTTCAATATAGAAGTGATCGCTTCCAGAGATCCAGAGAAAAGCTGCTGAAATGAAAGGTTTTGTATCAAGCTTTTTGCTTTTGACATGAACACTTATAAAGAAGTGGCCATTGCCACAGATGCAGAGAAGCTTTTGGAATGACAGCTTTTGCGCTGGTGACCCTAGTGCAATACTTAGAGTTCAATCAGACTTAAGTTGGAATTTAACAACCCGCACTCAATTAGCATTGATTCAGAACACCAAATCAATTATATCAATTTACCTAGGAAACGATTAGTATTTAATTAGTTTTCAACTAAAATTTAGCTGGAGCTTAATTTGAACAATTTGGTTTTGAAGCAGAATCCAATCAGGACTCAATTAGACACCAATTGAAATCGACATTTACCGCAATGATTATTTACGAAGAGTTCACTTATATTTGAACGAGAACTCGACTGTGAACTCAATTAGAATGTAATTAGGGTCCATAATTTTGGTCCACCAGGAGAAGCCCCAAAATGAAAGCTTAAAGTAAAGCTTTTCAATATAGAAGTGATCATTCCCAGAGATCCAGAGAGAAGCTTCTGGGATGAAAGCTTTTATAAAGTTGCTGTTGTCAATCTCACTGACCCTGTTTTAGGTCTAGGTGCAAAATACGGTGGTGGAACTCAGCATGCAGGTCCCATGCTCAGACTTGAGATTCAGCGTTCAGACTTGAGATCCCACATTCATTGTGTGATATAACTCTTCCCAGTTCCAGACTTCACAAGCCAATTGGATCCATGGATTGACGCTTTCTGGCCAAGAGCAATTCTTTTTCACATCTTCAATCTTCAATCCAGGGATCGGAATCTAGCATCCCAAGTCTGACAGCTGTTGAGACTTGAAAATCCCAAGTCTGATCGTGTGCAAGTACAAGTCTTTGGAAGAGCATCAAAGGTGGATCTCAGGGGGTAGGCGAATCTCAGAGGAGGGGTACCATATACATATCCGAAGGCTCCGGATAGTCTTTTCATAGACGAAAAGTACAACCATACAATAAACCTCGATAAACACACTATAGTCTATTTTGTAGTCTGTCAAGATGGTTAGGGATTACGATATTAATAGTCAATTTTGAAACTTACGAACATGTTTGACTGTTCAAGTTTCTATAGGTTTACTGTATCCGTGTGAGAGGTTGTGTAGAATGCTTCAGTAAGGGGTTTGACAAAGAGAGCGTCTGTCAGGAAAGGTCTACTTTTGAGAGAGAGAGAGAGAGACTGTTGCTTCGGAGATCTCTTAGCGATGCACCTGTTACTAGTAGCTTCTTGCTACTAGTAGTAATGCACTCGTTACTAGTAGCGATGCACTTGTTACTAGTAGCGATGCCCTTGTGTCTGGAAAGCTTTTGCTTGAGAGAACTTGTTAGCACCAAGTGTTATAAGTTGCTCCAGCCACGATGGATAGTAGCATTGCAAGGTCCATGCTCGGGAGATGAAAGCAATCATGAACTGCACCATGGCAGATGGAAGGCAGCTGGAAATGGATGTGCAAATTTGAGGATTTGTTCTTGGCTGCAAACTAGCCACAGGCGCTGCGTGCAGCTCTTTCGTCGATGTCTTTGTCCCTAGCAATGGTGCGGGCAGGATGTGCCATGGAAGTTCGGCAGGATGCCTTCTCCCGAAGGCTGGGAGGAGCTTGAGGATCCAGTGCATCCATCATTGGCTGTGATGCGCTTTCGGACATGGAGCAAGCGGCAAACTTTGTGAAGCACAAGGCATGGGCGTGGCATGGGCGCGGCATTGCACTTTGCATTGATGGGCGTGCAATCTGGTCATCCGGTCATCTACATGTGGGTCAACCTTCGGCCGGTCGAAGGCTGGGAAGCACTTGGCGTTAACTGCTCTTGTTGGAGATCGAGCAACAAAGCTATGTCGTAGCACTTGGAGTTTGTCGTTTAAGCACTTTGCAGTCTGATTTCTCATGGTTTCCGGTTTCCGAGAACTTGCTACTGAGAGATGTAGTTCTGAGGGTTGTGATTTCCGTTGAGTTCGTTTTTTGAGATGTTTAGTGAGGGATGCGCTTCTTTCGAAGTATTTTTTTCCTGAGAGATGTGTTCCTTTCTGAGTTGTCCTTTATGAGAGTTTTACTGTGGACCGTTCTCAGAGTCTGAGGCTGTATCTTTTCTGAAACATGTCTTCTCTCTTTTGAGTTCTTATTTCAGCATGGCAGGATTGACACGAAACATTTCTGAATAGTTCGTGGCCAAAAAAATCTTCTTGGGGTCAAACCACAAACAACAGGAAGGAAAAGGCCTATTTATATCCTGTTGCCTGTTTACAGGAAATAGACTGTCAATAGTGTTTTGTGAATATGCTATGAGTGAGTGAATAGACTAAGATATATATCTATAGTACTGGACTCACAGATAGAATATGAACCAAATCCAAGAAACTATTTGGTCCATATTCTAAGTGCAAGCAAAGTGGAGTTGCAGTTACACAGATAGAATATGAATTTATGAAATATATGTTGTTGAGTTGACTGATACACAATAATAGACACGTCAATCGCTGTTGGACAAGCTGCCATAATCTGATTGCTTTTGGCTGTCACAGTGCGAAGATGTACGATGTACAATCAGCATGACTGAAGTCCACAGCAAGCATTGTTCTTGAACCACGCCGATCAGATGATTGGCCTACCTACAAAAATCATCAAAAATCGGCTCGTGCTCTTTCTTGTGGGCACAGCATTAAAAATGACGCCAACATGCTTTGGCGCAACTTAAGGCAATGGGGAGGCAGGCTGCCCAGGCTCTGCGTCCTTTTTGATCCCTGCAGCTCTTCCTTGATCTGCTTTGCGGTAATCTGCATGGACTCAAGCTCCAGCTTCTTTGACAGCATGGCGTTGGACAAAACGTCAAGCTCCTTCTGCAAGCTTCTCGCTGCTTCGATGCGCCCACAAAGTCCGACCACGCTTCCGCCTCTGAGTTCACGAAAGACATCTCGCACTTCATGTGGAGGGTCTTCTCACAGGCGCCCGCAATGTCTCCGATCCAAAAGTCCACGTTTTCAGAGCCCTTTCATTTGCAAGAATGCACCGACAGAAAATCAAAAGCATGTGGTGTGGCTCTACGACACCAGGGCGCTACATAGACACCAGGACACCCGCTCACATCCGCATATTTCGAAGAAGACTTCCTCTCCACTGACGCGCTCGGTCTGTTTGCCTTCGGTGGCCATGAACGCAATGGCCGCAAGCTTCTCGATATCAGAGAGAGCAGCCCTGTCAGGGCTTGTGGCGGCGCAGCATGTCCCTTGGGCAGGAAGGAATTCTTCAACAAAGTGCCCGCCACCAATTCGTGACACTTCTGATCATACGCTTTGAAGAAGCGCCAGGCGAGGCCCTCGTCTGCAGTGATGTATTAGGTTGGAGGCCAGCGCTATTAGGTTGGAGGCCATGGCTATTAGGTTGGAGGCCATCGCTAGTAGGTCGAAGGCCATAGCTATTAGGTTGGAGGCTGGAGGCCATGGCTAGTAAGTTGAAGGCCATAGCTATTAGGTTGAAGGACGTTGCTATTAGGTTGGACGCCATGGCTAGTAGGTTGAAGGCCATAGCTATTAGGTTGAAGGCCATGGCTATTAGGTTGGAGGCCATG